>JADRCH010000167.1:4301729-4494646 GCA_019843965.1 Rhynchomys soricoides
TCTCTCTCTCTCTCTCTCTCTCTCTCTCTCTCTCTCTCTCTCTCTCTTTCATACACACACACACACACACACACACACACACACACACACACTAGATATAAATAAAACAAAAATGAAAGCCCTGGCAAGCTTAGGAGAGAGTGGCTGAGGCCCAATGGGACACTACTCAGAATGTGAACAGGTTCAGAGAAACTCTAGTTTGCAGTTTGATCAGGCAACATTTCTGGATCAGAAGAAACTTTTATGGACAAGAGAAACGTTGGGCTTTGCACTTTTTTCTCTCTCTTGCTGCATGGAGAAACACTCTAAAAGGCAGAACAGTGTCTCAGAGAGACTGAGTCTAACCTATTGCAGGCTATTTTGCATAGAAAGAAATGTCAACCTTTAAATGGCAAGTTTACTCCTTACTTTTCACTCCCGTCAGCAGAAAGAGGGGTCTTTCTGAACAAGAATATGTTCACTTGAATTCAAAGGAGTTCCCTGTGTTTGGGGGATAGCTGGTGGGCTTGCATGTCTGGGTGAGTACTGCTATATCTGTTCTTATTTATTGGTGTTTTATAGATACTAAATCTATATTGTCTGAGCAAGTAAGTACAGTGCTACTTCCCACTTACCAGAACATGCCATATGCATTGCTCCATCCAGAAAGCCACTCTTGGCCTTCTCTATGCCTCCCCCTCAATGTCCCCATGGTATCTTGTGTATACTATGAACATAGACTACCTCACTATGCAGGATCTGGGCTCCCTTTGACTCTGAGCTTCTTGTCTTTACCTTCCCTGCATGCTATAAGCATGTATCTATTGAATTGATTCATTAAACCATGGAGAGAACCTCATGCACTTGATTAACAGACAAGGAGATGAGCAAAGGAAGAATGGAGAACTGAGTGGTGGCCAAGAGTAAATATTGAGCTAACTAGCTATTTGTGGTCTTGCCCACTCCTGACTGAGCATAGCTTCACCCTATCACTGAGTAGGACAACATTACTCTTTGGGCCAATGGGAGATAGCAGGTTCCTACCTTAAATATTCACAAAGTGCTAGATAACATGCTGCAAAAGAGACCAAACAATGGCAGTTCCCATATACAGGAAAGTGAGCCACCAGAAAAACAGCATTATTCCTACAGATATGCTTAGATCAGGGGGCAAGACAAACTCATAAAACAATCATTGTGTTCCAGACACCTCGCACTTGACCAACCCCCCCCCTCCAACTCCCTGGTCAGAGCAGTACAGACTATGCTCCAAAAGGAGAGCGTGCATCAGAAGGCTCCCTTCTCCTCTATATTTCTTTCTTTTTTTTTTTTTTCTCTCGTTTCACTCTGGTATTTTAAAATCGTGACATTCATTATTAATCAGTTCTACCCAGTTTGAGATCCACATGACTGAGATCTTATCCAAGACAACTTGAATTAAGTTGGCAGCATCACTTCATCAAGCATGTGCTGAACAAAATCTAAATATATCAGCCAAGAAGATAAGCAACCATTGCTCCTCTGCTATCCAGATATGCAACTATGATTTCATTTGGGGGTGGGAAGACAACCACCAGAGACGTAGCCAAGTTTCTACTGCTATTTGAAGATTGATTCATTTTGGACTGTCATTTTTCTTTCTAAAGTCTGATTATTAAAGCAGTTCCTAAAAGCTGCTTTTTACTTAAGATAATGCTGAGTTTATTTTACTCTGATCTTCTGCCTCCCTGGCTATCCTCTGCTGTGTCCTTGTTCTGTAGATTCTTGAAAATAGCACACACGATCAATGCACTTACTACTCAGTATTCTGGACAAGGCATGTGATCTCAGGTTTTCCCATGAATTCCTCCTGATTCTCCCTTGTACCAGATTTTACCATCTCATAGCATTTGCACTGAGGAGATGATGAGTGTACATATTTGCTGAGGAATACTCCTCCCACAGATGTCCTCTGAGAATCCACTAAGCAGGAGGTTGTGTTCTCTCTCAGAAAACCATCTCAGACGCCAAGGAGGGACTGTGAAGCATTTGTTACTGCCTCCTGAGTTCTTCCTGTTCGCCTGAGAAATTCATGCCTGTGCAATGCTTTCCATTTGCTGGGGTGTCACAAAAGCTGCAGAACAGACGGGTGCTCTAAAGCCACATATTCCCTTGGCTCATCTGCTAAGAAGGGAAACACACTAGACAGAAACAAGAAGTGTTTCTCACTCCTCTGCGCAGGCTGATCTCAGGAATCTTTGGATTCTCCCTGCTGTTGCTTTGGCTCCTGTCAAGCCCAGTGTTCTCCCTCGTGGGGGTCTGTGTTGTGACTCATCAGCAGTACAAGCCTTCTCTCCATTTCCTCACACCCTGGTGCCTTTGAAACTCACCTGGTGCTAGGCCACCCTGCAGGTTCATCCTGACATGAGTCAAACACAGAAGGTCAAACCTTTCCTAAGAATCTGCCAAACCCTAAAAGTGGTCCCATTGTGAAATAATCAGCAGGTCTGTCCCACACTGCATAATATATAAAACAAACCATCCCCATCTTCCAAGGATTTAGAGCTAATCTGGAGAGGTAAACTAGAATCAAGGAAGTCTCCCTTCCAGTGCTCAGTGATCTGAACTGGAGTTAACCACAGGTACTGAGACAGTGGACAAACTCAGGGCTTGGAACACATTGCAGCTGGGGATGCCTCCACAGTCTCCATTCTTAAGCAAAAGTCAGAACTAGCCCCAAACCTAAACTTTCTAAAAGTTAGCACAATCCCAGAAGTCTGATAGTTCAAAGTCCAAAATTACTTACCTATATTATAAAGAAGATATAGGTATAGTTTATTAATAGGATGTTTACCTAGCATTCGTGAGATTCTTAGTTCAAGTCTCATTGGCACAAAAAAAATATTGTTTAAAAGTACTTCAGGCTCTATACATATAGTTATATATGAAACATAAGTAAATTTGGAGTTTAGTCTTGGGATCCATTCTCATTTCGACTCATTTTACACACACATAGATAGATAGATAGATATAAACACTTCTGGTCCTAATAATTTCTGATAAGGTACTTTGTCAGTCAGGGTTCTCTAGAGTCACAGAACTTATGGAATGGCTCTATTTATTGAGGGAAATTATTGTAATGACCTATAGTCTGCCATCCAACTAACCCAACAATGGGCAGCTATGAATGGGAAGTCCTAGAATCTAGAAGTTGTTTAGTCCCAGGAGACTGGGTGTTTCAGCTTGTCTTCTGTATAAGCTGAAATCTTGAAGAAGTAGGTCCCAACAGATATGCTAGCAAGTAAGGGTAAGCAGGCAAAGAAGAAGGAAGCCTTCCTTCTTCCATTGTCCTTATGTAGGCCTCCAGAAGAAGGTATGGCCCAGATTAAAGGTGTGTGCCACCACACCTGGACCTAAGCTGTTCTTTACTTGGAACTTGCTCTGCCCAGGCTGACCTTGAACTCAGAAGTCTGTTTGCCTCTTTCTCTTGAGATAAAAAGTGTATATCGCCTTGATTAGGTCTAAGCTTCTCATGGCTACCTCTTACCTGGCTGGGATCTTCCTTCAAAGTCACCACTCCCTTAATCTGTGTATCTCCTTGAACACAGGATTTAGCTCCATTGCACTTCCTGGTGCCCTTTTATTGCTTGAACCATACATTTTTTTTTTTTAATTTTTCTTTTCTAAGCTTGCTATGCTTTATCAGAACACTCTTCATGAGAGTAAACCAGAGGACAAAGTCTATGCTGGGCTTTTCTGAGACTTCCTTTGTCAATGTGATTAATCAAAATCTCTTTACTTTAGTTTCAGGCAGACTTTTCAGACAAAGGCAAAGCAGAAACATTCTTCATCTCCAGAGTTCAAATAATACTCAGCACCTATGTCTTCTATGTTCCTACTAGGATGGTCTGTTAAGTCACACTTAAAGCATTCATGGCTTTCCAAATCCAATGCTTAAAAATCCACATTCCTCCAAACAAAAACATGATCAAATCTATCACAGCAATACCCTAGTCCCTGGTACAAATGTCTGTCTTTGTTTGGGTTTTATTGCTGTGAAGAGACACTGTGACCAAGGCAACTTTTATTATGGACAACATTTTATTGGGGCTGGCTTACAAGTTCAGAGATTCAGTCTGTTATCATCAAGGCTGGAGCATGGCAGCATCTAGGTAAGCATGACTCAGGGAGGAGCTGAGAGTTCTACATCTAGATCTGAAGGTGACCAAGAGAAGACTGACTGTTCAGCATTGGACGGAGCTTCAAAGTCCACACCCCACAGTGATGCACTTCCTCCAAGAAAGCCACACCTACTCTAACAAGGCCACCCCTCCTAATAGTGTGACTTCCCATGAGCCAAGATATTCAAACCACTACAGGTATTTTCAACCTGTGCTGCCCTTAAAGGAGATGCACAATTTAACTGAAAAGAAGAGAAAACACCTAGATATGAGAACTATGGGAACAGAGGTCTGGAGGCTGTCCCAGGAAGGCCATGGTATAGAGACAACAGCCACACCACCAGATGGGTCTCATCAGATAGAATTTCTTTACATACATTAATTTATGTATGCTGATCTTTCACAGAAATTGTTACCTATTATGTATAAAGTCAGAAAAAACACTGGCATCCAATCCCAGCTTGATTGTTTTCAGACCGTGAAACCTTCAAGTTGGCACAATCTGCACTTCAGGCTCTTCAGCTGCTAAACACAAATAATAATGGCACATTATGCATGAGCTTATTGTGAAAGCTAAATAAAACTTGCATGAAAAGCAGATCCTACACTCGATCAGTAAGTCAATTCCCACTGAAGTTTGCTGATGATTGTTACATTAAGGACCCTACTTTCACTTTTTGTGTGCTTGGTTTTGGGTTTTTTGAAGTAGGGTCTCATGTCTATGTGGTATACTGGCTTCGTTAGAACTCACTATGCAGACCAGGGTGGCCTCAAACTCACAGATATATTTACCTTTGACTCCAGACTGCCGGTATTAAAGATCTATGCCACTTGACTTTGAACCCCTACTTTATTATTATTGTAATTATTATTATTTTATATTTATTGTTTTATATTTATTATACATTTATTATTATATTATTATTAATATTATCCAATGCAACTCCATATTTTTATGAATAACTCTACTTCTATGTTTCATCTGATACCTTGGATAAAAAATAATTTTCCTATTCTGAATATTTATATCTGCTATACTTAAGTCTGCTCTACTTTGACCACTATAACTTTTGATGTTTTTTTAATTTCATTGGTACCCGTGTCCAGCTTTCCCTCTTACTGTCTCCTGCCTACAAGCTAACCACATGACAGAGGACCACATCCTCCTTGCTAGCTCCTTCCTTCTCACAGTGAATGGACTTACAGAGCACCTTCCTGATAAATGTAGAGACTGGAATTCAGCAGTGAATATCAAGACAACAAATGGGCAGGGCAGTGCTCTACTTACAGAATAAGTGTGTCTGCAAAGACTGATATGAGCACTGAGGTCACCTTTCATTGTGACATTGGTCACAGAGATTTTTCTTGTTGTTTCTTTAGAGTTTTGACTGAGCCCCAAGCTGAGATCTATAGATGATAAATATCCTCAATTTGTAAACAGGCATTCCTTGAGTTTTCTAACAAAACTTCCTAAAATGGACAAATGGACTTAGTGGTTGATGTTTCTTCATGCGTATAGAAAGTTAGGCAGCCTCTAAGAATGGAAGCAATTGTTTTCTGAATAATTCTAAAGAGCAGAGCTAGATAAATGGCTCAGCAGTTAAGGTTACCCATGAGTACTCAAGGCAGTCATGAGGAACAGAAGTCAGAATCCAATACAAACATAAAAAGCCAGGAGTCCCAGTCTGTAACCCAATCTCTGAGGGCATGGAAATAGTATTATTATGAGGGCTTGCAGACTTCCAGCCTAGCCAAGAATGTAAACTCCAGGTTCAAAGAGAGACCTTGCCTCAAAGAATAGACCATAGGCCACAGGGAATACCTGACACCCTCTTCTGGCCTTCACACACTCTTAGGCATGTACATCTGCACACTCTCTCATATATATATATGCATTCATATAGACACATACACATGCATAAATAAATTAAAAAATAAAAATAGCAGAGAGTATTATTATCCATGGCTTTGTGATACAGAAACATACCTTCACTGGATTCAGCTCCTCAACTGTGGACTTACCAACTTACAGAACACTGAACCAAATCAGTTTTTGTTCAGTATAAACCAGCCAGTTTAGTATTCTGCTACAACAACAAAAAAATCAAACCAGAGGAAAAGCCAGCATTTAGACAAAACTTTGGAAAAAACTACATTTTCTTATCTAAACCAGCCAAGCATGGATACAATGAAAGCATAGACTGTTCTTTTCCTTTTTTCTGGTGTATAAAAGTCTAGGTAGGGGTTGGGTAGAAGAAAGGCAAGGCATTTGGGTATATGAGGGAAAACTCTGATGCTCATTTCCTGTAAGACAATTCAAAAGTAACTGAAAAATTATGGCATCTGCCCAAGATATTATCTAGAAACAGGAACAAGAGATGGATTTGGAGCTAGTAATCACAGAGAAATCATTTTCCAAGAGCACTCTTTTGGGTCAATCTTTTTAAAAAATTGGACTACAAAACATCACAACCCAATGCAAGAATTGGAGTGTACCAGCCACTTTCAACTCTGGTTAACCTTTTGTCCATAGTCAAAAGCACTCTGTGACTATATCTCCATCATGAGCCATTTACTCCAAGACAGAAGAGTATTCCCCAGGACTATACATACCGATTGTAATGGGTGTGAATTAGGAAGAATAATTGTGTTCTTCACAATGACTAAGCTAGAGATGAATATTGGTGTTAGTCCTTGGGCAGAATTAGCTGCCCTTTCTGTTATGTTTAATTTTCACTGTGTAGCACAAAACACTCTTCATGGGTGCTGAGGTAAAGGGCAAAAATCAAATTGCATACCATAGTTTTGATTAGAAAATAAAAAATAATGGACTCTCCCACACCAGTGACTCTGAGTAGAGAGGAATGTAAAGTTGAAAAGCGGACACGGAAAGAGACTATAGCGAAGTAATCTTCATTTACCTCACTACATTAATATGATGGGGCCAAATGGATTTTCAAAATTCCAAGAGAATTTTGAACCAAAGATAATGTCATTAACCACTGATTCAGATCACTAATATTAACATTTCTATTTGGAAAGTTTATATTGAAGTGTTAACAGAAAATTCTGTGTCTTTCTCTGTCTCCTCTCTGTCTCTTTGTCTCCTCTCTATCCAATCTCTCTCTATCTGTCTCTCTGTCTCTAAGTCTCTGTCTATCTGTCTCTGTCTCTCTTTGTCTCTCTGTCTCTTTATCTTTCTCTGTCTCTTTATCTCTCTCTCTCTCTCTCTCTCTCTCTCTCTCTCTCTCTCTCTCTCTGTGTGTGTGTGTGTGTGTGTGTGTGTATGAGATTGGATAGCAAGCCTCAGGGAAGAGTCTTTACCTTTCCAACTTGAGAATTACAGGCACTCCCTAAGTCACCAGGCTTTTCAGGTAGGTAAGGGAGAATTAAACTTCAGTCCTAGGGTTTGAGTGCTAAATACCTTACTGACAGCCAGCTTCCCAGCCCCCATAAATTCTTCAACCTATTTTCTCACTAACAGTGTGGGGAATGCACTGGGAATGCAAAGTCCAAAAGGTAGAAGCTTATATTAATCTATCACCTCATAGATCTTTTTTCCTTTTCCCTTCCTGATGTATGATATTTTCCTCCCTATGAAAAAATTCTCTCCATGAGGAAAAGAAAGGCTCAGGAGCCTTAGGGGGTAAACAAAAGGTCACATGCTTAGGAAAGCAGAAATTTGGAAGATTCCAGAAGGCCCTTCCCAAGCTTTATTAAAGCAGTGAGGAACTATTGAGAGAAGGTGACCATCAGAGGGTCTAGTCAGGGCCTGTGGAGCTGCCTGGGAGTCCTCAAGGGTAGCAACTTTCATGAGTCATTCCTGTAGATATGAGCTTTTCAGTGACTCAGCTGTCTTTTGGAGTCATCCCAGCTCTTGTCAGCAACCCTTCACCTCCCTTCGGTTAGTGACCAAAATGGAAGGGGAAAAAAAAAAACCTCATTGGATGGCCAAGTTGGACTTTGATGATGAAATCATTATGTTAGTCCTTTGTGGGCTCCAGTTTCTGGGGTAAGTAGAGGTGTATGCCTCTCCTTCAAAAAAGTCTGCTATGTATTTGTCTATCTAAATATAATTCCAAATTTCATTAGGTGATAGACAGTAAGGAACACAGTTGTTGAAGTTAGCTATAAATCAGATTGATTCTGACTCTCATAGACTTAAAATTTGAGAATAGTATTTTAAAGTGCATATACAATTTTGGCTAAGAGAAATAAGTTCCCTTGTCACAATACCATTGTCTAAACTTCTCCTAAACAAATTCTGGTAAGTACAGTTGTAGATGTTCTGTCAGACCTTAAAGGGGCAGTTAAATCCTGTGTAAAAGGTAATTGTGGTGGGCATGATGACCTGTTTATAGTCATGACATTTTCATATTAAAAAAATAAAAAATAAAAAACTAAAACAAACAGCATCTTAACTCAAGGAACCCATTGTGTTATGCTGAGTGACAAGGCGAACTAAGACTGCCAAGGCCTTGATGTTGCTCATCTGATGGCCTGGGACTGAGCAAATTAGCCTTGGTGCCCAGATGAGTCCTCTATAACCACAGGTACCACATATAAAATCAGTGGGTCATAGTAACTGAGAGGCGCAGCTGAAAAAAAGAATAAGAGGTACCATGTTACACCTCTCAAGGGACACCCACCAAAGGAAGGTGACAGACTTTGAGAATCAGAAAGGACCACAAGGTGGTTTTTTTCCCTCTGTAGTCTCCAGAACAACAACAAAATTAATTAAATAATATATTTATTGATTGATAATTATTAATTAACTAATTAAAAATAGAGATAAAACCTAGAATTGCCAAACTTTGAATCCAGGCACCAGGGTTTTAAGTCAAGAATTAGTTTGGGTTTCTGGCCTTCTGACCTATGTGATAATGATTCTTTGTTATTCAATCCACTTAGTTTGTGTGAAATTGTTATGACACTGTGATAGAAAAACATTGACAAGGTGTATTGTACTGCCCATTCCTAGAAGCTCTCAATACCTCATACTAGGATATGAACTTGCAATCACATAAATCCAGACCAAATACATAATACAGTGCATAAAAATTAGCATGTCATCTTACTGATACTAAATTACTTTATGTTCGAGTTGAAGCATCTAAGCCAAGCAGGCCACATTAAAAAAAGAAAGGAAAAAAGAGAAAAGAAATAGTCCAGCCGGTCAGTGGTGGCGCACGCCTTTAATCCCAGCACTTGAGAGGCAGAGGCAGGCAGATTTCTGAGTTCAAGGCCAGCCTGGTCTACAGAGTGAGTTCCAGAACAGCCAGGGCTACACAGAGAAACCCTGTCTCAAAAAACAAACAAATAAAACAACAACAACAACAAAAAATAGTCCAAAAGAGTATGTGACATGTGTCTATAATCCCAAAACAGAGAAGGTAAAGGCAAGGGAACCAATTCACTCTCACCCTCGAGTATACAGCAGTTTCGAATCAGGTCTGAGCTACATGAGACCATGCCTCAGAAGCAAGAGTATATGTACATTAATCACTTCTAAAATAGTGTTCTGTGGCTAATAGGTATCTGACAGTGTACAAATGTATCGCTTTCCGTTTCTCTTCTAGCTCTCTCTAGTTCTCCCTCATTTAGAGGCTTTTTTTCCCCAATCCTCTCTCACTTAGGGAAGATGATAGAGAACCAAAGCATGTTTTATTTAGTCACATAAAGTCTTCCACTTACTACTCTTAAATATCAAATTAGATGATCAGATATGCATTTATTTCTTCTAAGTTAATTTTTGGTTAGCACACAAAGAAATCATTTTCACTGAGACATTTTCATATACATATAATTATTCTCTTTTTTTCCTTTTGCTGCCCTCCTCCACCTCAGTCCTATTTCTGATTCCCTTCTCCCCATCCCTTACTTTAATGGTATATATATATATATATATATATATATATATATATATATATATATAGTTTCATTACCCTCTCTCATATCTTCCTCCTGTCTTAGAACTCTTTCTACATATGGGGTGTGTGTGTGTGTGTGTGTGTGTGTGTGTGTGTAAATTTAAATCTAGACTTCCCATATGAGAGAAGGCATTTTATACTCATCTTTCTGCTTTGGGCTTATTTTACTGAGCTTTAGTTCCACCTATTTTCCTATGACTGCCCTAACTTTAATCCTCCTTACAGCTGAATAAGAGTCTACTATGTAAAGAGGCTACATTCTCTCTGTCGCTTGCTGGCCATCTAGGCTAGTTCCATACTTTGGCTATTGAGATTAGTGTAGCAATAAACATTAATGTATCTATCTGTAGTATGATAACTTCAAAACCTTTAGGTAGACATACAAGTGTGAACTATTTATATCATATAGTAATTCTACTTTTAAATTTTTTGAGGGATATTCATAGCACTTTCTTTCTTTTTATCCATCTCTGAGGGACAATGAAATAAATATGCATATGCTTTTTCCTATATGAAATCAAAGCAAAAGGCACGCAGTTGTGTGGAATGGTCACAGGCTGGACCTACACCAAACCATCGGTATGTCACTTTGTTTGGATTTTCCAGAGAACAGAAAGCTTCAGTTTTCTAACACAAATGAATTCTTAGCAAATTTGCCAGGAAAACTTTCAGCTAAAATGAAATACTTGAAGGAAACAGGAAACACCGAAAGTCTTCCCACCGACTCCCACAAGCACAGAGCCACAAAGGCCCAGTCAGTTGCCCACAAGCTGTGTTCCCAGGTCTCGGATGCATTGCCGTCTTGTCAGATCATCCCCATCAATACCAGATGTACCATCCAGATAAGCACTTATTAGTCATGCATTTTAAGATGAGCCTAGTTCTCACACCCACCCAACAGCAGGAACGGAAATGATTACTCTGGGCACCAAGACAGTGTGACTGTGAAAGCAACTGTTTTGGGTTAACTGATTTGCATGCTGATAGAGAACTCCAGAGTTGTGTTTGGGAAGTCTGTGCTGTCTACAGTTCTGCATGCAGCTCTAGGAGCAAAGAGGTCAGATTCTGAGCCCATATTGAACCACCTTGTTCTGGAAAGCAGTATCTCTTGTTATTCTACACTACCAAAGTCTAATCAATTGCATCCATAAAAGTAGAGCAAGCATCATGCTAAAAGTTTCCATGTCATGGGTAATACATCCAATCCCAGACTAGATCTCAGTGAGCATTCAACTTTGAGAGACAAATGACAATCAGTTGTAAACATCCCATTAACCTTGGGCTGGGAAAAGCAAATATCTTTCTCTCCTATCTATCATGTAGAACAGTGATTCTTATCACCAGCTATAACCCCAGAAAGCCCAGAGCTATTTGTTTCCAAAGCTAACATTAATAAAAATAAGCAACTAAAAATGAGGTTTCCCGTCTTCTAGTTGAAATGAGTGTCATGAAGATGTGGAGAACTGACCAGAAATTAGTTTCTGCTGGTAGCAAAAGATCAGGACCCAACCCCATCCAGTGCTCCACGTTAACTAGAACCTTCTCATCAAACTGGCAAATAGATTCCTACCAACTGAACTATAGGACATGAGCCCAGAAGTTTGTGTTAAACTACATAGGTAAAAACAGACAATGAAATCTATGACTGTGACATCAGCTGTGTGATATTGAAAGATGACCTTCAAAAGAGGCTACAATAATGATGAGGAGTCTGAAGGGTTCCTCAGATTTCCTGACTCAGGAGGGAACTCCTTGTTCTTCTGTAACCCCAAGAGTAGAAAAGGATCCCCACAAAATCCTAGAACTTTATTTCTTACCAAATAAGCAGATGAGGCCTAGAGGCCTCATCTATTAAGAATGGCTTCATAGAGAAAAATAAATATTATAATGTTTTCATACAAACTACTGTGTATTAAATGCATGCCCCTATGATGATTCAAATCCTGTAGAATTCACCATGATTACTGAACCAAAACTCTTACAACTATACCATTCTCGGGTTAAACCAATCCCTCTCTCATTCTCTTCTCCAGACCTCTTCTCAAGCTGTCTACTGACAGATTGACTCTTTGGTTGGTATCACCACATGGCCTCATATATGCAAGCCCTTTCTGGAATGATTCTTTTACCTCCTCATTGATCTGAAATCTGGTGTGCCTTATTGACAGATATCCCTGGGAAATCTTTGTGGAGAAGATATTCTTGCTCCAATCTCATACAGGGAAAGTTGCCATCCTTATTGTCAATGGCTTTATCTCCTCCACCATACCTCTTACCCTCTTGCAAAGCTCTCAACTTTGAGGCTAAGATGCCTAGCTATAACATATTTCTCCTGGCTCAAAACCTTTCTCTCTACCCCAACTTGTATATGAGTTTTGTAATATCAACACATATAGAGAAGACCTGTCTAGCATGTTTAGAAGTCATATTCTTGATGGTCTTAATCTGTGACTAGATATCTCTCGAACAAAAGCCCCAGATTCTGAGTCTATTTTAGACTCTGTCACCACCATAAATTACATGACCTCTACTATGTTAAATGCCAAATTTTATTTCCTAGTGACCCTCACTTAAGTGTTCTCACTTAAACATGTTTCAACCTCAATATGACTACTAAACCATCACTTCTAAAACATTCCCCCAATCTAGAGACTCATCTCCTTGTCACTTTCCTCCTTGCCTGGCTTGGATGAAATAAATTAAAGCATATCTTTGCTAACATCATCAATTCCCTTGCCCAATTTTCTTCCAACAAATCCACCTGGCAACTCACCATCTCAAATGTGGAGCGGTTCAGCCTCTCTGTGCCTGTATCTGAGCAGTTTAATACTGCCAGGCGATTTCAAATAAGCCAGGAAAAATGTTTATCTTTTAACTGATATACTTATTACAAATGTAATCCCAACTGTCCAGCAACACTGATGATTTCTATGGCAACACTGACTTTTTTATTCTATGACTTTCATGTGTTCATGTTCCTGGGTATCACTTTCAGTCTCAGACTCTGACCTTGACTCGCACTGTTTCCTCATCTTAACACCACTAGATCGGCAAACCTGCCCATGTGCCATGTATACACACACATCAGATCTTGCAATAGACAGATGGAAGTAGTCTTGCTAAGGTCAGTCTTGATGCTTTTGTGGGGATTTTGGCTTCCTGTAGTGTCCAGGAGCATCAATCCTACCCCACTCCCTTCCACATTATTTGGAGCTGTGTTCAAGAGCATTCTACTATTTCTCATGTTGAAAAGGACATTGTTAGCTTTAGGAGGGGGAAACAAAAGCCTTGCTCTCTGTTGCACACTCACCAGCCTTTGCACCTCCCCCCACACTCTCGATAGGCTCTACAACCTCCTTCGCACTCCCCACTCCCTTTCAGCCTGGTGGATTTCCTCATCTCTCTTGCATGTTCTAAATTCTTGTTGATCACACTTAGAAAAGCTGTGGGGTTTGTATATTCAGCCTGATTTTCTCTCTCTGAAGTACTATTTGTATGCCACCAGATTCTATTTTCATTTTGAAACAGAAAACACAACATCTGCAAGTATATGTGATTTTTCTTTTTCTAACATTGAGGCAAATCCTGTATTATGTTCTTATTAAACATATTAAGATTTTAGCACGAGCAGAATGCTAACATGCAGGCGAGAAGTGCAGGCATTCAGGCTCCCTTCCAAATTTAGAGGAATGTTTTATTATGATTCTAAGTGTTTCTCTTGCAATAACTTCAACTTAAGTGTGCAACAATAGTACTAAAATATATATGATGAATATTTACTTACACATTACATCTGATATTAAAAAAGATGATTTAGGAAAAGATGGCTAAGCTCATTTCCTTTCCCCTTCTCCCCACTGTTAGCAGTGTTCTTGTACTTCTCTATGATATGTACTTCAATAAATAGCAAAAACACACCACACCCAAACTCATTTGTTTATTATTATTTATCACCCAAAGCCATATATACATTCAACAAGTCCTGTCAGAATTGTAGTGGCATTCTTCACAATAATAAAAAATTTGTATGGAAGCACAAGAGATCGTCAACAGCCTAATAAATTCTAAGAAGGGGAAACAAAGTTAAAGATACTACACTTCTTGCTTTAAAATTTTATTAGAGACTATTGGGTAAGATAGTGGATTTGAAGCTACATCAGTGTGTCATGTCAATAAGAAAGATAGAGTCTTGTCCTAAAAGGGATTGAAAGGAAGAGTATTAGATAGATCCAGAAATGGAATGAAGAAAAATAAAAAGTATGGAGAAACAAGCAACCCATTAAATATGACTGAGATCAGAATCAGCTCTGTGGCTCAGATCAGAAGCTATCTACATGCAATAAAGTTCATTATGCTAGAACTCTGGAGCTCCATACAACTACTTGAAATACACAGCTTCATTCTCTCCAGTAGGTGTTTAATTCGTAACAGATTATTTTTAAAATAGAGATATGTCTATCTACCTGTGCAGATATTCATGCTGTTTTTTTCCCTTACTCCCAACAAACTTGGAAGACACCTCACTATTCCCAGCTAGAATATTAGCCACGTTCATAGACAAGATTTAACGTACACACAAAAAAAGAAAATCTATTAAAAGCTATAAAAAGAATCTTTGGGATATAGCTAAAACAGTTCTCTGAAAACTTACAGTTATACATACTTCCTTTAAAAAAAAAAACAGAGATTAGTAAGAAAATGATAGTGATACATCTCAAGGTCTTAGAAAATCATAAACAAGCAAAACCTAAAAGCAGTATATGGAAATAATAAAGAGCAGAAATTCATGAAATGAAGACTAAACAAGTAATACCTAAAAATAGACTGTTTTTTAGAACAGATAAACAAGATCAACAAATACTTAGACAAATTAACAAAAATAAAGAGACAAAATTAAAAAAAAAAAAATCAGAGATGGAAAGGGGCATATTGCAACAGATTCCAGGGAATATTTGAAAGTTTACATTCCAAAATATTGTGAAACCTGCACGAAATGGATAAATCCATAAACATATATGACATATGATAATTATCAAGTGTATGTAACCAATTTAAACAGATTCATAACAAATAACAAGATCAAGTCTCTTATCAAAAAAAAGAAAAATAGGCAAGGACTGCCTAGACTCATTGCTGATTTCTACTAAACCTTTAAAGAAAAGCAATAAAAAAAGGCTTCCCAAACTATTTAATAAAATAGGAAGGAAAAAGGCATTACCAAACTATATTAATCAAGTATAACCCTGATACCAAATCTGGATAAGGGCATAATAAAAATAGAAAAATTGCTGATGAATAAAGATGCAAACTTTCTCAATAAAATAATGTCATATCAAATTTGAGGACTCATTAAGAATACATGTGGGGAGACCAGAGCCCTAGGTGTCATTCATTATCTCTATCTTGTTTTTTGACAAAATATCTCTTATTGATCATTGCTATGTTGACTAAGTTAGTTGGCCTATCATCTTGCATTAAGATTATTGAGATTATAGATGTGCTACCACTTCTAAGATTGGGGGATTCAAATTCAGCTTCATATGTTTATATAAGTACAAGAACCACCTCTCTAGTCTTTTGTGTTCTGTTTTTTATCTATTATTGTCAAAATCACCCATGTTTTTATCTTGTATTCTTTACCTCTTAATTTTTTCATTTGTATAAGGTCTTTGAAGATTCCATACAATGTATGATTGATCATATGCATCACCCTTTCTGTACACTACCCAATGTTTGTTCTTTTATTCTCTTTAATCCATCAAGTAGAGTTGATATGACTCATTCACTCTTAGATGTATAGCCTTACACTAAAGCAGTGATTCTCAAACTTCCTAATGCTGCAACCCTTTAATACATTACATCATGCTGTGGTGACCCCAACCGTAAAATTATTGTCATTGCTACTTTGTAGCTATAATTTTGCTACTGTTGTGAATTGTAATATCATACGTGTGTTTTCCAATGGTCTTAGGCAACCCCTATGAAAGGGTCATTAGACCCTCAAAGTGGCCATGACCCACAGCTTGAGAATCTCTGCACTAGAGCATGATCAGCCTAACAGAAACACATCATCAAAGGAAACTGAATCTCTCCCTCTCCTAGCAATTGTCAGTTGCCAATAGCTCATTAGCTAGGGGTAGGACTTTTTAACTACGTTCCCACTATGTCTTGGGATTCCTTTTCTGGCTTCATCTGACAAAGCCTTTACAGTTGTCACAACTACAGTGAGTTTATATGTGCAACTGCCCCACTGTACCTGAAAAAACTGTTTCCTTATAGTTATCTATCATCTCTGAAATAGTCCTGTAGAAAGTGATTTGAACTAGATATCCTCATACTAAATAAAATAAATCACATTTAGAAAGACAGACATCATGTTGTCAATAACCTATCATGTTAATGGGTTAAAGAGAATAAAAGAACACACATTGGGTAGTGGAGGAAAAGGGTGGGTATCTGTGATGCATATGATCAATCATACATTGTATGAAATCCTCAAAGACCTTATACAAATGAAAAAATAAAAGGTAAGGAAATACAAGATAAAAACATGGGTGATTTTGACAATAATAGATTAAAAACCAGATCTAGATGGGTGAAGAGATAGAGATAGATGGATGTATATATAGATATAAGATAGATAAATAGATAGATAGATAGATAGATAGATAGATAGATAGATAGACAGACATGATAGAATGCTGGCTAGTTTTATGCCAACTTGACACAAGCTAGAGTTATCTGAAAGGAAAGAAACCTCAATTGAGAAAATGCCTCCATTAACCTGGCTGAAGAAGGATTCTTAATTAGTGATCAATGGGGGAGAGCCCAGTCCATTGTTGATGGTGTCATCCCTGAACTGGTAGTCCCAGGTTCTATAAGAAAGCAGGCTGAGCAAGTCATGTGAGCAAGCCAGTAAAGAGCTCGCCTCCAGGCCTCTATATCAGCTCCTGCCTCCAGGCTCCTCCCCTGTTTGAGTTTCTGAACTGACTTCAAAGATGAAAAGTGATGAAAGTTTAAGCCAAATAAACTGTTTCCTTCCCAAGTTGCTTTGGTTGTTTGGTTGTTTCGTCACAGTAATAGAAACCTTAACTAAGACAGATGATAGATTAGATTAGATTAGATTAGATTAGATTAGATTAGATTAGATAGACAAGATGATAAAGGAGACTAAGGAGGAGGGGAAAAGGTAGGGAAAGAAAGACAAAATATCACATTTATCTTTTATAAGTACATGTACACACAGAGAGAGACACACACAGAGAAACAGACAGACAGAAAGACACACACAAACAAAAAGGTATACTTGAAGGAGGAAAGTACATTAGGGACATGAGCAGAAGGGGAAATGAGTGGTAATAGTTCAAATATAAACAGGTATAAGAATACGTGTACAAGGATATATTAGAGTGAAGCCCACCTGTGGGACTGTGAAAGGCAGCCTGGTTTCTGGTTGAACTAAGGTTTAAAACCCCAGCAATCCAGTAGGGGTCACCAGCAGGGGACATCCGTACAAGGGACAGTAGGCATTTTGCCATGCTCCTGGGCCCCAGGCTCCTGACATGAGGCAACAGCTCTCCATCAGTCTGTGACCATCAGTCAAGTAAAGGCAACACCCAAGCCCCTCCACAGGTAGAGGTGTGGTCACATAACCTCAAGGCATTCCCATTTTATTGAGGCATCTAGAGGCTTAGCCAGTAAACTCCCCTTCCCAAACACTCCTCCCTGCAAAAGGTATTTTAACCTCAGGCCCACCCTGAGGTTTTGGGGTAAGGTTTCACTCATCACCACTCTCCACCATGACAATAAACACCCTAAAACCATGAACTATCTCTCTTTATCAGGATCCACCATGGGGAATGATGGAACAGGCCTTTGTCTAAAAATCTGGCCATCTAGTCTTCAGCAGAAGGCCTCTCAGCATTCCCAGCCACAGCCTCTACCAAACCAAGCCAGCTAGCTGACGACAAAGCCAAAGACTTGGTCCCCATTGGGACCCAGCCAGGCTCCTTCCTGCCTTCTCCCCTCAGCCCCAGGCGAGATCCAGCCCATGGGGGGACCTCCATTCCATTCTCAGCTCTTCTGAGGCATCCAGGGGCTCCTGGGATGCCCAAGAGCCTGAGAGCCAGATGGAGCAGGCTTTGTGCAGTTCCTGGGACCCCTAGGCTGTGCTCCCCCACCCCTGGGTGGTGTCCAGTGGCTTCTCACAGCCCTACACCCACCCAGCAGTACTGTGGGATGAGCTCTGTCAAATTTCCAGTGTCTCACCGCCCCCAGAGGCCAGAGCCCTGAGGCGGACATGGGACCTCTCACCACCCTAACTCAACACCCACCATTCTGCACACTAGCTTTAAAAAAATCACTAAAAGCCATAATTTTCCAAAGCAATAATCATGTGGAACTGTCATAAAACCAGATACATGAGCCAGTGAAATAAAACAGAAATCTCAGAAATAAATTCTAACATCTATAATTAACTAATTTTTGACTAAAGGACTAACTTTACACAGCTCTGAAAGAAGGGTCTCTTTTAGTAAATGTGCTGGAGAAACTAGAGTCTATGTGCAAAAAAGTGAAACTGGAACCTCAGAGGGTCCAGGGAAGTCTACTCCAACTCATGAAAGACCCAAATGCAAAGCAGGAAGTTCAAAGCCAAGGAAAGCACATGGAGAAAAGTCTCCAGAACATGGCCTTGGTAATGGACTTTGGCTCAGGCCACCCAAACAAAAGTAACTTCAGCTATATCAAACTACACACACTTTATATACAACCAAGGAAATAAAACAAACTGGCATCCCATGGATTCAGAAAAAATCCTGTGTCATATAAAGGATTATAGCAAACATTTGTAAAGACTTTTTGTTCTCTATATAACATAAAACTTATTATAAGTTTTATATAAAAATTAGACATTCTTTTTATAATGAACAAAATATTTGTATAGACAACTCTGTAAAGACCATATAAATTGGCCAACTGTATTGTATCTATGCTTCTATGCCCAGCACTTTAAAAAATAATGCATATCAATAATAATAATTTCAATATTTCAATTTTTACTCCAATAAAAACTTAATCAAATTTTATTTTCATAAGTAATTGTAGAAGTGGCTTTTCCATAATCCTACCAATAAAATTCCTAGATATATTATTGTAAGTTTTTACTATAGGTATGAAGTAGTTCTCCTTTGTAATGTTAACATATTCCATAATGATATGAAGACTTTTTAATATATTTAAGGGTGAGGGCTCTTTCATCTTTTCTAACACTAGTTAATGTTCCTATCAATTTTTTGATGCCAGTGACTCAATCTTTTAAAATTCTACATTGTATGGCAATATTATCCTTCATTTGTAACATATGTATTACATGGCTATCTATTATTTCTCTTTTCATTTTATAATATTTCTATAGTCAAATTAATTTAATGTACCAAAGTTAACAATCTTTCATAGTCTCCAGTGTTTTCCTTTTTTGTACATTTACCTATTTAAAGAGAATGTACACATGTAGAGAGTATGAATGTATATTGTAATTAGAGGATAACTTGGGGGATTTAGTTCTCTCCTTCCACCATTCCTTGGGATCGAACTCAGGTCTCCAGGCTTGTTAGAAAGTGCCTTTACCTACTGAGCCAGTCCTCGCCCAGAGATACTCTTAGTCTCTAGGTTTTCAATAGCAGCCTTCCTTCATACCTAAATTATAGAGCATTTCACTTACTGTTATTATGTCATGTTTTATGTTAAAAAAAAAAACCTGTTTGTACTTAGAATTTACACCTATGTGTATTGTATGTAAATTTTTCATCACTGAATGGGTGAACAGATAAGTTTTAACACTACTGGTTTAAAAGTACACCTTTGACCTAATAATTAAATTTTTTTGCGACAAGGTTTCACTTCATAGCTCTAGATGACCCAGAACTCACTTTATACTGAGCTGCCTTAAATTTAAAGATCTACATGCCTCTGCCTCCTGAGTGCTAGTATTAAAGATGTGTGCTGCTATACCTATTATATACTTAATTTCCATATTTTTTGTGTCTTTTTCTGAACTTACTTTAATGCTGAATTGGCATCACTTTCCAATTCCAGCACATCTTGGCCAGATGGGCAGCCAAGACAGAACTGCAGGAAGCTCATGAACCATCTACCCTGGAACATGCAGGTCATCAGCAGAAACAAAGGAGATAGTGCCTCAACATTGTGGAAAGGAAGGACCAACTATGGAATGTTGTCCATTGAGCTCCACATAAATGCCATGGCACACAGGCACTCCATACATACATGTGCACACACACAAACCATATGCATACACTAAATGAATATTGCTTTTAAAGAAAAAGTAGTGCCTGTCAAGAATAAGTCCCCAATGACCTAATCTCTTTCCTCTCAGCCTACCACAACCACATAGTTCGTACTACTTTCCAATATCATCATTGACTGGTGACAAAGCCTTTAACACATGAGACTTTAAGGGACACTCTAGTTCCAAATTATAATGGTACCCATGTACCAATATCACACTGTTTTGTTATGGAAATTTTATATTATATTTTAATGTCTGGTGATATCAGTTCCTCCATAGCCTTCTGTCTGTCTACTCCACTAGATATCTGTATGTGCCTATTTTCCAAGGGATCTTCTGAAGGAACTTGGGGGCCTCATAGGAATGTTTACTGATTTTGTTGCCAAGATTACAAGAAACTCTTAACTGAATTCAAAGAGTTATCATAGCAACAACAGGGGATGTTTTTGCTGTACTCTCAAGTACCCTTCTGAGTCTTCCAAGAACACATTAAAATGCCCTCAAATATGGTTTGCTCATTCTTACAGAGTTTCTTAAAGTGTGTATTCTTTTATTACTTCTGTCATGTTAGATTTTCTTCATCACTTCTAACTCATTCCTTTTTGTGGCTATGAAACCTATTCATCTCTGTATGTTAATCTTACAGCCTGCCATAAAGAACTTCTTTAAATAAACAATTTGTTAAAAGTTCAACATCTATCTAGCGGTAAAAGCAAAATAACTGATGTCTTTATGAATATTTGTTTCATTACTAAATACTGGGCTGAAGGTTTGTTTGGGAGAATGTGGAGAGTGAGGCAGGGTCCCTCTATGTAGCCCAGACTGGCTCAAACTCAAAATCCTCCTGCCTCTACCTTCTAAGAGCTAAGGTTATAAACATGCTCTTCTAAATCTGGTTCTGGATTGAGGTAACATAGGTTCTGGTTCTGGGGGTGGCATAGGATAGGCAGGTACTGTTCAGTGTTTTTGTTTTCTCGCACACAATTTAATGATATAAATATAACTTCCAATTTTGACTTAATAAAACAAAAGGTATCTGAGAAGCCAAAAAATTAAAGCATCCATTGTTCCACTTAATTAAATATCTGGGCTATTATTTGTGATTATGTTGAAATTTCTAAACACTAAACTATACAGCTGTACATAATGCCTAATGCCTAAATTCAAGCACTTAGAAGCCCAAGGTTAAAGAACTATTATGAATTCCAGGCTAGTATGGGATATACAATGTCTCAAAAACCAGTTATTGTAAAAGACAAAAAATGTTACTTGAAAATAAGCTAGTATTCCTCTTGATCAAACTAGTGTTTATAAGTTCTGTGCAAGTGGGTATCTAAGCAACACAAAACACATAAAGTAAAAACAACTTCAACCATGTATTAATGCATAGCAAGGCTTCAGAAATGCAGGGATAGAACATGTGGATGGATCAGCTGAATCTTCTATGAGGTTTCACTGAAGTAGTGTTGAAACTAGGTCATCTGAAAGAGGTTTAAACTGCTGGAAACCAGGACTACCTTCAAGCATCCACCTAACTCTGGATAGCCTTTCTCATCATCTCTCTCACAATAACTTCAATATGTCAGCTCATAGTTCCTGGGGCAGGGGGTGGGGGGTGTTTTAAGAAAGCAAAATAGAAATAGCACCTTTAATCACCAGCCTAAGAGTCCCTTCTGTGACACTCCATTATTCAAGCTAGTTGTGAGGCCTACCCAGATCACAGTTTTCAATAAAGGAGCCAATGTCATGCTCTAAGGAGTTAGAATGGACGAGATGCATAATATATAGTCTGTCACATGAAACTGTGAGAGTCCATAATAGCATTTCAAAGAAGAGTTTAAGCTCAGTTATGTCAAAAACTGGTCTGAGAATTAGGTCAAAAGTATTAATTACCTCAGTTTAGAATTATCGGATAAAATAGAGAGCATTTAGTTAAGTTTGAACTTAGATAAACAATCCTTAGCTTTTTCTTTGTTAACTGCCACTACCATGCCAACATTTAGAAGATACTTGCCCACCCCCTAAAAATTGATTTACTCAAAGTTTAAATTGAGTGAAGTATTGTTCATTTTGACTTGCTAAATCTGACAACCTAGGCTTGACTCAGGTTCAAGAAATGGTTATTCCTATCTAGTGCTCTGTTCCGGGCTGGGAGAGCATCCTCAAATGGCAGTTGTATCACCATTGTTCAAGTTTGTGTGGTGATCCAAACTGTGCTATCTGAAGCTGCTGCCTCCCTGAACTGGGCATGAGCGTCTGTATTTTCCAGGACTACTATGAATTACAGAACACGGGTTTTGTGGGTCTTTGGTTTCCCAATTTTCTCATTCGTCTCTCAGCTGTGCAGGGGCTGAGCCCCTGGCACCAGTTTTGTTTCCTGACAGTCAACGTTACTTCATTTTCACATTCACACTGACATCACTTCCCTTTCTGTCTAACAACAACAATAATGGTGAAACCCTATTTGGAAAACAGCTTGATGGAACAGCTGCTTTATCTGCATTATGAGTCTAAAGCTCTCTCTAATTCAGGGAAAGGAATGCCCACAACCACAAGAACATAGCAGTCTAGGTTATCAGGGAAACATAACACTTTGCTGATTTATTATGCTACTAACACCAATTAACATATAAATTATTTACATCGGTTTTGTATAATCCTATCTAAATTACTAAAATGTTCACTATTTTATTTCCAAACCTGTTTATCCAAGATGACCTGCAGTAGCCTTCCCATTCATTAATCCATAAATTCCCCAACCTGCTTCACTCTCCCAAAGTCAATTAAAAAGCTGTTTAAGTCTTACCTTTGTGTGGAGTCACTAGCTGTTGTGCAATCTATTCCTAGTCACCAAATTTAGATCTGAGACTTTAGATGTTCGCTAAGAACATATTTAGCATCATCTTCTTTCCCTGCCACAGACAAGTATAAGTTGTGATGACTCACCAGAATTCAAGTTGCCATGGGAACTATCAGAGTGATACTACTACTTGTAAGAGATGGCTGGGGTAGCAAGCGATCAGGTCTCTGCATCTAATTCATGGGAAGATCCTGTTTTTCTCTTTCTCTGTTATAACGAAGAACATAGAGGACAGCAGGTGTTAGCCCTACATCCATTGTTGTCTCTTTCCTTAAGAACAGGACCTCAAGAATGATCCACCTGACCCATGACGCTCCTCAGGAGATAGTTGTGAGCTCAAAGAAACAGCAGAGTCTAGTTGAGAACTAACCTGGTACACCCCAACCTCAGGTCCTCTTTAAGTCAGACAAAAAAATAGTATTTCCTGGACAGGCAGATGGATGTAGAAAGGCAATGGTGGCCATAGGTACCTTGAGGATTACCCTCAAGTAAATGTCAGAACAGTCTTAAAGTTGAACCTGTTCAATGTCCATCAAAACATAGATCCTCATGGCATCAGTAAGCCATTGTGATGTGCCACATCTAAAGCAAAAATACGAGATAATAAATTTTTTTATTAGGTAATCACATTGAGTTAAGACATCCTGATTCTAACACTCAAATCATTCTTACTAAATATTCATTGTAGAATGGAGGGTCCAGCTAAAATATAAAACAATAGCTATAACCTTCTGATAAGCCTAGGCTCTGATCAACAGGTATTTAATCCAGTGCCATGGTAACAGTAAAATGGAGTGGTACTTTGCTGGCCATTTGATTTACTGATGGACAAGAAATCTTAAGCCACAAATCATAGATTGATAATATTCTACCATATCCAGTAAGCCAACACAGTGTGATCTATGTGACTCTCTATACTTACCTGTTTTACTAAAATACTTCAGAGTTCTGCCATTGCTTATGATAGAAAGTCTAAGCAAAAACACAGAATCGAATGGTTCCACCTGAACTCAGTTTCTGATGATGTCAGGATTCTCCTGTTCTCCATTCTGTCTCTCACTGAGGTGTGTACATTATCTGTCAGGCTTTATGCCCAGCAGATTAACAGCTCCCAGCCAATCCAATTTTAAATATTTCTTTCTCTCTTTTTTTTTCTTTCTTTCTTTCTCTCTTTCTTTGTTTTGTTTTGTTTTTGTTTTTGAGGCAGGGATAGGGATAGGAACTGTCCTGAAACTCACTCTCTACTAGACTGGCCTCCAACTCAAAGAGATCTACCTGTCTCTCTCTCCTTGCCTCTGTCTTAAATCCCTCTGGGATTACAGGCATGCAACACCATGCTCAGACAATTTTAAAGATTTCTTAATGCCAAATGAAAGAACATGTGCTCTCTATTGGAATCTATATAAATCTCTGAAAAGGATCAATTAATGTTAAATAGAATTGATGTGTATTACAGATATTTTCAAAAGATGCAGAGAACCTACTTTTCCTAACTACCATCACAGATAAATTAAGGACTGCATGTCTTGGTTTCATTTCTATTGTCTTGAATACCCTGACAAAAGCAACCTAAGGGATAAAAAGCTTATTTTGGCTCACAGTTCCAGAGGGGACACAGTCTATCATGCTGGAGAAATCAGTCATGATGCCAGAAGCATGAGGCCAGGCTCTCATATTCCATCAGCAACTCAGAAAGAGAAAGAAAACAATAGTGGGGCTGAGCTATCAAACCTCAAGACCCATCCCCAGTGACATCTAGCAAGGCTCTACTTTCTATAGGTTCCCTTCAACCTTCACAAACAGCTCACTACCCAGCAACAAGTTATTCAAATACCTGAGCCTTTGGGGTCATTTCATAGTCAAGCCAAAGCACTATGTGTCTGAGTTAGTACAGTAAAATAGAATGTGGATATCTGTCCCTTGAAAACCACATCATGACTTGTGTGGAAAAGCCAGCGGAGGGGGACTCCAGACGAAGGGACTGAGGAAAAGTCGGGAGGTAAAAGCCGCAGGTTTCTACCTGTGGCAGGAGACTTCTGCCTGGGCCACCAGGCCTCCATAGCCAAAAAGCGCCAGGAGAAAGCCAACCTCCCACTTGTGTGGAAAAGCCAGTGGAAGGAGGACTCCAGACACAGGGACTGAGGAACAGCCGGGAGAGAGAACTGGTCTCCAAGGAATATTGACATCTGGGCTTGAAGGAAAGACAAGCCACAGTCAGAGAGAGAAAGACCAGCTAAGACCAGAGATAACCAGATGACGAAAGGCAAGGGCAAGAACAAAAGGAACAGAAACAAAGACTACTTGGCTTCATCAGAACACAGCTCTCCCACCACAGCAAGCCCTGGATACCCCAACACACCAGAAAAGGAAGACTCAGACTTAAAATCACTTATCAAGAGGATGATAGAAGATTTTAAGAAGGAAATAAATAACTCCCTTAAGAAATAAAAGAGAACACAGGTAAACAACTGGAAACCCTTAAAGAGGACATGCAAAAATCCCTTAAAGAATTACAGGAAAACACAATCAAACAAATGAACAAAACCATTCAGGAATTAAAAACGGAATTAGAAACAATAAAGAAATCACAAAGGGAGACAACCCTGGAGTTAGAGAACATAGGAAAGAAATCAGGAGTCATAGATGCAAGCATCACCAACAGAATACAAGAGATGGAAGAGAGAATCTCAGGTATGGAAGATACCATAGAAAACATAGACACAACAGTCAAAGAAAACACAAAATCCAAAAAGCTCCTAACCCAAAATATTCAAGATATCCAGGATGGAATGAGAAGACAGAACCTGAGGATAATAAGTACAAAAGAGAGTAAAGATTCCCAACTTAAAGGACTAGTAAATATCTTCAACAAAATTATAGAAGAAAACTTCCCTAACCTAAAGAAAGAGATGAACATAAACATACAAGAAGCCTACAGAACACCAAATAGATGGGACCAGAAAATAAATTCCTCATGTCACATTATAATCAAAATACCAAATACACAAAACAAGGAAAGAATATTAAAAGCAGTAAGGGAAAAGAGGCAAGTAACATATAAAGGCAGACCTATCAGAATTACACCAGACCTCTCACCAGAGATTCTGAAAGCTAGAAGATCCTGGACAGATCTCGTATAGACTCTAAGAGAACACAAATGCTAGCCCAGGCTGCTATACCCAGTAAAACTCTCAATAATCATAGATGGTGAAACCAAAATATTCTATGACAAATCCAAATTTGCACAGTATGTTCCACAAGCCCAGCCCTACAAAGAATAATAGATGGAAAACGCCAACTCAAGGAGGGAAACTACACTCAAGAAAAAGCAAGAAAGTAATCTTTCAACAAACTCAAAAGAAGATAGCCACACAAATATATAAACAACATCAAAAATAACAGGAAACAACAATCACTACTCTTTAATATCTCTTAACATCAATGGTCTCAACTCCCCAATAAAAAGACATAGAATGACAGACTGGATTCATAAAAAGGAACCAGCATTTTGCTGCATCCAGGAAACACACCTCTGTGTTAAAGACAAACACTACCTCAGAGTAAAGGGCTGGGAAAAAATTTTCCAGGCGAATGGCCCCAAGAAACAGCCTGTAGTGGCCATTCTAATATCAGATAAAATCAACTTTCAACCAAAAGTCATAAAAAAAGATAAAGAAGGACACTTCATACTCGTCAAAGGAAAAATCTACCAAGAAGAACTCTCAATTCTGAATATCTATGCCCTGAATGCAAGAGCTCCCACATTCATAAAAGAAACTTTACTAAAGCTCAAAGCACACATTACACCTCACACATTAATAGTGGGAGACTTCAATACCCCACTATCAACAATGGAGAGATCTTGGAAACATAAACTAAACAGACACAGTGAAACTAACAGATGCTATGAACCAAATGGATTTAACAGATATCTATAGAACATTTCATCCTACATTAAAACAATTTACCTTCATCTCAGCACCTCATGGTACCTTCTCCAAAATTGATCATATAATTGGTCACAAAACAAACCTCAACAGATATAAGAAGATTGAAATAATCCCATGCATCCTATCAGATCACTATGGATTAAGGTTGGTCTTCAATGGCAAAAGCAACAACAGAAAGCCCACATACACATGGAAGCTGAACAATGCTCTGCTCAATGATAACTTGATCAAGGAAAAAATAAAGAAAGAAACTGAAGACTTCCTAGAATTTAATGAAAATGAAAGTACAACTTACCCAAACCTATGGGACACAATGAAAGCACTGTTAAGAGGAAACTCATAGCTCTGAATGCCTCCAAAAAGAAACTGGAGAGAGCACATACTAACAGCTTAACAGCACACCTGAAAGTTCTAGAACAAAAAGCAGCTGATACACCCAAGAGGAGTAGAAGGCAGGAAATAATCAAATTAAGGGCTGAAATCAACCAAGTGGAAACTAAAAGAACCATACAAAGAATCAATAAAACCAAGAGCTGGTTCTTTGAGAAAATCAACAAGATAGATAAACCCTTAGCAAGGCTAACCAGAGGGCACATAGACAGTGTGAAAATTAATAAAATTACAGATGAAAAGGGAGATATAACAACATACTCTGAGGAAATTAAAAAATAATCAGATCCTACTACAAAAGCCTATACGCAACAAAATTGGAAAATCTGGAGGAAATGGACAAGTTTCTAGACACATACCAATTACCAAAGTTAAATCAGGATCAGATAAACCATCTAAACAGTCCCATAACCCCTCAAGAAATAGAAGCAGTCATCAACAGTCTCTCGACCAAAAAAAGCCCAGGACCAGATGGGTTCAGTACAGAATTCTATCAGACCTTCAAAGAAGACCTAATACCAATACTCTTCAATCTATTCCACAAAATGGAAACAAAAGGAACACTACCCAATTCGTTCTATGAGGCCACAGTTACACTGATACCAAAGCCCCACAAAGACCCAACAATAAAAGAAAACTTCAGACCAATTTCCCTTATGAATATCGATGCAAAAATACTCAATAAAATCCTTCCAAACCAAATCCAAGAACACATCACAATGATCATTCATCATGATCAACTAGGCTTCATCCCAGGGATGCAGGGATGATTCAATAACCGAAATCCATTAATGTAATCCACTACATAAACAAACACAAAGAAAAAAACCACATGGTCATTTTGTTAGATGCTGAAAAAGCATTTGACAAAGTTCAACATCCCTTCATGATAAAAGTCTTGGAATGATCAGGAATTCAAGGACCATACCTAAACATAGTAAAAGCAATATACAGCAAACCAGTAGCCAACATCAAACTAAACGGAGAGAAACTCAAAGCAATCCCACTAAAATCAGGGACTAGACAAGGCTGCGCTCTCTCTCCCTATCTATTCAAAATAGTACTTGAAGTTCTAGCTAAAGCAATCAGACAACAAAAAGAGGTCAAAGGGATACAAATTGGAAAGGAAGAAATCAAAATATCACTATTTGCAGATGATATGATGGTATACTTAAATGACCTGAAAAGCTCCACCAGAGATCTGCTACAGCTGATAAACAACTTCAGCAAAGTGGCCAGATACAAAATTAACTCAAGCAAATCAGTAGCCTTCCTATACTCAAAGGATAAACAGGCTGAGAAAGAAATTAGGGAAATGACACCCTTCACAATTGGCACAAACAATATAAAATATCTTGGTGTGACTTTAACCAAACAAGTGAAAGATCTGTATGACAAGAACTTCAAGTCTCTGAAGAAAGAAATAGAAAAAGAAGACCTCAGAAGATGGAAAAAATCCCATGCTCATGGATTGTCAGGATTAATATAGTTAAAATGGCCATCCTGCTGAAAGCAATCTACAGATTCAAGGCAATCCTGATCAAAATTTCAACTCAATTCTTCATAGACTTAGAAAGAGCAATTCTCAAATTCACATGGAATAACAAAAAACCCAGGATAGCAAAAACTATTCTCAACAACAAAAAAAGGACCTCTTAGAGAATCAGCCTCCCTGACCTCAAGCTGTACTACAGAGCAGTAGTGATAAAACCTGCATGGTATTGGTACAGTGACAGGCAGGTAAATCAATGGAATAGAATCGAAGACCCAGAAATGAACCCACACACTTATGGTCACTTGATCTTTGACAAAGGAGCTAAAACCATACAGTGGGAAAAAGACAGCATCTTCAACAAATGGTGCTTGTTCAACTGGACGTCTACATGTAGAAGATTGCAAATTGATCCATTCCTATCTCCCTGTACAAAGCTCAAGTCCAAGTGGATCAAGCACCTCCACATAAAACCAGATACACTGAATCTAATAGAAGAGAAAGTAGGGAAAAGTCTCGAACACATGGGTACAGGGGAAAAGTTCCTGAATCAACAGATGGGATCTCATGAAATTACAAAGCTTCTGTAAGGCAAATGACACTGTAAATAGGACAAAATGGCAACCTACAGATTGGGAAAAGATCTTTACCAATCCTACATCTGATAGAGGGCTAATATCCAAGGTATACAAAGAACTCAAGAAGCTAGACGCCAGAGAACCAAATAACCCTATCAAAAAATGGGGAAGAGAGCTAAACAGAGAATTCTCAACTGAGGAAACTCAAATGGCTGAGAAGCACCTAAAGAAATGTTCAACATCCTTAGTCATCAGGGAAATGCAAATCAAAACAACCCTGAGATTCAACCTCACACCAGTCAGAATGGCTAAGATCAAGAACACAGGTGACAGCAGATGCTGGTGAGGATGTGGAGAAAGAGGGACACTCCTCCATTGCTGGTGGGATTGCAAGCTGATACAACTTCTCTGGAAATCAGTTTGGCATACCCTTAGAAAAATGAACATAATACTACCTGAGGACCCAGCTATTCCTCTCCTGGGCATATATCCAGAAGATGCTCCAACATGTAATAAAGACACATGTTCCACTATGTTCATAGCAGACATATTTATAATAGCCAGAAGCTGGAAACAACCCAGATGTCCCTCCACAGAGGAATGGATACAGAAAATGTGGTACATTTACACAATGGAATACTACTCAGATATTAAAAACAGTGACTTCATGAAATTCGAAGACAAATGAATGAATCTTGAAAATATCATCCTGAGTGAGGTAACGCAGTCAGAAAAGAATGAACGTGGTATGTACTCACTGTTAAGTGGTTATTAGCCCTAAAGTTCAAAATACCCAAGAGTCACTTCGCAGCAACAGGAGGGCTGAGCATGAGGTCCCAGATGGAGGACTTGGAGAAGGGACTGAAGGAGCTGAGGGAGTTTGCAGCCCCAGGGAGGCAGCAACAGTGGCAACTGGCTTGACCCCCTGATACTCCTGGAGACTGATCCACCAACCAAAGAATACACATGGAGGGACCCATGGTCTTGGTCACATATGCGGCAGAGGAGGGTCTTGTTAGCCATCAGGGGGAGGAGAGGCCTTTGGGCCTGAGAGTGTTAGATCTCCCAGTAGAGGAGAATGCCAAGGAGGGAATATGAGAGTGGGTGGGTGGGTGGGTCAGTTGCAGAATATCCCCATAATGGCAGGGGGAGTGGGGAGGAAATGGGGAGGTTCCAATGGGGAGATCTGGAAAGGGGGAAACATTTGAAATGTAAATAAAGTAGGAAAAATAAAAAAATAAAAAATAAAAACTTTATTATAAAAAGAAAGAAAACCACATCCCACAGTGTTCTAGATTTTTCTTCTCTACCAAAAAAATTTTAGAAGCCACCTATTCTAGGTGATACAGGAGGCCAGGCCAGCCAGACATCCTGCTTATAGAAGAGATTCCCAATCCGTAAGAGACTAGGTTGTGAACAAGAAAACACTTTTATTTTAGAAACCAAGGTTTCCAGATTTACTTGTCACTACTTCTAGCTAAGTCTAGCATTTACAGTCTGCCAACATGGAACTCAACTACCACATGAAAGTAGTATGATAAGTGAGAAAGTTAAAAACTTTTAATGTGTTCAGAATAGTGGCTATTTAACAACACCCTCACAATTCATTGAACATAGAGGGGTCGAGTTGGTGTGAACAGAGAACCTTCGCCCTATCTTCTAGTGTTTTTGGTACAGAAAGATACTCTGCAGGCTACCAGAAAAGAGACAAACACCAACCCATCCATACAACCTTTGATCTAAAGTCTGTCTGCCTACAATATATGCTGGGTCAATAGTACCACAAGGCTTTTGGAAGTAACCAATTAATGTCTGAATTGACTTAAGGCTCACTCCACAATGTGGAACCTATACTCAACACTGCTTGGCTAACTAAGGACCAGAAACTAGATAGTCCAGAGAGCTAGGGTAAAACCAAATACTACTCATCTTTTTAAAAAAAAAAAAAAAGTAACAATAAAATGACTCCTAAAGATATTCTGCAATACTTGTGGATCTGTGCCTTATTCAACCATCATCAGAGATGTTTTCTCTTGCAGCAGATGGGAAGAAATAAAGAAACCCAGCATCAGAGAGACCTTGGAATGCATAGTTCTAAATGGGGTGTCTCCATCAAATCCCTACCTTCAGAGCTCAGGAATCCTGTGGAAGAGGAGGTGGGAAAAGTGTAAAACCCGTAAAGTAGGAGGACACTAGGAAAACAGGCCTTCTAAATTAACTGAGCAAAGCTCATATGAACTCACAGAAACTGAAACAGCAATAACAGGGCCTATATGGGTGTGGATTAGGTCCTCTGTGTGCATACTATGGCTTTTGGTTTAGTAATTTTATGGGACTCCTGAGTGTATGTACAAGTAAGTCTGATTCTGTACCTTCTCTTGGTGCTCTTTTCCTTCTGTTGGCTTGCCTTGTCCAACTTGTATGTGATGGGTTTTGTTATATCTTATTATATTTTATTTTGTTTAAAAAAATAAAAGTAAACACCTCTTTTTAAAAAAAAACTAACAGAAGAAAAACATAATTATAAAGAATTAGAAGGGAAGGGAAATAGTTATACTTAAGAATGTGTATACATGTGCTTGTCTGTGTTGTGAGTGACTGACACCAGGACTTGATTATGTGGTGGCCAAGTGATTGACCAATGAGCTGCATCCATAACCCCATAACACTTATGTACTTAAGGTAAAATCTGTTCTTTTTTTATTGATTTTAAAATCTTTATCAAAGCAGAGAGAAAGGCTAAATAAGGTGCAGGAGGTAAAACGTTCACTGTTGTTACTGAATGGAGTTAACATTTAATATACTATCTTCTTATTTGTATATTTTATATCTGAATTGTTTTAATAAAACAAATTGTAAAGCTACAGGTGGCCATGGATGAGACAGAAAAAAATCTTACAATAAATATACATCAGAAAACCACATGGTAAAGGTGGATTTGAGCAGATCAATAATCTAAATAAGCTTAAATGTACCAATCATACTAAAATACTTTCAGATTGAGAAAGTGTTAAACAAAATAAAGACAACTTGAATGGAATTATACTGTAATCCTGGGAGTAGCAACAGAAAAAGACACCAGCATATAGGAGCTAAAGCAAAAGTGCCATTTGTATTCTAGGAAATAGAGGAAGTTAAAAGCTCTATATACTCAATATGGTGCATGAAAGATAGTACATATCAAAAGACATATCAGTGCATATCAAGAAAGACAGTACATATCAAAAATGCATTTCAGTAAAATAGCATTGCATAAATTTATAAAATAATAGAGAAATACTGAAATGATACACCCTCCCACCATCCCATTCTGAAGTTCAACATTCCTGGATCCCCAGTGCAATCTCACAACCCATGCTAGCTTCATTTGTATTAGCCATCTGGTTGTAACCTCTATTATTTAAGATATGGTATTTATTCTTCATCTCTTTATTGATCAATTTTGTTAAATTGTGTATTAATCTATTAATACCCCCTAAGCACATTGCTAGGTTATACATAGATGGTATTGGTGAATTTGATAGATAAGTATATTTTAGATGTAATGTGTGATCTATTTTTTAAAATTTATGTTTTGTTGTATGTGTATTAGTGTTTTTGCTTACATGTATGTACATATATCACATGTATGCCTGGTGATCACAGAGAATAGATATTATCCCCTGGTACTGGAGTTACATAGACTTCCACATGAGTGCTAGGAACCAAATCCAGGTCTTCTAAAAGAGCAGTCAGGTCTCTTAACCACTAGCTATCTCTCCAGCTGGCCTATTATTAAATAGATGTTTTCTTACATATTTTATTTTAAAATGTAGTTATTACTCATTAACTTTATACAGTAGCCCATGAACCTCACTTTGAAGATGTGGACTCTGACCTCCTTATCCCTTCCTCAGCTGCCACCATCTCAACTTCTCTTAGGACATTTGTATCTCTACACTGTCAAACTTCTTTTTTCAAGGACTGATCATTGTTGTTGTTGCTCTTAAAGATTTACTTTTGAGTGTACTCAGACTCAGAAGTAGCAGCTCTCAGTGAGGACAGCATACTTGGTGATCTGTTCTCAGCATTTCCTTTGACTTTCTTCATTCTCTGGGCTGAATGGTTAGTGAATTCTGCAGCCTCCTCATTTTTCTTAGCTCAGTGTTTCTTCAGAGCAATGTGTTGATGTCTGTGTTGCAGGACATATGAAGTTAAGAAATGCTGGTTTGGGGCACTTTGGCCCTGTGCTTCTTACTATCTTTGTTTAAGAGCTTTCTGACAACATATTGGCAAACATCATCTTCTTTAGAGAGATGGAAAAACTTTCAGATTCTGCTAGTTCTTTTGGGACCACAGAGACATAGTAATATCTGTCAGTCCAGAAATATCCTCTTGGATTTTGTTTGTTTGATTGTTTGTTTGCTTCATGAGAAAACCTAGTTTCTTGTGGACACCACTAATTTGGACCAGATAACTATTCTCCACTTCACCCAGAGCTTCTTCATATGGAGCAGCTTCTTCCGTAGCCATGTGTTTCTCATAGAAAGCACAAGGCTTCAGTCATCAACTACTTCACTGAGTTTATGATCACTGGTGGCTGGAAAGCAGATACATTGTAGGCTATGCCTAGAAGGTACAACAAACATTATGCCAGACTTTTTAAACTTGCACTTTAAAACAACAACAATAACAAAGGCTGTGGCATGAGATTTCTCCCTGAGGGAGGTTGGTAACATCTCCCTCTTCCTCTAAAGTCCCAGTGACAAACCAAAGTTTAAATCTAACAAAGTTCACCCTGAAGAGCTAATGAGTTTATTGGGCTTTCTTACAGACCATGGGTGGGCCCAAAGTACTCATATTGAAAAGTTTTCGCCCAGCATGGATGGTGGAGCTACATAGATGGAGCTTCCTTCCCCTTGTCTTTCCCAGCCTATATAATCTAGCCCCTCTCCGAGACCCAATGAGCATGTGCAATTAGGTCAGAATTGCATACAACTCTCTGGGAGGAGTGGCTATTTAGGTGAGGATCCAGTAACTCTTCCAACTTGCTTCTTCTGTGAAGGAACATCAACAGCCAATAAGTCCAGCTGAGGGATCCTTTGCAAGCAAACACAGCTGAACTCATGAAGATGGTGGCTGTTCGTCTCAGAAGACCATGTGCTACAACACACGGCTTCATACTTTTCCCATAGAGACAGAGGGGCAAATGAGCTAGGACAGAATAGGGACAGGCTCTGGGATCACATTGCCTCATCTCTGACAGAGCTAAGTCTCGTCCGTGGTTCAATTTCTCCATCTATAATGAAAGACTTCACCTATCTTCCTATCATCAACATAAGGAAACATGAAAATACACAGTGGAACTTTTTTAACCCAAGTGCCAAAAAAGGAAGCACACCCACAGTCTAAAACATAGTTCTGAGCTAAAGTAAAAAATATGCCAACAGTGCCCTTTATTCATGCCACTGGAGTCCATGTGTTTCTGCTCCAGTGGTATGCAGAGAATGCATATTTATTCAATTCTTTTAGTTAGAAAAATTAAAACGCAAATATATGCAAATTATGGACATTATAAATGATAACAAGACAGAAAAGTAAAACCTTGATTACTGGTTGGCTAGAGGGACATTAGCAGAATCCTGAAATGAAACCCACAACTCCATGCCTGGAGAATCATGGTCAAAACAAGTCCCCATGCTCGCCCCTGCACTTCTGAAGTCACCACCTGGATTCTCCATCACCAGTTAGTGCTCAGTTCTTCCAGCAGGGTCAACATAGCATATGTGTAGGCGATACAAAATCTCAATTCACAAATGACTGAATTCAGATGCATCTTCTGGGTACTGCTACCAGGGTCTTCCCCTCAGTTCCCTAGACATTGTCATCTCTGTTGCTTTGATAACAAGGGAGAGACACTGGTTGGGCAGATTTAGGTTCTGGAACTCCACAAGTGAACAGCTCTATTTGTGTTCTTAGCCAGAAGCTGAAAATGCCTGTGGTACTGTCCCACAAGGGCCAGGGATGTCTGAAGGGAGCTCTGATCTCTTATCTTTCTTCTCCTAAGGAGCACTTCTGTCTGGAAGCTGTATGGGAAACTGTGACTGAAACTATATTTCAGATACTCTTCTACTGAATGACTGTGGAATTGGGTATCTGGGATTTCATTGGAAATAGATTATAACTATTCCCAACCTCAGCTCTCAAGGAGGAAACACATTATGTAATTAGAGGCCATTAAAAATGAACCCCTGCCATACAGTTGACTTTGGTCCCTAACCCACCCAATTTCCTTGCTAATACTGGAAAACTAAAAATCAGCTTTATCAATCCTTGGCCTACTAAATTCCTGTAGACATGGGTGGAGATATGACATTGTTATCTATTCCAAAGATTAGAAACTTACATAACATTGTATCTCCCTTTAGGCATTAATCCAACAAGGGGCTATAGAGATGGCTCTATAGCCATCAGTTAAGAGTACTTGTTGCTCTTGCAAAGGAATTGGATTTGATTCCCAGAACCCACAACCATCCCTAACTCAGTCCAGAGATCATATGTCCTTTCATAAACTCTGAAGGCAGCAGGCAAATATATTGCACACACATACATAAAGACAAAACCCTCATACACATAAACCTGAAAAGTGATTAAGTTAATTCAACTGTGCCTCTCAGTCATCTAGGTGAGAGGGAACAGTTCCATTTGTGCCCTATCCAGAAGCTGAAAATGTCTGTTATTTTGCCCTACAAGGCCAAGAGTGTCAGAAGGAAATCTGATCCACTTCAAGACACACTAAGAAATAATTCTCCCCTCGATGAGATAATATACTTACCATTTCTAGAAACCTCTCCTCCATGCAATGACTTATTTAGCACCTGCTATGCTGCTGTCCTCTTAGTTGAGTTAACAGAAACTTTAACCTTTCCTTTTTGTTGTTTCTGCCTTTTTCTTACCAAACCTTGAGTATGCTTTCCATGACACTGGGCCTTTGCTATCCTCTGAAGCTCCCACCACTGCTACTTCTGTCCTGCAGTTATTTACCTACCATGCATCTGCCTGTCTGCCATGTATTTGCTTGCAGATCCCCATTGTTGTGCCTTCCTTCTTTCTTGGACTCTAACCTAAAATGGATGATTATCTTTCTTTCCACTTCTTTATCACCATCTTGGCTGTTGACAGTTTGTATCCCTTTGCTGTTTTTCTCACAAAGTCTGGTGAAGTTGCCATCAAGCTTCCAAGTCCCTCCCTAAAGTCTTTTATTAACAATATCTAGAACGTACAAGAGGGAACACTAAATTCCCTGGATTCCTTGAATCCAAACAAGACACACAGTGTGTAGTGTAGAACATATAGCATTGTCACCGGAGAGTCCCCTGCCCAGACTGCAATGCCTGTGCATTGGTAAAGAACATAGAGATGAATCACTCCAGAGACAGTTCTGGGGAGCAGTGTCTGCTTTGTTGCCAGTGAACAACCGCGGGTATAAGGGAAGTTTATTAATTGTGTTTGGTTAACACATTACCTTGGATTGGACAGTGAGTGCTCACACCACCAGGCTCTCTATGCAGAAGAAGCGCATTAAAGGAACTGTGGGAGTGCAGACTCATACAAGGTCAGCCACAGGATGCTCATGCTACTTCAGCATTCAGTGTTCTGACTTCAGGAGCATGGTGTACCATGCTTCTTATTCAGAAGTGTGGTGTGCCAGGTAGGCTGGCCTCTAGGTCATGCTTGTATTTTCTCCTACAAAAATAGCCAGAGTTTCTTTGGAATGATCTGAAACACTTTCAAGAAAGAAAGTGTGTGATGCTCTTCATAATTTTCATAGAGATGTTCCAAAAAAGTAACTTGTAAAAAGACAGTGTTGGCTTAAATTCATATTGCCTCCATCTCCAATGGACCATGTGATCTTAGAAATAAGCTTATAGGTTAGACAATGCCCAGAGAGTCACCATGCCAACCTACACATCCAGTAAGCTTTATTCTTACTTTATTCTTAAATATTCTGGCACATAGGGTTTCCTGAGGGGTGCTTAGCTGCCCAAATGATTGATAGGCTTATTTAGATAACCCTTTAAGGGAGGGCACAATGATATTTCTTTGCTCTTCATCATAAATCCTCCTTTTCCTTCCAAGTTCTTCTCATCCTTCTGGCAGTTCATAAAGTCATGTCTCCATCCATGGCCTTAGATATTTCTCAGATTCTATTCTTTTAACCAAACATTATATAACACAACAGATTAAAAGGAATTAAAGAAATTAAAATAATAAGTAAATCTATTAAAATATTATGATGGTTTGATTGAGAATGGTCCTCATAAGTTTATATATTTAAATGTTTGGTTCCCAGATAGTGTTTAGAAAAGAGTAGGAGTTGTGGCTTTGTTGGAGGAGGTATGTCAGTAGGGGGTGAGGTCTGAGGTTTCAAAAGCCATCACCAGGCTCAGTCTCACTCTCTTTCTGACTGCTGCCTATGGATCAGGATGCAAGTTCTGAGCTACTGCTCCAGCACCATGCCTGCCTGCCTGCTGTCACACCCACCACCATGATGATTATGGACTAATCCTCTGAAACTGAAAGCAAGCTCCCAATGAAATGCTTTCTTCAATAGTTTGTCTTGGCCATGGCTTTTTATCACAGCAACCAAACAGTAGCTAAAACAAATAGCAATGCCTTGTGAGAAGGAGCACATCCCTTCAATGGACCTCAACAAAGCCCTGCTCATTCCAGCTTCCTCTTTGCTGTTCTGTCTGTATCTGTTTTTTCACATGATGCTTTTATAAGAATAAGCAACATTAGTGCTTTCTCCTTCCTTTCCTATATTTCAAATTTCTACAACAAAAATGTATCCTACCTCTCTTTCTTTTACCTATTTTTTTGTTTGTTTGTTTGTTTTACTATTTTTCATCTGTCAAGTTAGTGTTACCAGGGACACAAATGAGACCCAAAACTAATTATGAAGGAGAGTCCATTCTCAGTAACTTTCAAGTTTGCTAATATCTGAATAGCTACCTAAAAATATGCCCTTCTTTCTTGTCTTTAACTTTCCAAATAAAACATCTTTTGGGGAAAACATGAATCAGAAAGTTGTAAGGTAAACTCGATCAAATCAGAATGTTATTTCTTAACCCTAATCTTTGGAGTTGGAACTAAAGTCTAAGAACAATAATAAACCAAAACTGTAATATTTAGCCACAGAATATGAAAAATTGGAGCCTATGAGATGGCTCAGCAAGTAAAGGCAAGCTGACAACCTGAATTTAATCCTTAGGATCCATATGGTAGAAAGAGAGAACCAACTCTCACAGTTGTCCTCCCACTGCCAAATATGAAACAGTCTTCTGTCCTTGCCTCGACTATCTACACTGACTTCCACTGTGGTACCTCAATCCCTTCTGGTCACTAATTGGCACCTTCCCATACAGATGTTTGCAGAGCCACACACATGACTCTGAACCCTGGTCACTCACATTTTCCATGGCAATCCTGCTTCTACTACCTCCTAGGACTCCAATGAAAAGTTTCCCAGGAGCTTGTCCTCCTTGGATGATTTCTCTGACCCTCTCAGCAGGAAAAATGAAACCATTTTTTCCTCTTCCCTTCTCCACTGTGTTAAACTTCTGGCCCTCTGTGTCCAAGCAAAGAACAGCAGCACTGCTACCCTGCTCTTGCATACAGTGAGGTGTGGTGAGAACAGGTTGCCTTCTGAGGCACTCTTCACACATTCTCTCAACATTGTACACATTGTCTCTCCAAGACTTTGCTCATTTGTGTTATCAAGACCTTTTTACCTACTTGGGGAACTGGAAAAGAAGAGACACTTAGATTCTCCTTGTAACAATGGCATATTACTCCTGTCACACTAATCCAACAGCAGGTAACATCATAAACTCTGGACAAAATATAGAAAATAACTATTTGGTTATATTAGCAAATAACTTCAATCAAGAAATGCTGGCAGGGAGTCAACATTTAGAGAAAAGAAACACTATTATTTCTCAGATTGTTGCCCCAAAGCATTTATCACAAATAGGGAAGCTAAATGCAGACAAAACCCTAAAAAGTTGCTAGCTGAAAGAATCAGATACTGCCCTGTGCTGGATAGTTTTATGTCAACTTAACACAGCTAGATTTATCTGAAAGGAAGGAACCTCAGTTGAGAGAATGCCTCCATAAAAATCTGGCTGTAGGGCATTTTCTTAACTAGTGTTTGATGGGCTAGGGCCCAGTCCATTGTGGGTGGTACCACCCTGGGTAGGTGGTTGTGGATTCTCTAAGAAAGCAGGCTGAGCAGGCCATGAGGAGCAAGCCTTCCATGGCTCTGCATCAGCTCCTGCCTCCATGTACCTGCCCTGTTTAAGTTCCTTTCTTGAGTTCCTGCAATGATAAACAGTGATGTGGAAATGTAAGTCAAATAACTCCTTTCCCCCTCAAGTTGTTTTGGTCACAGAGTTTCATCACCAAAATAAAAATCCCAACTAAGACACTCACAGAAAGTAAGGAGGAAATACCAAAAAGGGCAGACCCCAAACATCTGCATTCTGTCCAAAGCTCTTTCTCACCCTCAAACATGGCTTGCTTGGAAAAGAATGCAAAAAATTAAGCTAGGGCTAAAAGCTTGGCCAGAGGCTTCATTTACTGTGTAGAAAAGACAGAATTTGGGGTTCAAGTAAATGAAACAAAAATCAATATTATCCAGAGAACTGTGGCAGAATAGTCAAGAATGCAGTCCAAATACTAGACATTTGAAGAGACCTTACTTGAGAGAATAAGAGATCTACAAAAGGTGAACTAAGATGACCCAAGAACTAGAAATACCAGGAGAAATTGTTAAAGCAGCTTCTGAGACAGCACAAGTGGAGACTTCTGGAAAGTCCATAAGGGAACATGGCAGGTAAGGTGTCCTAACATATAACACAGTATCATAAAGGCACATGTATGCCTGACCCTGAGTACATGTGTAAGACAAGAACATTTCATTAATTTTATTATTTAAAAAGATGAAGAAAATTGAATGCCAATTATTGATATTCCCTAAGTATGTATTTGAGATAAAAATGCAGTATTGCCAGTCTTAAAATTCATCATAAAATAAGAAACTAAGCTTGATAAGTTTGTATCACTAAAGTAAATGTAGCAAAGTACTCATCATAAAATCTAGAAAATAGATATACAATACTTTGATTTTTCCTGAATAATTTAAAGTTTCATAATAAAATGTTGAGAATAAAACTCTCTTGTGAGGTGTCATTTTGATTCCAAACTCCTTATTTTTATTAAAACAACATTGTTAAGAGGTCCCAGCTCCTAGATCACCCCACCCCCAAAAAATTCAAATTTCAAATTCTACTTGAGATCCCATTTCTCTTTACATTCCAATTGAAAGATGCCTTCCCTAGGAAGCAGGTGATTTTGAGACTAAGAAAGTATGTAGAGAATAAAAGTTCAGTAATAAGGGTGCAGAAAATTTCACACCTAATTACTCCAAAGTACATGTGGTGTGCACTCATGTGATGTGTGTGTTCTCAGAGAAACCAAAACACACATGGTGTGTACTCATGTGACATGTATGTTTTCACAGAAGCCAAAACACATGTGATATATACTCATGTGGCATGTATATTCTCAGAGAAGCCAAAGCACACATAGTATGTACTCATGTGTCATGTATGTTCTCAGAGAAGCTTCCCACAGCTTATCTACTCTTCACTCAGTACTATCAAATCTCGAAGGTAGGCAGAAGGAAAATATTGTGATAATTCAATGACCTGTATGGCATAATTTGTGATTGTGCAGTTCAACAGTTAGCATGCAGCATAGTGTGGAAGAAAAGAGCAGCAGTTGGCATCCAGAGTCCTAGATCAAAGTTACTAAAACTATAGCAACTATTCCCAGAAAACAAAAGAGTGTCCATAGCTATCCCACAGAAAGGAAAGAGTAGTTTATATCTTTTACTTATAGTTTTTCTTTGTTCATGAATTCATGAACATTTTATATGATCCTATCAAGAAATAAGTAAAACCTGATCCTCAATGTCAAAATCATCTGAGTGCACAATGAAGTAAATTCTGGGCTCTGCATGTCTGGCCACAAAGTAAAGAAGGAAAATGTCAGAACCCCATTTTACCTTATCTGTGTCAGAAGAGCAGAGTTAGGTCTGCAGAGGTGTCAAACTCAGCATCAACTCTTCCTTGATCTACATCACTCCCAGAACCTCAATAACTTCAGGCAGTGGCCAAGAGCACAGAAGTTATTATTTGACCTTGCTCAGGTCCCAATTCTTTAAACTTTCTGATTCATTAGAATAATTGGACATATGGTATCAACTTAAAGAAGGCAATGCCATGGTCAGAGATATCATGGAAAATGCATCCTCTCTCATGGAAGAGACATAGAGAAAGAGCTAGAAGAAGGATTGAGAGACCTGAAGTAGATAGGGAAAGAAGACCAACAGAATCTACTAGCCTGGACCCATGAGGACTTCCAGACAATGAACCACCAACCAAAAAGCAAGCATGGGCTGGACCAAGGCCCCCTTAACATAAATAGAAAATGTGCAGCTTGGTCTTCCTGTGGGTCCAACAACTATTGTGAAGATTGTCTTTGACTCTGTTGCCTTCCTGTGGAACCCATTCCCCTAACTGGACTGCCTTGTCTAGCCTCAGTGGGAGAGGATGTGCCTAGTCCTGCAGTGACTTGATGTGCCAGGGTGAGATGATACCCAGAGGGGCCTCTCCCTTCTTAGAGGAGAAAGGATATGGGGAGGGACCATGTCGGGGGAGGGATTAGGACGAGAGTGGGAGCTGAAACCTGGATGTAAAGTGAATAAATAAATTAATGAATGAACAAAAAAGAGCCAGAAGAAAAGCAGTAAGAGAGGGTGTTCCACTGATAAAGAGGCTGCTTGCTAAGCAGCAACTCTAGGACACCATTCTGAATGTAGACAGCAATGGGGGCAGGCAGTGTGACAATGTTGGCAAACATTATGAGGCATTTGCAGTGAGAAAAGAAAGAACTGCTTATGATGATGAGAAATTGTCAGTTTGGATACACAAAGCCCTGAAAAGTAATAAGAGAAGCAGGAACTTCAGCCACCTTCAAGGAACAAAACAGAAGAGATTTCTACATGTAGTTATAGACATCCAGAAGATACAGAGATGAAGGTAGAAATCAGGAATGTATTAGGAAAATAGAGAAAATATCAAAAAAAATAATAATAATGGCTGTGGGAAACAAGAGGCAGAGAATTGGGAAAACTGTAGAGACTTGCTTCAAAGAAAGCCATACTGAAATATACCAGGATGGAAACCAAGAGAACCCTGGGGAGGGAGAACAGGAGAAGCATTTGGGGGAAAAAAAACATCAAAAAATAAATTCAAAGTGTTCAGAAGAGTCCAGCATTGGCCCTACAGAACAGGGTACACGTGAAGGAGAAATAAAGGAGAAAGGAATCCCAGGTGTGATAAGCAAACGCTCATTCTGAACATTTCTAACTTCACACCCAGGGAAACAGGAAAATCAGAATATGCTGATGAATGCTCAAAGAATGTGAACATGCAGTATTTAATAATTACTTTATAGCAAGTCCATGAAAATCAAGCTGGATCATGAATTTAAGTCAACTACCAAGAATTTATATACATGCAATATAATTATAAAATAGTTTAATGATTATAAGACTAACAATAATATGGATGAAATAGATTCATTATCCTGAAGCTACTGTAAAGCACCTCCAGTACCAGAAAATGTAAGAGCAACCCTTGATGAATTTCCATCACTTAGCACTAAAATGAAGCTATTAGCTTAATGCTAGACATGAGCTCATTCAAGAAGCAGCCCAGAAATTTAGCAGCCCAGGGAATTAGAGGGCCCACCCATGGATAAGCCTTATCCCCAGAGGAGGAGATATTAATGACTAAGATAATGTGCACTCCATGCCTCTTTAAAAAATAACAGCCACTCTCAGATGGCATCTGTAGGATCAAGTTCTGGAAATTACTGGGTTTTCCTAAAGTATGTTCTCTTCTTTCTTCAATTAAAAACTCTTCCACATTGTGACATAGCCTACAGATATCCAGTTCACACATACATTTTCATAGCCTCCCTTGCAGCTATGTATTCCATAAAGGGATATATATATATATAATCTTGTCTAACAAGATGAGAAAGTGATATTTGTATTGCACTGGCTGGACTAGTGGCTGCAACTATAATAACTATGTTAGCCTACAAATATAATAGGTATTAACTTTTCAGTTCATAGCCTTAAATGTTTAAGAAATGTGAACTAATATTACTGTTTCTACTTAATCTCTATTTCCAGATCCCATCTCAGTCAAGTCAATTCCTTGAGAAATCAGGATTTTCTCTACAATAGATGCAGATATTCTCTCTCTCTCTCTCTCTCTCTCTCTCTCTCTCTCTCTCTCTCTCTCTCTCCCAGGTCTTCTGAGAGTTCATACAACATTCAGGTGTGAAGAGAATTCAAGGAAGTGATCATCGTAAAGGTTTTCAGGCATCTGCTGAATTATAAACTGTTTGGACATTTGAATTTCTGTCATTATCAGGTCCAAAGGATACTGACTGACTGACAGTTACACTTCTTCCCTAGAAGCCCATCTAAGAGAGGCCTTGCCATTGAGAACAAATTGCTGATGCCACACAAGAAAAATCACATTGGGGTCCCTGATTCAGAATTGCGCTTCAGGCTTCTCTGCTCAGATGCCCACTAGACTCCAATTATTGCTCCTTTATGGTCTAGTAGTACCAAGAGGCTTGCACTCTCTCACAGTAAAACAAAGAAAACATGGATAGACTCTTCTTTATTTCTCAAACAGGGTTTCTCCATGTAGCTCGGGCTTGCCTTAAACTCATAGCATAGTCCAGGATGACCTCACTTAAACCCACAATTCTTCCTCAACTTCTCAAGTTCTATACCTTGTAGGTACCACCATATGCTGTGCCCTTCTTTTCTTGACCCAACAAGTTCTCTAGTGTCTTCCCTATCACCTCCTTCCCTTACACCATTCAAAGTAAAAAGCCAAGACATTGCTAACTGTTATAACAGTCCACCTGACAGCAAGGAATGCCTACTGTACCATATTTGGCAAAATGCAACCCTTTTACGATTTTCAACAATGTAATTCACAAGCCACTATTTAAGTATGACTAAATTTACATTTCTGCCCCAATAGGCTTTCCCTCTAGATGCCATATGTTGTAACCTAATTACATGCACATATTGATCAAATGACTACATAATACACTCTGGCTCTTCAAATAACCATGAAAACATGCTCATCCCAAGACAAGCATGCTTAGTTGTGTGTGTGTGTGTGTGTGTGTGTGTGTGTGTTGGAGATGGCAGCTAAAGGAGATTTGTGTTTAGACTTTAAGGACTTAATCACAAAGTCCACCTGCTTTTCCCACAGTGTAGGATCCCAAGCATGACAAACCCAATGATGTAAAGAAAAAAGAGAAAGGGCCTGTCAGCTCTTTGACCTCATAGACATGATTGATTCTGCCATCTCATTCAGCCTTGACCCATGCTACCACTACTACCTGTTCCCTTTCTCAAATCCCAATTTAAACCAGGCAACCATGACCTCTCATTGTTCGAGAAGACTTCAATCCCTTCTGCCAAACTTTCTGACCACAAACCACCTTCTCCCTCTCCATTAGCTGATTATCCATTGCCCTTCTGTTTTGTTGTTTCAGTCCTGATGATAGAGTCCTTTGTAATTACTCCCTTGTAAATGCTCTCAACTCCCTGGAGGCTCGCTGCCAGTCAGTCTTGCCTGGGAAAACTTCCACCAACTAAAATTCTATCCTCTTCAGTGTCCATTGGAGAGTTCACAACTGAACTTGCTCATTCAATGAACCTTTCTTGAGATTCTACTATTTTTCTAGTCCCATTCAAGCAGACAGTACAAAAGAAAAAAATTGATGTCCTATAGAGCCTGGACTCAAGAAAGACCAACAAGTCTGGGCTTTTTTTCTTTGTAGACCCTTTCCCAGTGCCTGGATCAGCATTTTATACCCTCTACTTTCTTTCAAAATGTCCATGCTCCCTCCTCTATTCCTAGCCTAATGTGATTACCTTTCCCACTCTTTCAGGGTAGAAAATACTATAATCTAGCAAGATACATATTTCTTGTATCTAAATCTGCATTCTTTCATGTTATACTGCTCCCCTACTTCATAGAGTGCCAACCCTTTCACTTGTCCCCTGAAGAAAATTCCCTCTCACTTTCTCAAGGACATTGCCCCTTCAGTTGCCACCTCCCTGGAGGAACATTCTCATCACATGAAAAGAGCTTCTCTCACAAGCCTATTTTTGGAAAGCCCTCCGTTTCCCAAACATCTTTAAAGAGATATTTATACAACTGCCAACTTATCCCCATTTACTCTTAAACCTATTCTACTAGGATCCCAATATACGATAGTCTTGCCACCCACCTTGCCTCCTATGATGGTCAAAAGTCCATTTCCATACTGCTCAAACTAGCACCTGCTCCTGTCTACTTCTTATTCTACTTCTTGCCAGACTTTAACCAGACTGCTCCTTCCCTCCTTCCTTAAAGACTGACTAATCTCTTGGTTTCTACAGTCCCCAGAATTTCATCTTATTGGTTACTCCTCCAAGATTTCTTTTGTTACCCTTCACCTGGTTCTTAAGCTTTCTGGTTCTAAGTTTTCAAGCCAACTCTCATTACAATGTCCAAGGAGCTTGGTGTAGCTTTAAATACTGTAGTATATGTAGATCACCAACTCTCTGATTTATATCTCAGCTCAGACTTCACCTCTGAGCTACAGAAGCATGTATACAACTGCAAGTTCCACCCCAACTCACAACAGAGAGATGGACAGGCAATAGATTGATTCAAAAGTAATCATGGCTTTTGAATATGTGAACCTTGCTGTTTGATATTAAAATACCTGCTTAATAAGTGTGGTTATGTCATACATCATTTTAATGCACATTTCTTACATTCCGGTAAGACTTATTACTTTCTGTTTATTTCACATTTATTTTACATTATAGAAATATTGTGAGACAAAAGGGGAATTTAATTTTTTTTGAGTGTCAAATGTGTTGTAAAGCAGCTGACCCAGCTGCTAATGCCAATCATGCACTTAGCCTGGAACTGTGGAAGAATATATAGCGGCATCAATGAGGCATTGAACTTGTACAGTGGTTGGCGCTGAACTTCTCCCAAGGAGACAAGAGAAACTTGAAGATGATCAGTAAGACTGTCAGCTATCTGAGGCTGACCACAACTAAGTGAGAACATCATCAAAGTACATCCTTTCACAGCTACAGGGGAAGCTGCCCAAGAGCTCAGTGTAGACCATTCAATTGTCATCTGGCCTTTAGTGCAAAGTAGAAAGTGGAAAAAAAGTGGTCATCTGCAACTCATCTGGTCCAACACAGCTTTCCAAATCCCAGGGATACTATTATGCCCAGAAGGTGCATTCAGCAAACCAAGGGATACACTGAAAATGGCAATGCCTGCAGCCAGCAGTGGTCACCAGGAAGGTCCTAATTCTTCTCCACAACATACACCTCCAACCATGTGTCACACAACAATGCTTTAAAAGTTGAACAAATTATCAAATTTTGCCTCATGTACCATATTTACCTGACCTTTTGACAACAAATGGACTACTGCTTCTTTGAGCAACTTTTTTTAAGGAAAAGAGGGGGGGGATGCAGAAAATGCTTTCCAAACGTTTGCTGAATCCCAAAGCACAGATTTTACACTAAGGAAATAAGCAAACTAGCTCTAATTGACTAAAAAAAAAAAAAAATGTATTGATTGTTGTGGTGCCTATCAGGATTAATAAACATGCATTTGAGCCTAGTTATGATAACTTGAAGTTCACCGTCTGAAATGGTAATTCCTTTGTACAAACTAGCAAATTGACCAACTCAGTCACTCTTCACCTCTGCCCTGCTGTGATCTCACCCAAACTGCCATGAAGATAGTTCCAAATAGTCTCCACAGAGAAACCAGAGTGGTATGGTATGCCCATTCTGTTTAAATTCTTAGCCAGGTCTGGTGGAACATATCAATAATCAGAGCACTTGAGCAGTAGAGAGAGAAATATCAGGAATTCAAGGTGAGCCTAGGCTATGCAAAAAGTTGGAGGCCAACCCAGGCTGTATGAGACCCTGTCCTAACCTTTAAAAACAATAAACTGAAAATATGTTTAAAAAATTAACAGTTTTTCTTTCTGTGGCATAAAAAATAAAAAAATAAGTAAAAATTTTTCAAAATCTACATACCCCACATGTCTTTAGGACCTGCATGACCTGGATTTTCCTTAGGACAACTCTGTCACCTACTGTTCTATAGCCAAAGCATATTTTACCTGCTTTTCAAGGATCTTATTCCTTCCTCTGCTGTATCCTTCACTCATGGATAGCTCTTCTGTCCCCCCTTTCAGATATAAAACAGCTATCCCCCATTTCCTATACTTGATATCTTATTCTCCTCTTGGTTTCTTTTATAACACAGCAGGCCCTCCACAGCCATGAATTCTCTGTGTCTATGAACTCAATGAATCACAGATCAAAACTATCCCTAACAACTGAATCTGTAGTGAGCATGCACAGGCTTTTGTCCTTGTCATCTTTCTCTAGAAACTGAAGCCTAACCATTGCTTATATTGTACTAGGTAATATAAGTAATCAAGAGGGGATTTAAGATCAAAAGTCAGATGTGTATGAGCCATGCAAATACTACAGCATTTAATATAAGAAACTTGCACATCCAAAGATTTTACCATCACTAAGGAATGATGGGGAGGCGTCCTAGAAAGGAGCCTCTTCAGACTCTGAGAGATGAATGTTTTTATTGCAGTTTGCAGTGACTTTGGATAATTTGATTGTTCCCTTGGTAGGTGTTCCTAGGTCTCCCATTCAAATGCTAATCTGTGAACATAGCTACATCTGCTTTGTATCAGAGCATTTCCAACACGAATCCAAATGCTTGACACAACTCAGAACTATGCTGTGAGTTGAATAAATAAGAGTGAAAAACTGAATACAGTATGGACTCCCAAGGTGTGTATTTCGTTTCCATAGCTATTGAAATCCTTGTGTGGTGATGACCTAATTACTTATGAATACTAGCTGCTACTTTGTGTTCCTTTGGATATAAGACTTTTTAAACTGAGCCTCTGAGATAGGCAGCTCTCTGGGTTTTTCAATTATTTTTGCTATGCCTAGAGCATCATTTCCAAAAAAGCACAATTAATAATTGTTAGATGTAAGCAAATGATTTTGAGCCTTCAGAATCTACATTTGAGTCTCCAAGGTGGTATGATAAAGCCAATATGCTAGAGTACCCTGCAATTCTGAGAGCAAACCATACTAGCAAGAAAAAAAATTTCTGAACATCTTCTATGTGTTGGGCACTGAATTAAAACCTTCTTTCTCTCTCTCTCTCTCACTCTCTCTCTCTCTCTCAAACACACACACAGACACACACAGAGAGAGAGAGAGAGAGAGAGAGAGAGAGAGAGAGAGAGAGTGTTTATAACTCAACAGTAGCCCAATGAGGGAGGCCCAGGAATGCTCCCATTTTAGAGAAGAGATTAGAAAAGTGAGGCTTCAAGGCTTGATTAACATGATCAGGTTCACCCAGCTGGCAACAGTAAAGCCATACTCAATCACCAGTCACTGGGCTGGTGAATAGGTTCTTCTCAGTTCACATGACGGGAGATAATGCGAAAGGAAGACAAAAGACTGCTAGGCCCCAGCCTTGTATCTTGCGATTATCCCATCCACTAACAGAAGTGAGTTTCCACCATGAGTGACTGTATTTTATTCCAATTTATCTCAGTCACTGTTATGTAAACCTCATAGTTCTCATTTGCACAAAAGTCTTGAGAAAAATCTCTAGCAGGACTATCTTTAGGTCTTGAAAGCTATTCTTTCCTCTCCAGAAAGCCCCAAAGTGACAGGCTAATGGGACCTGCGCTCTTTTGCCCTGCTTTATTGGATTATTCTTCAGAACACTTCTCGTGGATAAGACATAGGACCAAGAACATGAGAGCAGATGTGTTTCTTACAAAATGCATCCACCCCTCAGCTCCAAGTAGTAGATGTAAGGAGGAAGCTTGGAGATTCAGACACTAATGAGTCTAGAACTGCAATGTGTTTTAAGCAGGTGCCTTTTGCCTCATACTGTCTACAAAGCTGTTACCAGCCAATTCTCCTTCATCTTTTTACTGTCTTTGCATCTCGGCAGACACCAAAGTCATACCTTTAGAATGTCAGACTTTGCTCCAGGTCCTCACAACAGAGAAAAGAGGTTCAGAAAGCTGTCCTGACCATTACACATGAAAGTTCATGGTTTTTCAGCTGATTTCCTACCTTTTGATGGTCTTCCTACCTTGATGGTCTTTTATTAGCTTAATTGTCAGTAACCATAGTTGCCACTCACAAGTGCTTTTCAACTGAGGGGCCTGAGTTAATCAGTGTCCCATTGCATAGAAATACCTGAGAAAAGGTTAATTTTGACTACAGTCTTGGTTCTTCTGGGTCATGTTTAGCTGGCTCTAAGCTCTTGGATCTGTGGCAAGGCAGTATCACTACCAAGAACATTCAGCAAAACAAAAGCACTCACCTCAAGACCAGGAAGCAAAATTGAGGGTAAAAGAGAGGACAGATTCTCATAATACTTTTGAGGGCACATCCTCACTATCTTAAAGGCCTCCACCTACTAAAGCTACCACCACCTCCCAGTAGCAGCCTCTGGGGAGCAAACCTTCACCGTGTTAAGCCTTTGGGGGAAACTTAAGTCCAAAGGATAACAAGCAGTCTCTCAAGGCTTTTTCATGTCGCCATTGTTTGGATCTGGCATGCATCCCACAAATCCATGTACTGGGCCCCAAAACGCCCCTGTTAGGAAGTAAAACCTTTAAGAGGTGGAGCCTAGTGGGAAGTCTTTAAGTAGTTGAGGTTACATCAAAATCAGCTCCTTTCCTCTTCTCTTTTGCTTCCTACCATTAGACCACAGACATCTAGCTGCCTGCAAGCCTTACCCCTAACTCATTTAGAAATAAGGCCACACCTCCTTGTGTCTCCGGCCTCTGCCTCCTAGGGATGTAACTTGTATTCAATTCCCCTTCCTTATCTTTTTTTTTTTATTGGATATTTTCTTTAGTTACATTTCAAATGTTATCCCCTTTCCCAGTTTCCCCCCTCCCTGGAAACCCCCATTCCATTTCTCCTCTCCCTGCTTCTATGAGGGTGTTCCCCCACCACCACCCACCCACTCCTGACTCCCCGCCCTGGCATTCCCCTATAGTGGGGCATCAAGCCTTCACAAGACCAAGGGCTTCTCCTCCTAATGATGCCCAACAAGGCCATTCTCTGCTACATATTCGGCTGGTGCCATGGGTCCCTCCATGTGTACTCTTTGGTGGTGGTTTAGTCCCTGAGAGCTCGGGGGGTGGGGGGGGTTGGTTAATATTGTTGTTCTTCCTATGGGGTTGCTAACTCCTTCAGCTCCTTCAGTCCTTTCTCTAACTCCTCCATTGGGGACCCTGTGCTCAGTCCAATGGTTGGCTGGGAGCATCTGCCTCTGTATTTGTCAGGCTCTAGCAGAGCCTCTCAGGAGACAGCTACATCAGGCTTCTATCAGCAAGCACTTCTTGGCATCTGCAATAGTGTCTCGGTTTGGTGACTGTATATGGGATGGATCCCCATCTCTGGATGGCCTTTCCTTCAGTCTCTGCTCCACACTTTGTATTTCCTCCCATGAGGATTTTGTTCCCCTTTCTAAGACAGGCAGGTAGATCTTTTCTACTCCCAGCAAGCAACTCTGATGTCTTTGGCTTAGGCAAGCTGTCCACCCTCTGATTTCTCTGAAGGCTTCTTGTGAGGGGGTTGTCACAAGAAAATCCAGCTGCCAGAGCACTGGGGAGCAGAGCCTACCCCACTTTGGAAGAAGATACAAACAATGCAAGGTTTTGGGGGGTACAAGGGCCTTTTTCTTTTAGTTCCCCAGAATTTTTATGGGATGTGTGGATGTCATTGGGAATTTCAGAATGAAATAAGCAGAGTTTTTTTCTTGCTGTTTTCAGACTTTCTGTAATACTGCAATTACAGCTGGCATTACTAACCAAGAGCTGAGAGAAGCTGAATATAATGTGGCTTTTCTGGTTGTCCTGATGAGGGAATCGGATACCTGCTGGAACACCATATTCAATGTTATAAAGAATAGGGAGAAAGAAGTATGATATTATAGCTATAATCTCTTCAAAGAATGATCAACTCCAAAACTAATGCTTGACACCCCAGAACCCATAAGCCATCCAAAACTTCCCACGTTGTACTTACATTTATACTTTTCCTGAGTTCTAAACCCAAAATAGTGAAGGGAGTAGGTTAAAATCCCATTTCAGTTGCTTGCCAGTTTTTTTGGTTTTTTTTTTTTTTTTTAATGGCATCATACAGCCAATGGCTATTTTTGAAAGATCCACTCTCCTCTAGCGATGAAAACCAAATCAAATGGCTTTTCCACTTGATCGATTTTAAAATGTAGAAGTGGGAAGGGGAGTGTGCTTCAGAAAAAGACTCTAATGCAGGACCCCATTAAAAATTAACATTCTAGAAAGGAACTGTGCTATCTCATGAAGGTTGGTACATTCTTTACCCAAATGGTCAAGCTATGTACCTCACTCCTCCCTGGAGACCAGAGCTGCTGTGCAATGTCTTTCCCTGTTCCCCAATATGTTCCTCTCTCCGAATGCTGAAAGGTCACAGAAGCAAGCACCTTCCCTCTAACCATAAAACAAAGCAAGCAGCAACATTCTCTTTCCTAAGATGCCCCACACAACATAGGGAGAGGACTCTATCCATTCCTCACCTAGATGTTGGCTAAGTACTTCTTGACAGTAATATTTTGCTGCATATGAACCTTGAGTCTGGAGAGAGAGTTTAAATTGGGTTATCCATCAACAGAAAAAAAAAGGTGTAGGTTTTCTCTATAAATGTAATTGTATGTGAGTATTAAAAAAATCATATGTCCGAGAATTGATAATGAAGTTTTAAAAATAACTTCTAATACTAACTTTTGTTAAACTTTTATTAATAAAAAAATATCAGACTCGTGTTTTAAGGTTAAATAAATTTAGCATTCCTTGACAAATTGTGCAATGATTCTTCATTTTAAACATACTACATTTTTGGCTGTTCTGGAGAGGATAGCTATATCTACAAATAATAGTTCCCTATCATCTGTGGTTATTTGCTTTAGAAAAGTGGTTATTCTTTCTCCAACAGTCTCACTGGCTATGCAAACCACACTTAAAAACAGATCCCATGCCTAGCAATAGATGGTCAACACAAAATGAGCTCAATGATAGTTTTGGTGAGTTTTTTGTTTTGTTTTGTTTTGTTTTTGTCTCATATTTCTTTGTCTGGGCAATTTTTTTTTTTTTACTTCATAGACCTTTTGCTTATACTATGGTTTCTGAGTTTGTGTTTTTATGAGATTTCTATGTGTGTGAATGTGTGTGTCTATGTCTGTATGTATTTCTTATGCTTTTTCTTTGGTTTTTTTTTTCTATTTGTTGTTTGTTTTGTCGTATTCTGGTTTGTTTTTATTTTATCTTATTTTATATTTTTAGATGCCTATTTGTTTTCAAATGAGATAGAGAAAAAAAGAATGTGGCCTTGTGTAGGTAGGAAAGTAAGAAGGGAAAACCATAATCAGCATATAGTGGATGAAAATAAAATGTATTTTCAAATTCAAAAAAATGTGGTTATTCTCTCATGTACCTTATCACCATTTTATGAACAATATCATATGCATGGGGGTGTCACAGCTTCTATATAATATTATCCAAGTTAAGAAATATCCACCTCTTCCCACGAAGTACATTTGTGCTCTTTCTTATTTGTCTACCTTGTTGCCTAACTAAGATTACAAATTCAATCTTTATTTACATGAAATATGACAAAACTGAAGAAAATGTCAAAATAGTAGTAGCATTAGGATCCTGTCATGGGCCCACAAATTATGCCAAAATCCTTGGCCCAGCGTGATCCACTACATAAAGGAAAGGGAACTCAGCAATGAAAGTAGAAAACATAGAGGTCTCACAGACAGAATAATCTGATGACATCATTCATTTCTTCCAGTTTCCCTGGATGTATTCAAACCCTAAGTGGTAGAGCCTACGCCATGAGAACAGAGGAAGATGGGACCAGCCAAAGGGTGGTAAATCTGTGAAGAACATCAGCTAGCATTCAGAGGTCCATAGAGCATGGTGAAGGAAGGAGGAAAGAGATGGCATACACTAGATTATCAGTATTACAGGGTTCTTTTAGAGAAAGATATCCTAACCAAACAACAAACCAATGGGTTTGGGTTAAAACACAATGCTAGAGCTCTTCCAGCCTCAGGAAAGTCAAGCTGACTTCAGTGGTGTGCTGGCTCTTTTGATTGACAATGGGAATTAATGAAAGGGAGTGATTTCTTCACCACTGGAACCTTAAAAGATAGAAGCAGTCACCCTGAAAGAGCCAAGTGCTGTATCACTTCCTGGGTGGCTGAGTAGCCCTGTTTCTTGTCACCTTCATTCAACCATTTGGTCTTTCCATAGACCTCTTCTGAATGTCTCCTTTGTGAGATTACTGTGCTAGTAACATCTGTGCATCTGCTGAGAGTGCTAAGCCAAGATACAAGACATCAAATGCTAATGGAGACAAGATGGAAAGAATCTTGACTTTGCCAAGCAGTAAGCCCAATAACGGGGGAGGAGACCTGAGCTCATCTTTAAAAAATAAAATAAGGCAAATGAGTTCCATCTTGAAGGAGATTTCAACTTTAGCAATCAAAGATAGGAAGAAAAGAATATCTCCCAAAGAAACAGGACTCAAGCAAAGGTTTGGGATGAAAGAAGGTGAAGTATGATTATAAACTAAGGAATTACTCTGGTTCAGGGGACAATTACAAAATAAACTTATGGGTAGACATCAAATGTGTTGATTATGGGATTGATACCACCAGAGTTCAACAATACAAAGGGAACACTGGAAAACAGGAAGAAAGAATAGGAGAGAATCATTATGTGTCTACCTTGGGCAGTAAGAGCCTGGAGAAGGAATAAAGGTATGCAGGCTGTAGAGACAGTAAAATCTACCAGACTTGAAAACTATGGTAGAGTGAATAGCTGATCCTTCATCCCCATATCTGCCCTCTTTACCATATGAAATTGCAGCTAGTTGCACTGAAGAGGTGGCTCTACTTTTCTCCTAGATCTGGATTTAGTGAACTGAAACAAAGGCAGCCCAAATACACTTGTGGAAGTAGACAGTTGTGGTCCTGGGACAATAATAGTAACTGGTATGGAAAGGAGGCCGCAGTATCACACAACATCCTAAAGATACTGATGTAACCTAAAAGAGACGGCTCAAGTATGTTCTGTGGAGTGGTAAACTAGACCCTATGAGACAATAGCTGGATGTCTATTTATATAAATGAAGTTTTGTTGGAAGAGCCTGATTTTGCCCTACACAAGTCAAATAGTTATCACAGAGATTCTAGACAAGATTAAAGCTATTTCTTATCTGATCCTATACAGAAAAATGTTAACTGAGCCCATTCTTCACCCATTGCAGCATCCATATACTTTTCCCCATAAGACCATCTTCCTTCCTTCTCAATCACCTTCTGAGTCTGGACACAACCACAGAAAGAGGCAGAAGGCGGAGAGCACTCACTTGATTACTTTTAACATATTTTCTTAAATGAGTGTCAGAAATATTTTGCAGTAGGGAGACTATTCTCTCCTTAGATTCCGTTACTTTCCTGCTGTTGTGTTTATACATACTAATATCCTCATGGCAGGAACATGGTTCTGTGCTTCGAGGAGAAAATGAATACCTAACCAAAAGAAATGAGACCTGGTCCAACAGTATTCCCAACAGAATCTGCCTTCTCTCTTCCTCCCTTCTGCTTCGTCACTGATTTTGTGGCACCTGATTGGGTTGGCTTTGGAAAGAATCAGCCTCACATTAGACACACATAGTTCAGAGAGGAATTTACTACAACTTATTTTACTTATTTTTCCTCCCAGGTTTCCATCCCCTAGGTTTTTAAGACAGGGGTCTCACCACCAAACTAAAGCTGGCCCTGAAGTCTCAGTCCTCTGGTTCAATCTCCCAAGTACTAGGCTTACAAGCCTATGCCAACCTTCCTAGGTTTCATCCTCACTTTTCAAATCAAAAAACACAGATTAAAATTCACTGGGGCTAGGGATACCGTTTGGTAGGTAAATGCTTGCTGCACAAGTGTGAGACCTGAGTTCTGATCCCCAACACCTACAAAGAGCTAGGCTTTTACACACACACACACACACACACACACACATCATTGATTACAAAGTAAGGAACAAAATATGCAATGATAACTACAGTTACTTGAATTATAAGTGAGAAGTGGTAGTGTGTATTTTATATTTATTAACTGGCTTATTTGTATTTATAAAATAAAAACTCCAGAATGTATTTGGACTGTGTGTTTTTGAAAAAATAAAAGTGTTACAAGTGGGGAGCCAAGGTAGAAAGGATTCTCAGAATTAGATAACTGTTTGCCTTAGGCTGGTTACAGAATTATCATGGGAATGTCCAGAATGTAGAGTCCCTCTGTTTTGAGGTCTACGAGTGACTGAGGACTAACACAAGTAAGCAAGGCTAGATCATGATGTGAAGTGTGCAGAGTTGGAAGTCAAACTCTAACTTGGCACTGGCAGGTACAAGCTTGAGAGCCATCTCAGCATCCCTAACTGAAAACACCACTCAAATGGTACCACCTTTGCCTAGGTTACTTTGAAGGCTGTTTTTAAGATTAAAAAACAGAGGACATCCCTAATGTGCATTGCAGGAAATGAGTAATGTTTGAATGTTAATATATCTAGAGAGATATTTATAAATGTGTAAGCACACACTATCAGGAATTACCTATGCCAAGTGAAACCCAATACTGGAAGACATTTATGCATGACATTTTAATAGACAGCTTCCTTCAGCATGTTCCAACACAGAAAAAAAGTGTCTGAAATAGTCTCAGCCCTTAATAAGCTGGATTTCTAAAGCTGGTGGCAACTTCATATGCAAATCGTCAAAGACATCTGTTAGTTATTTCAACTAAGTTTATGTTGATCACATTTCTAATTGTGGTTTCCTAGCCAGGCTGTTGACTCATACAAGCACATCAATAAGCTGACCTCTATAGGAAGTAATTAGGAAATTATTCTGGCACTGTCCTGTGATTGATGTTCCCAAAGTTTCAAATTAGCCTTTAGAAATCTCCTAAGGTATTGATTGCTCTGTAATGTCACCTTAAAAGAGTAAATAGCTATTTGTTCATTCAAGAGCACCTGGTTATGAACAGAAGTAAGATCTGTGGCAGGTTTTAAAGCTCTGTGATAACTAGAGGCCATTTCTGGGGTGGGTCTATACAGATGCACGTAGAGGAGTGTCCTCTCATCTAGAGGAGATATGTCTTAAGTAGACACCTGAAATTGATGGTTGCACCAAATTCTAAGCAGACTGCAATTTTTCAAATAAAAATATACTTCTGATAAATATCAACCTCTGAGTCAGGCACAGTAAGAGATTGACAGTACTCAGAATAAATTATGTCATTTACAGAAAAATGGATGAAACCAGGGGTATTATGTCAAGTGAAATAAGCCAAACACAGAAAAACAAGAACCACATGTTCTCTTTCATCTACAGAAGCTCCCCAAAATGGCTTAAGCACAGAAAAGCCAAAGTTAGAGACTAGGTTGGGGTAGGAGAAAATAAAGAAGTTGTATAATAGGTACCTAAACACAGATGGCAGGCATGAATTCTGGGACTCTACAGCATAGTAGAGTGACTATCCATGATAACCTAACTATTGAACTAATAAATCATGCTTGTCAGCTTCACACACCTCAGAAGAGGGAATCTCAGTTGAGAAATTGCCCCCATCAGATTGACCTGTGATCCTGTCTATGAGGCATTTTCTTGATTGTTGGTTGATGTGGGAGACCCAGACCACTGCAGGCAGTATCATCCCTGGGCAGGTGAACCTGAGGTATATAGGAAAGAAAGTTGATCAAACCAGGGAAAGCAAGCCAGTTAGCAGTATTCCCCCATGGTCTCTACTTCTGTTCCTGCCTTAAGTCCATTTCTTGGCTTCCTTCTATTGTAAACTGTAAGCCAAACAAACCTTTCCTACCCTGAGGTTGGCTTTGGCCAGTATTTTATCACAGCAACAGAAAGCAAACTGAGAGAGTTTCTAATATAAAGAAACAATAAGGAGAAGAAAATAGTAAATTCATTTACTTGAGTATTAAAATATCACTCTGTCTGGATATGGTGGCGCATGCATTTAATCCCAGCCCTTGGGTGGCAGAGGTAGAAATTTAAGGCCAGCCTGGTGTACATGGAAAGACTCTGTTTAAAATAAATAAATAAACAAGTAAATAAGTAAATAAATAAAATATCACACTGTAACTCAAAAATGGGTATAATTACTATATGTTAATTAAAAACAAAATCCAAAAATCAATTATAATAATTAAATAAGTATAAAAATTTGTTCAAAAGGTAGATGTGGTTTCTTTCTCAACATAATGTATTATATTTTACTTAGCCTTCTTGTGGTAATGCGAGAAGATACCAAAGGAAAGTTCTTTATTTACAGTTTGCTTTTGGCATTTCTGAATAATCACTTTCACTGGTCTTGCATTTGGAGGTCACTATTAAATCAAACACAGATTATTCGGACATAATCATTACTACCTATTTACATTTATAGTCAATCTATAGAAAAGCAAAGTGGCTACTGAAGATGAGCAGGAAGTTAGCATAGCCAGCACCAATACAAGGATGACTTGCCTCTTAGGGTGGAAAAGAATAACATGAGAGTTCATCATGCTACTCACACGGGATGAAATGTAAAGCTCCTCAATGGTTTAGTTCTGGAATTTTCTATTTAATATCTATGGACTTTAATTGACAATCTGAAATTCTGGTAAGTAAAGCCATGGGCAAGAGTACATTACTATATATGAAAACCCAGCTCATAAAGTCAACTTTATAAAAGTTGTCAGGACTTAGAATGTCCCTGCACAATCACTAACCAGTCATGTAACCTTGAGAAGTTCAGCTCATCTGTGAACCAGGACACATGACTACAACTCCATTCTTAGGCTTGAGTAATAATGGCCCTTGCCTTAGGTCCCACTATGGATCTCCTGTCCAGGCCCTCCTTTTATCCCTCTCTAATAGGCCACAGAGACCATAAGCCCCAAGAAATTTACTAGTCACCTTCACAGTCTAGTCATTCTCTGGACCCAGGAGCTCTCCAATTCTCCCCAAGTACCACACTGCTGCTCTCAGAGTCACTGAACTTCTTTTCTTTGGGACCACCTTCCTACAGGAGGTGTATACCCCATTGCATTTACTATATGTTTGAAGGGTGGCTAAAAAACATTGGCAGAGAGAAAGGAGGTAGCTGGCAGACATGGTTGCATGAATCCACAAGTGTGACTGCAAAGGTCTTTGAAATTCAAGACTAATGCAACGTTCTAGTTTGCTTTCTGTTGCTGTGATAAACACCAAGACAAGGAAAGAACATAAGGAACAGAAACCAAGGCTACTTGGCATCATCAGAACCCAGCTCTCCCACCACAGCAAGCCCTGGATACCCCAACACATCAGAAAAGGAAGACACCAATTTAAAATCACATCTCACTCAAATTAACAAAATTAGAAATGAAAAGAGAGATATAACAACAGATCTTGAGGAAATTCAAAAAAATCATCAGATCCTACTACAAAAGCCTATACGCAACAAAATTGGAAAATCTGGAGGAAATGGACAAGTTTCTAGACAGATACCAAATGCCAAAGTTAAGACAGGATCAGATAAACTATCTAAACAGTCCCATAACCCCTCAAGAAATAGAAGCAGTCGTTAAAAGTCTCCCAACCAAAAACAGATCAGGACCAGATGGGTTCAGTGCAGAATTCTATCAGACCTTCAAAAAAGACCTAATACCAATACTCTTCAATCTATTCCACAAAATAGAAACAAAAGGAACACTACCCAATTCATTCTATGAGGCAACAGTTACACTGGTACCAAAACCTCACAAAGACCCAACAATAAAAGAAAACTTCAGACCAATTTCCCTTATGAATATCGATGCAAAAATACTCAATAAAATTCTCCCACACCAAATCCAAGAACACATCAAAATCATCATTCACCATGATCAAGTAGGCTTCATCTCAGGGATGCAAGGATGGTTCAATACCCAGAAATCCATCAATGTAATCCACTACATAAACAAACTCAAAGAAAAAAACCACATGGTCATTTTGTTAGATGCTGAAAAAGCATTTGACAAAATTCAACATCCCTTCATGATAAAAGTCTTGGAAAGATCTGGAATTCAAGGACCATACCTAAACATAGTAAAAGCAATATACCGTAAACCAGTAGCCAAGAACAAACTAAATGGAGAGAAACTTGAAGCAATCCAACTAAAATCAGGGACTAGACAAGGCTGCCCTCTCTCTCCCTACCTATTCAATATAGTACTTGAAATTCTAGCTAGAGCAATCAGACAACAAACGGAGGTCAAAGGGATACAAATTGGAAAGGAAGAAATCAAAATATCACTATTTGCAGATGATATGATGGTATACTTAAACGACCTGAAAAGCTCCACCAGAGATCTGCTACAGCTGATAAACAACTTCAGCAAAGTGGCCAGATACAAAATTAACTCAAGCAAATCAGTAGCCTTCCTATACTCAAAGGATAAACAGGCTGAGAAAGAAATTAGGGAAATGACACCCTTCACAATTGGCACAAACAATATAAAATATCTTAGTGTGACTCTAACCAAACGAGTGAAAGATCTGTATGACAAGAACTTCAAGTCTCTGAAGAAAGAAATAGAAGAAGACCTCAGAAGATGGAAAGATCTCCCATGCTCATGGATTGGCAGGATTAATACAGTTAAAATGGCCATCTTGCTGAAAGCAATCTACAGATTCAAGGCAATCCCCATCAAAATTTCAACTCAATTCTTCATAGACTTAGAAAGAGCAATTCTCAAATTCACATGGAATAACAAAAAACCCAGGATAGCAAAATCTATTCTCAGCAATAAAAGAACTTCTGGGGGAATCAGCCTCCCTGACCTCAAGCTGTACTACAGAGCAGTAGTGATAAAACCTGCATGGTATTGGTACAGCGACAGGCAGGTAGATCAATGGAATAGAATTGAAGACCCAGAAATGAACCCACACACTTATGGTCACTTGATCTTTGACAAAGGAGTTAAAACCTTCCAGTGGAAACAAGACAGCATTTTCAACAAATGGTGCTGGTTCAACTGGAGGTCTACATGTAGAAGATTGCAAATTGATCCATTCTTATCTCCCTGTACAAATCTCAAGTCCAAGTGGATCAAGGACCTCCACATAAAACCAAATACATTGAATCTAATAGAAGAGAAAGTGGAGGAAAGTCTCGAACACATGGGCACAGGGGAAAAGTTCCTGAATCAACAGATGGGACCACATGAAATTACAAAGCTTCTGTAAGGCAAAGGACACTGTCAATAGGACAAAATGGCAACCAACAGATTGGGAAAAGATCTTTACCAATCCTACATCTGATAGATGGACAATACTCAATATATTCAAAGAACTCAAGAAGTTAGACTCCAGAGATCCAAATAGCCCTATCAAAAAATGGGGAACAGTGTTAAACAGAGAATTCTCAACTAAGTAAACTCAAATGGCTGAGAAGCACCTAAAGAAATGTTCAACATCCTCAGTCATCAGGGAGATGCAAATCAAAACAACCCTGAGATTCCACCTCACACCAGTCAGAATGGCTAAGATCAAGAACACAGGTGACAGCAGATGCTGGTGAGGATGTGGAGAAAGAGGGACATTCCTCCATTGCTGGTGGGACTGCAATCTGATACAACCACTCTGCAAATCAGTTTGTCATTCCCTTAGAAAAATGAACATAGTACTACCCGAGGACCCAGCTATTTCACTCCTGGGCATATACTCAGAAGATGCTCCAACATGTAATAAAGACACATGTTCCACTATGTTCATAGCAACCATATTATAATAGCCAGAAGCTGGAAACAACCCAGATGTCCCTCAACAGAGGAATGGATACAGAAAATGTGGTACATTTACACAATGGAATGCTACTCAGCTATTAAAAACAATGACTTCATGAAATTCGCAGGCAAATGGTTGGAACTTGAAAATATCATCCTGAGCAAGGTAACTCAGTCACAAAAGAATGAACATGGTATGTACTCACTGATAAGTGGTTATTAGCCCAAAAGTTTGGAATACCCAAGATTCGCTTCACAGCAACTATTGGGCTGAGTGTGAGGTCCCAGATGGAGGAGTTGGAGAAGGAACTGAAGGATCTGAGAGAGTTTGCAGCCCCATAGAGTGTCAACTGGCCTGACCCCCTGGTGCTCCCAGAGACTGGACCACCAACCAAAGAATACACATGGAAGGACCCATGATGCTGGCCACATATGTGGCAGAGGAGAGTCTTGTTAGCCATCAGGGGGAGGAGAGGCCCTTGGGCCTGAGGGTGTTAGATGCCCCAGTATAGGGGAATGCGCGTGGGTGGGTGGGGGCAGGACCTCATAGAGGCAGGACGAGTGGGGAGGGCATAGGGGAATTCCAAAGGGGAGATCTGGAAAGGGGGAAACATTTGAAATATAAATAAAGTATCAAAAAACAAAAATAAAAAGATGACACACTCTCTAGAAAAGTCTTATACTCAGTAGGACCTCAACATATGCTAGTTTCAACAATAAAATAATACATAACAACAACAACAACAACAACAACAATAATAATAATAATAATAATAATAATACTTTAAAGGATTGAAGCAATCTAGCAAGCATACTTCCTGGTGTTTCTTAAACTGAGTTGAACATGTATATCCAAACAAAACTGTGTGACAGCTTTAGTCACATTTATCATACCTTAAATCCATACTTGTCTCTACAAGATGGCCTGCATGCATTAAGCAGACAGATAAGCATGATGTAGGTAGCCATAAAAAGACATGAAGACAGCAACAGTATGGAACACAGTGAAGGAAGCCAATCTGGAAAGCTAACTTTGATTCCAGCTTCTTGACATGCAGGAGGAAGTATAAAAGGAAGCAATGAAGGACCAGTGGTTGCCACGGCTTTGGGGAGGAGAGAACAATGAATAGATAGAACACATATTTGGTTCTTTAGGGCAGTAAAACATTGTATTTAATACTATAATTATAAATTCATGTCATTATGTATTTGTCAAATCCATAGGGTGTACATCTCCAAAAACCAAGCTCTAACATGAACTATGAGCTCAGGCAATAATATGACAGTCCTGGTCATTGGTTGCAGCAATATACACCTTGGTGAATGATGCTGAGATTTGCTATACATATGTGGGGGCAGGACTATAAAAGGATTTTACTTTCTATTCAGTTTTTCTGTGATTTTAAACTTTTTTTCAAATTAGTTTTTTTTTGTTTTGTTTTAGAGAGAATTAAAATAAATCTTGCCATATCTAGTTTGCTCTCCACCCCATTTCTTTCTCCACAACACAGTGTCTGCTAATAGAGAAATTATTTCAAAAATCAGTAATAATGATTTATCTGAAATGAGGATCTTTACCTCATTGACAGAGAAGCTTGTTCTAATGTGAGGCAGATGTTCCTTCCAGCTGTTAGCAGATAATCTTACCAGCAGTGTCAGCCTTAGAGTTCCAGAAATACAAAAATGCTAAAGCAGCAGTAACTTGGAGCACACTTTGCAGCCAGAATTTTAGCCCTTGGAGGGCATGGAGGGCAAAGCATGCTATGTAGATGGGTTTTCATTAGTTTGCAGCCTGTGCTAGGAAAACCAACGTTTGGAGGTTTTGTTGGTGTTGGATTTTTCCCATTGAATTTGCTGACAGATGCTTGAATGCTCTTTCAGATAACGCGTGACTTTATTTTGTCATAACTACAAAATATGGTTAATGAGGTCTAATAAAATTGAATTCACATCAAAATCCTAGGCCCCCTCGGTTAACTGTGGAGAGCATGAGGAGCATGCGCAGAGGAGCTGATGCTGAATTGTTTCTGCCTCCAGTTCTTCCAGACCTTGATATTCAAGGGGCAGTACTGTGTTTCCCAGATCTACTGCTCACGGGAGGTGAGAAATAATGCAACTATTATGTATAGTTTCCAAGAGCGAGAGAGGCATTGCTGAGATGTGAATACTGCCAGGTGAGTCCAAGACACGGGCACAGACTGGAGGGCTACATTCTTGCCTGGCTGCTTACCCTTTTGGTTTTTTTTTTTTTTTTGTTTTATTTGAGACAAAGCAAATAACACCATAATAAATAGAATCTAGAGTAAGCAAGTAAAGACACACCTAAGCATCTCTTTTATATGCATAAAAGTTAGTTATAGCCATATAATGCTTCACGACATTGCAGGAAATCCACCTACTACCAGGCTACAAGGTACTCTGTTCCCTTGACAAAATCTCTAGAGCTTCCTGTTAGAAATGGTTGATGATTTCATGCTGATTCACTGGGGGTGTTTCTGAGGCTCTGAAGAATGAAATGAAAGTTTTTGGTTTCTTGTAATGAGATTATTCCTAACAGGAAAGAGGTTAGTATGATGGGTCAGAGTCTATAGAAACCATGAAACATAGAAACCATGGGGTAGCTGTACTTCCCACTCAACATTGGTAATGTTTTTTACATTGCCTATATTTTGGCTCCACAGATGAAATACAACCTTGAAAATCTGGAAGGGGTCCAGAAAAAAAAAAAAGAAATAAAAACCATGCTCCCAAAAGGAAACTAGGAAAGAAATAAGGCTTATTTAACCTAGAAAAGATGAGGCTCAAGGGAAGCTCAGTCATTTTCTTTAAATAGCTAAGGGGCTAATGTAAGAGTGACATGAACATGATTATTTCCACTGATAACAGCTTAGTAGATGGTACTGTAAAAAAAAAAAAAATCACTTAGACACCAGGGACTTGGTAAGGTTTGTGATCCTCAGAAAACTATGAAATAGCAGGAGTGCTTTTTAATAGTAGGTGTTTAAAGACAGGACTTCTCTAAGCAATGTCCTACAGTGTAGGGGGAGATGCTGAAATGGGCTTCCACAAGTCTGGTCTCTGAAACACAGATATTTTTAAGATGAAAATTCCGTACTACCTCAGATCTATCATCAACCATGGAATCTTCGTCCCTTAAATAAATATTATGAACAGAGTAAAGAAACATCACCAGTAGGCAAAGCATTTAAAAGAAAGCACACTCCATATAGTGATATCTTAGGCATGTCCTAAAATGATGCTTAGATAAGATTTTAAGAATTCAGCAGTGAGATTACAATCAAATTAAATATAAATTTCTATTCCTACAATTTCATATGAACAGATTCTTGCTATGTATTTTTCTTTCAAGTCAAATTAACCCTCCAACCCTACTCTTAGCTGAAACAATGTCTCAATTTAAATATGTCCTTGGTGACCTCAGAAGGTGACTTCAGGAACTATTTACTGGGAATCCGTTGAGTCTATTCAACATCTATGATATATTATATGTACACTATAATATGAATATCCCATCATGTGTATGTATCAAAAAGTCATCTTAATCAAAGCTCAAGTGCATACACCATGCATGATTCGTTCAGTGGACTGGATCTAGTGGCCTAAAGCTTAGAGTCTCTTCCTAGAAGTCAAACCAACAGATCCTTGATGGTGTTTCCTTGATTCTTAAGAGATTGGTCTACAATTTTTTATTATTATTTTTACGTTTTCATTAAAGGGTGTAACTTCACTATTAAACCTATTATTGTGGTGTGAATAGGAATATCCCCCATAGACTCATGTGTTTGAATGCTTTACCATAGGGAGTGGCACTATTAGGAAGTGTGGCCTTGTTGGAAGAAGTGTATCACTGTGGGGGTGGGCTTTGAGGTCTCATATGCTCAAGCTATACCCACTGTGGAATTCCAGTCCCCTTCTGATGACTGCAGATCAAGATATGGAACTCTCAGCTTCTTCTCCAGCACCATATCGGTCATGCTCTCTGCCATGACAATGATGGACTAGACCTCTAAAACTGTAAGCCAGCCCCAACTAAATGTTTGCTTTTATAATAATTACTGTGGTCATAATATTCTTCACAGCAATAGAAACCTAAGACAGAAGTTGATACCAGGAGTGGGATACTGCTATGATAGGCTTGACCATGCTTTGTTTAAAGGAATATGGACTTTGTGACTGTGGATTAGAAAAATAGTTGGCCTCTTTAAGAGGGAGCTTAATGGGTCATCCTGGTTATAACATGGAAGACAGTGGTGCTGAGGGTGGTTTGAACTGTGGAAGCCTGAATCAAGAGATTTCATATGAGAAGAAGTTTAGTATGTGGCCTAGAAACTGCTCTTGTGGTATTTGGTAAAGAATGTGGCTGGTTTTTACCCTTGTCTGAAAAATCTGCTTTAGGCTAAACTGAATCGTTTTAGATTAATTCTGTTGCAGAGAAAATCTCAAAACAGCATAGTACTGACTATGTCACATTGTTATTATATGCAGATCTATAATGAAAAGGAGCAAGCTGAGCAAGGAAAAATACAAAATGTACAATTTGAGGAGAAAGGGGGTACTAGGCTGTGGGATGGAGCTAATGCCAGTTTGCAAGGAGATAAACTGATTAAAGAAAAGCCTGATAGTAAGTGGAATAAAGGGAGTGGTGACCTCAGGGCAAGGTCCCACCCAGATAAGCTTCCAACCTGTGATAAGGAATTAAAGAAAAGTTTAGGGACAGGTGTGGTGGTACATACATTTAATCCCAGCACTTAGAAGGCAGAGGCTGGTAGAACACTGAGTGTGAGGCCAGCTTGATCTACAGATTGAGTTCCAGAACACCCAAGTTTAGGCAGTAAATGTAACCATTGACAACAGAAAGCTGGTGAAGATGTAATTCAATGAGGCCAGGATCCAACCCCATCAAGCAACAGAACTTGGCAGCCATGTGGTTCTGACTAGAGTAAAGGATGTAATAAGTGGGTTATGAAATCTCCCTCCATAACTAAGGACCAAGTTATTGAGGCCAAGCATGTGTCAGGGCTGTCCCTGTCTGGAAACCTAGAGAAGCCATGTTATGATGCTGTGAAGGTGAAGCCTGGATTGCCTTGGAGACCCCAAGACATTGGAAATACCAGAGTCATGAGATGCCTGCCAAGGAAAGCTGGTAACAGGGAGTGGAACCAGCCAAGAGAGCAAAGTGTCTTACAAGTCAACAAAGCTGAAATGAGTTGGAGATCTGAAGAGTGCCTTGACGTCAGACATGAAGATACAGAGTTTGGAGTTTGCTGGTTTTCAATCTTGCGTTAGTCCAGTATTTCTCACTGTGCTCCCTTCCCTATACTTTGGAACAGTGATGTATATTCTATGCCATTAAATGTTGGAAGTATGTGACCTTCTTTTTTATTTTGATTTTAAAGGAGATGACAATTAAGAGATTGCATTAGTCTCAAAAGAGACTTTGAACTTTGAACTTTCAAATAAGCTTAAGACTATTATAGACTGTGGAAACTTTTGAAGTTAGACCAAATGCATTTCTGCATTATGGTACAGCTATAAGCCTATGGTGGCCAGGGAGTAGATTGTGATGGTTTGAATAAGAATGCCCCCCATAGACTCATGTGTTTGAATGCCCATAGTGAGTAGCACTATTATGAGATGTGGCCTTGCTGGAGTAGATATGGCCTTGTTTGAAGAAGTGTGTCACTGTGAAGGCAGACTTTGATGTCTCATATGCTCAAGCTATGCCCAGTGTGGTGATGTCCTTCTGCTGCCCACAGATCAAGATGTAGAACTCTCAGCCCCTTCTCCAGCATCTTGTCTGCCTGCATGCTGCCATGCTTTCTACGATGGTGATAATGGACTAAGCCTCTGAAACCAGCCCCTATTAAATGTTTTCTTTATAAGAGTTGCTATGGTAATGGTGTCTCTTCACAGCAATAGAAAACCTGACTGATACCTATGTACTTCTTTTCATACAAATACACACTGTGATGTCTAGTCCATGACTACCAGGGAACATAATTTTACATTGATACCTCTCTCTGGGGGGCAACAGGAAACTTGCCAAGAATTTTACTTGTAAGGTTCTTTCCAACCATATCATCAGTTTTATTTGCTTCTATTCTTCAGAGCCCATGTAAAACAAATACTTGGGACATTTCAAACTTGAAAACAATCTCATAACACGGTCCAGGAGTCAGGCAAGCCGTAAATCAGTAAAACACCACAAACCCTCCTATACTTTCATCTGAGATAGAGATTTGAATGTCAGATCAGTGATTTTCAAAGTCTAGGGCTCAGAAGCAGAAGCTACAGTGACTGATGGCAGACAGAACATTTTCAAAAATACAAATTGCCTGTTCTTCCTCGGACCCCTTGAATTAGCAACTTGGTAGAAACAGCCATCTACATTTAAATAAACTTCTGTGTCCACTTCCTCTCATCCCCTCCTGTCCACCACCAGGTCTCTGATGGTCTCTAAGCTTAAGAGCCACTGAATTAGATTTTGGATGATCCTCTAACAGAAATTCAAATGCTGTGAACCTGGGATGGTAGAGAGCCAATACTCAGAAAGCAGCTTCATAATGGAAGGCAGACCACCATTGCTAACCTGCTGTGTGAGGAAAGAATGGAAGCTTCTCCTCAGAGGATTTTAGATTTAAGGAGAAGCAATGTAGTATTCTGGAAAGGAGCTACACCATCACTCTAATGGAGGCATCTCACGGCCTCCCATCCCATGGGGAAGGGTGAGTAATGGCTCTCCTTTCCAAAAGGGCAAGCTTTAGAGTGCAGTGGTAGTTAACACTGCTGATGTGAAATAGGGTACTTAAAAAGAAGGAGGGGCACTTTTGGAGTGATGGTTTTGTGCTCTGTGTAATCATTATCCTTATATTATTCAAATGATGACTTCTATAACGGCAGCATTAAGTACAGGCTAGACTTTGATATTTTATGAAGCATCACCAGTCTCCTGGTTTTATAAACATTCTTCATGACCTTCTGAAGGGTCAATAAAGAGCTGATCATTTCATTTGCTGGGTGGAGGAAATAGGAAGGCTGGACTTCTGATACCAGCCAGGGGTCCCAAGAAAAAAGAAGTGAGAAAAGAACTGTGAGGAAGGAGTGTATGAGGAAACCACATGGAGCGAACAGGAGGATTCGCCATGAGGTTTTGATGAGCAAGCAGACATGAGCACACACATAGACCAGAGCCAGCCAGGGAAAGACTCAAATTGAAGTAAAGGACCTGTGGCTGTGAAGTAGATAGTGTAGAGGGTTAGAATAGCTAAGAACCTGCCCAGCCTAGGCTTGCTGATAAACTTAATGGGTCTTTGTGTCAATTATTTGGGAGTTAGAATGGGAAGTAATAAAACTTTGTGCTTAAATTATAGTCTATGGGGCAGCCCCAGTAAATACCATGCCAATTGCGACTCTATTTTGGTTTTGCTATGGTTTTGGATGTGAGTTCACTCCAAACATTTCATGTGCTGGAAATTTGTCCCTTGGTCCAGTAAAATGAAAGTAGTAGGGTCAGAGATGGAGATGGCTCAGTGGTTAAGAGCACTGACTGCTCTTCCAGAGGTCCTGAGTTCAATTTCCAGCAACCACATGGTGGCCCATAACCATCTGTAATGGTATCCAATGCCCTCTTCTGGTGTGTTTGAAGACAGTACAGTGTACTCATATACATTTTTATTTAAAGTACCTTAAAAAAAAAAAAAAAAGCACACACAAGACCATCCCATAATCTCAGCTTTTCTGTATCCTTTTCTGTTTCTCTACCCTGTTATAATTCAGCCCAAGAGGCTATCACCAGAGTCTGGTGACCAGAGTCACCAGAATAAGGTCACCTCATCATGACCTTTCACCATGGGTCTTTTGTTATAGCAATGGAAACAAGACTGATACAGTTTGGATTTATTTGTTCTTTACTAAGGACACTAAAAACACATTTCCCTCCTAAGTTTACAGTAACTATCAAAGGGGGTACAGAGTAGTAATAGGAAAGGAGGAACCATTTATTGGGTCCCTCCTGCCTCACACCTGCAGCCCATCATTTTCCAAAAGCGTATCTAAAATAGTCTGGTTCCTGAACTTGAAAGGGCTGTTGTCTCTATAACCCATTAAACGCTTGGTCATGTTCTGTCCTCATACCCCTCCTCTCGACAGTTCCCCCACGCCATGTGTATCATTTAGATACAGACTCTGAGCACTTCAAACTATCTCAACATGTTTGGCACTACCTAAAGGAATGTTAAGCTTTGCCTATGTACATGAATTCCAAATGCTGTGACAGAATATTTATTTCATGCTAAACATCTAGTTTAACTTCTGGTTGTTTGAAATCTAGAAGTTTACCTGAACCTTTGACTTCAGCTCCAGTTCATACTGGGCTAGGCACCACAGACACAAAACTGAGACAGTGTCTATACATAAATAGCCTGCTATATACCAAATATAGCGTCTGTCTAAAGCCAGCATTGCTACAATAAAAGGTTAAAGCAATAATTATGGCCATAGAAATTAAACTCTGGTGCCTGGAAACTGTTAATAAATGAGTACTTGGCTGGAAGGAAAGGCACAAGAAAGATAATTAGATTCCTGATGGAGTCAGAAAAGAACCAATGGCTGGAGCACCAAAGCATGACAAGTCCAGGTCACGCATCATTTATATCCCAAGGTTCTCACCAGCCTCTTCCCCCAAAAGCTCTGTCCTGTGCATCAGAGAAAACATGCTAGGATTCTTATGGTACCCTGCTCTCAGCTCCTCCTCTGTGTTCTATTTCTAACTTATAATTGGCTCAAGTTGCAGCTGCAGGCTCTAAAGCCTACTCCACTCCCCAGGCTGTTCACACAACGTTCCTTTTCTAATAGATATCATTTCATTTTTACTTTATGAAATGCACTTAAGATCTTAATGGTTATACATCAAGACTGTCTATAGTTGCTCTGAACTTGCTCAAATGACTCCTCCCCCTCTACCACCAAGGCTGTTCTGTTTCCTCTACAAGATTTGCAGCTGGCTTGAGAGCTCAATCCAGTCGTTCAGCTGGTTCTGGGGGTAGAACTGTAACGTGGGCATTTTTACCAATTGCAATTTAATATTGTCCTAGCTTGCTTTCTGCTGCTGTGCTAAACACCATGACCAAAAGCAATTTGGGAAAGGAAATGGTTTATTTCACCTTACACTTTATAGTCCATCACTGAGGGAGGCCAGGGCAGGAACCTAGAGGTTGAAGTAGATGATATAAAGGAATGCTGCTCATTGGCTTTATCTCCATGATATACTCAGCTTGTTTTCTTATCCATCCAGAACCACCTGCCCAAGGCTGGCACTGCCCACTGTGGACCTTGCCTGCCCACATTAATCCTTAATCAAGAAAGTGTTCTACAGAGTTGACTGTAGGCAATATGATAGAGGTAATCCTTCAATTAAGGTTCTCTTTTTCCAAAATGACTCTAGATTGTGTCAAGTTGACAAAAAGAAGAGGAAAAGAACCTAGCCAACACAAACATCATCATCCACCACCAGCTCAACAATATTTTGATGTAGTGTCACATGTAATATTATTCTCAGCCTTCCTCCACTCCTGCCACTATTATGCCCAAAGACAATGTGTCATAAATGACTCTAAATAAGCTACTTGGTGAACAGACAGAATATGAACTTTAAAGGTAGGCTAATCCAGCTTTAACTCCAGCCATTAAATCCACTTGCTCATCCATTTTACACTGAGTAATTGTTGTACATCTGTCATATGACAGAAAGTTACATAGGCACTGGGCTCCAAGATGAGTAAGATACACTCTCTGCTTGCCTCTGTGGAAGGCAGAACATAGCAAGGTGTATGGCTTGATAGTGAGATTCAAGGAAGCTCTCGGAACAGAGAGGCACCCTACATAGACTGAGAGGGAAGATGCTGAGAGACTACAACCTGGGCAGACAATGAAAGGAGAAGGGATATTGAAGAGCAATATGAAGAGAAAAAAATATTTCAGGCAAGAAGGGTAGGAAGAGAGAAACCCAGAGAGGAGAACTCACAGCAGGGTATGGAAATGCAAGAAATCTGATGGGGCTGGAAAAGTCAGGGGTAAGAAAGAGCCTGGCAGAAAAAGACAGAAACAAACCTCACTCATTATCCCAATGTGTCTGAAGTGCATTGTGGAGACACCTGTGAAATGGTGTGCAGAAAAACTGTGGAACCAGAGCTTTGAATTCTCAAAGCTCAGGATCAAGGATGCATAGAGAAGAAATTGGAAACTGAGGGAAAGAGGTTGACTATGAGGCTATGGCCATAATCCAGGTCACAAATGATAAGAACCTGAACTAAGCCTTTAACAAGAGAGAGTGCATGTGAGAGAGAGTCAGGAACCAGAACCAACAGAACCTAGAAACAAGTTTAGTATGGGGGAAGACAAAGAAGGGAAGAATGACCTCCAGGATGCTCTGGCTCACACCATTTTAGGAGAGGGACTTTTGGAGAACACACACTCTTGGGAAGGATGATGATGGAGGGGTTAAATCTTAAGATGCCAATGACACCATCAATTATAAGAGGCCAATAAACACTAGGCTAATTTGTCTGGAGCTCAGATATTTAGGCATAAAAAAATGATTAACATGTGAGAGACAAATTAAGGCGTACAGCAGGTGAAATTGCTCAGAAATTGAATACAGAGAAGGGGGGAAATGCAAGACATAACAAATCTGTTAGCCCATGAATTAGATAATGTATGGACAGCCCACTGTCATATCCCTTCTCAACAAAGTGCACTATGGGTATGCTATGAGAAGTGTGTTCCATTATCATTGTTACCATTTATCATAAAGTTATACATGCAGTTTCACAAGGTATTCAGGTAGGTGTGTGACTCTCCAGACAAGATCAGGCATGCTCAGGATAGTAAAGCCATAGAGTGGGAGTATTTTTTATATTGCTTCTCAATGCAATCAGATACAATCTGGACATCTATGGTGGAGTTGATAGCTACCCAGGAAGAGGATTTCTCAGCAAAAACGCACATCTGAAAAGAAAAACAAACAAACAAAAAAGCCAGCAAGACGATGAAACTCCAACATAAATTTAGTGCATAAATTTCTATTTCATTGATTCTATTCTATATGTGGTCAGTTCATGTAAACAGCAGATGAACATATAAGGCTGAGAAAAAGATTTAGAAAAAAGTAATAAATATTAGCAACATCAGGAGTAGCTACAACTGGCAGAGAAACTCTGTATGTAACTACGGGAGGAGTAGACAGCCCTTGTTTAGAGTAAGACACAAAGCATAGGTAAATGAAAGAATCAATGTCAAAGATGGGTATACACAGTCTATTTAAGATCTCTCTGTCTCAGCTTTTCACAGGCAAGTCACATATAAAGTCCAGTATGAAGCAGAGCTTCCTGTCATCCATCCACGTCAGCTCCCTTTCTCTAAGAACTTATTGCTATTGTTACCCTACCAGATATAGACTCTGGGCTCTGTTCCTCCGTTATCATGAAACCCACATCATGTTATCTATGCCAGCACTCCAGCATCAAAAGTCAGGGTGGTCCCTCTAAAATCTAAGCATCCTCACAGCACTGCCATGCTCTATGCCTTTAGCAGCTCCCCATTGTTACAGAAAAAAATTTCAAAGACTTTGATGGTATAAAAGACCCTCCACAGTCAGACCCCTATTTGTTCCACATAAGACCCCCACTCACTCTACCATATTGCAAAGATCATCATAAGACTCTCTGAAATCTCTAGGCATTTCTTGCAGCCCCTGAGGGTTCTTTTCCATGTCATCTACCAGGACTAAGCCTCAGAGACACCTGTCCCTGAGCCTGTCTGTTCACCATCCTTTCCTGTCATCATAGGTAGAAAGGATCTTCCACTAAAGTGGACTACACTATGCCCTGCACAAAGGTAACAGTCATCTCATGCTACCACAGTTAAATGCACGAGCATGCACCTCCTTGTTTTGAAGTAACCATTTGAAAGGAGAGTCCCTTCTTGTCCTGGGTATCTGCTATACTCAGCCAGTGTTTGGCATAGAGCAGGGCTCAATATGTGGTTGCTTCCTTTAATACCTTATTTGACATTCAAGTACTATTTTAATAATGCTATTTTTACCTGATGCTGAATATGGTTTGGATAAAGCAGTTACAGAGAACTGTCACCTCTTGGTATATTGACAAATATTGATTCTAAAACTTAAAAGATATATAAACCTCTAAAACTATCCCTTGAAAGATCAAAACCACATCAAAATAAATTAATCTAATGAGAACCATCTAACTGTACTGATGTGGAACCTAACTGCAGTAAAATTACAATTTACTGAACATAGGGACATCATATGGAGTTCTTTCAGACTGAACAAACAATAAATGAACTGATTTAGGGTGTGGGAATTTTTTTTTTTTGAGATATAGACTTACATAGCCAAAGCTAGCCCTAAACTCGTTATAGCTGTAGCTGAAGATAGCCTTGAAGTCTTAATCTTCCTACTCCACCACCCCAGCAAGTGCAAGTACCACTTGCATCTCTGACATAATATTTCATGAAGAAAGCTATAAAAATCTGCAGAGAGATATAAAAACACAGACTATGTAAAACCAAATTGACAAAGGTATAAACTCACAATTCGCCAAAAGAATAGAGCTGTCACAGGAATATGTAAGAAGACATTCTATGTCAATAAGACAAAGGACTCTAAAACAATACCATTTTTAATCCGGCAATGATTAAAGAGGTACATCTTGCCTGGGTTTGGACAAGTGTGCACAAACAGTCTCATACTGTCAGTAGCAGTATAAGCTCGCATTGTACCTTTGTAAGGAAATTGAATTCTATTTTTAATAGCAAATGTCATTATCTCTCACTTCTAGGAAGTAACCCTGTGTAAATACATACAATACATGTGCTTAGCATAGATTCACAACTAGTTAGAATAGCAAAGAAATTTAGCATAATCATACATTCATCATATCTAATAGAGTCATTAGTGATAAATGACTTTCAGTCCATCTAGGCAGTATCACTCCATTAAATGCACCCATTTAAAAAAAAGTCATCAAAAAAGATAAGGAAGGACACTTCATACTCAGCAAAGAAAAAATCTACCAAGAAGAACTCTCAATTCTGAACATCTATGTTCCAAATGCAAGGACACACACATTCATAAAAGAAACTTTACTAAAGCTCAAAGCACACACTGCACACATTGCACCTCACACAATAGTAGTGGGAGACCTAAACAACCCACTCTCATCAATGGACAGATCTTGGAATCACAAACTAAACAGAGACACAGTGAAACTAACAGATGTTATGAACCAAATTGATTTAAAAGATATCTATAAAACATTTCATCCTAAATCAAAATAATATATCTTCTCAGCACCTCATGGTACCTTCTCCAAAATTGACCATATAATTGGTCACAAAACAAATCTCAACAGATATAAGAAGACTGAAATAATCCCATGCTTCCTATCAGATCACTACGGATTAAGGCTGGTCTTCAATGGCAACAACAACAACAGAAAGCCCACATACACATGGAAGCTGAACAACGCTCTACTCAATGATAACTTGGTCAAGGAAGAAATAAAGAAAGAAATTAAAGGCTTCTAGAATTTAATGAAAATGAAAGTACAACAGCATTTTCAACAAATAGTGCTGGCTCAACTGGTGGTCAACATATAGAAGAATGCAAATTGATCCATTCCCACCTCCCTGTTCAAAGCTCAAGTCCAAGTGGATCAAGGACCTCCACATAAAACCAGATACAGTGAATCTAATAGAAGAGAAAGTGGGGAAAACTCTCGAACACATGGGCACAGGAGGAAAGTTCCTGAACAGAACACCAATGGCTTATGCTCTAAGATCAAGAATTGACAATTGGGACCTCATGAAATTACAAAGCTTCTGTAAGGCAAAGGACATTGTCAATAGGACAAAACGGCAACCAACAGATTGGGAAAAGATCTTTACCAATCCTACGTCTGATAGAGGGCTAATATCCAAGGTATACAAAGAACTCAAGAAGCTAGACTCCAGAGAACCAAATAACCCTATCAAAAAATGGGGGAGAGAGCTAAACAGAGAATTCTCAACTGAGGAAACTCGAATGGCTGAGAAGCACCTAAAGAAATGTTCAACATCCTTAGTCATCAGGGAAATACAAATCAAAACAACCCTGAGATTCTACCTCACACCAGTCAGAATGACTAAGATCAAGAACACAGGTGACAGCAGATGTTGGCGAGGATGTGGAGAAAGAGCAACACTCCTCCATTGCTGGTGGGATTACAAGCTGATACAACCACTCTGGAAATCAGTTTGGCGGACACTCAGAAAATTGGACATAATACTTTCTGAGGACCCAGCTATACCACTCCTGGGCATATACCCAGATGATGCTCCAACATGTAATAAAGGCACATGTTCCACTATGTTCATAGCAGCCATATTTATAATAGCGAGAAGCTGGAATCAACCAAGATGTCCCTCAACAAAGGAATGAATACAGAAAATGTGGTACATTTACCCGGTGGAATATTACTCAGCTATTAAAAACAATGACTTCATGAAATTCGCAGGCAAATGGATGGAACTTGAAAATATCATCCTGAGTGAGGTAACTCAGTCACAAAAGAAAGAACATGGTACGTACTCACTGATAATTGGATATTAGCCCAAAAGTTCAAAATACCCATGATTCAATTCACAGCAACTGTTGGACTGAGCATGGGGTTCCAGATGGAGGAGTTAAAGAAGGGACTGAAGGAGCTGAGTGAGTTTGCAGCCCCATGGGGAGGGAGCAACAGTGTCAACTGGTCAGGCCCCCTGGTGCTCCCAGAGACTGGACCACCAACCAAAGAATGCATATGGAGGGGCCCATGGTACTGGCCACATATGTGGCTAAGAAGGGCCTTGTTGACCATCAGTGGGAGGAGAGGCCCTTGGGTCTGAGGGTGTTAGCTGCCCCAGTATAGGGGAATGCCAGGGAGGGAAGATGGGAGTGGAAGGGTGGGTAGGGGATTACTCTCATAGAGGCGGAGAAGGGAGAGGGAATAATGAGGTTCCAAAGGGAAGACCTGGAAAGGGGAAAACATTTGAAATGTAAATAAAGTATTAAATTAAAAAAAATATTTACAATCCTCCCAAAAAAGAATAAATACTTATAAAATGTTAATTCCTCCTGTTATTAGGGTACCATTTGTAATATTAATAACTATTTTCCTAAAATAAATTTTTACAAGAATGAACCTCAATAGAAAGATAATTATAATCATGGAGTCTTGAGTTCATGAATATTTCCCTGATATACTCAAAACCAAATACAGGTTATTAAAATATAATATGGGACTTAGGAGTGTAGCTCAGTGGCTAAGCATATACTTAGTGAGCAGGAAATCTGGGTTCGATCCCTTCCCCCCCCCAAGAAAAAATGAAATGGTCAACTGCCCACCACCTAAATTCATGTCTCCTGTGTTCTCATATTGAAGTGGAGAACCTCTGTGACTGTGTGAATGGAGAAACACCAATGTGTCAGCTCCTTCAGCACACTAGGAATTACTGAGACCTCTGTTGTGGGGTTACATGGAACAGTGTGAGAAACTCCTCCATCACAAGTGTCTGGGGCCTTTGAATTTGTATAATGAGCACACAATGTCTTTGTACTCAGGAATTAATACATATTTATTTCGAGGTTTCCCTGGCTTAGGTTATCTGTCAGAGAAACAAATACACTAGCTAGCCCAGGAGGACGTGCAGGGACTGCAAATGAGCCACCTTTGAAATGAGGCCCAAGCTGTGCTCTGACCAAAGGCGATGGCTGTCAACTAAGTGTCAGGCTGGACCCCTATGTGATGCTGAGTGATGGGTCTGCATGCATGGCTGGTTTAGTAATGAAGTCACCGCTATCCAAAGCAAGGGCACTGGTTACAGTCCCAGGCTCAGAAGTCTTGGGAGAAAATAAACTCCCATCTCAAATGAGGAAAAGACCATAAGTATGAATGCTCAGGAGGGTAGAATCAGAGCCTTTGACAGCCTACAGGTGGGAGAACAATTCATAAGCACAGGAGGAATGGGAGGTGCGGTGGCCTGAGTCTCTACAGCCCTTGCCTGAATGCACACTTTGATCCCTCCACAGACACTGACAGCTGGTGCCATGCACACATGTATTCCCTTCACCCTCTCCACACAGAAAACAGGTCTCTATTCATTGCATCTCTCACCAGAAAGACCAAGTTAGACAACACAGACACCAGGTAGGGAAGAAATTCTATGGCAATTTGTCTATCTCCACCTGCTACCTCCAAGTCTAATTGTACAAAACCCAAAATATTGTTGTCATGTAAAAGCATCACTTGTAAAAGATTTTTAAGTGTGTGTGTGAGTGTGGCTTTATGCACATGATTTCAGTGTTTGTGGAGGCTGGAACTGGATCCCCTGGAGCTGGAGTTACACACAGTTGTGAGCCACCTGAAGTGGGTGCTGGGAACCAAACTCTAGTCCTCTGCAAGAACAGCAATCGCTCTTAACCACTGAGTCATCCCTCCAGCCTCTAAAGCAATGTTCTTGGTCAGATTTCTACTGCAAAAAAAATTTCCCTGCATGTAAATGCAGCTAAAAGCCAAGTAAGAATTCAATTTTATTTTCACTTCAATGAAAATTTCCTTCATGTTATACAACCAGGGACTCAGCAGGAGATGGTAGATTGCTGACAAATGTCCAAGGATAAATATATGGTAAACAAAACCAAAAACCTAGAAAGCATTGGCAGTTATAATAAGAGAGATGCTAAAGTAAACTTAGTCGTTGTTCATTAGGTAACATGCCATATGGCTATTCCATGACACGTAGTAATAATTAAAGTATATAAACCTCAAAATGTATTTTGGAGATTGGAGATGTAACCTCCCATCCCCAGCATGCATGAGATCTCAGGTTCTATCCTAACACTATGCAAATTAGGAATGGTGGCTTACACCTGTAATCTCAAGAACTTGGAAGGTGGAGGCAGGAGGATAAGAAGTTCAAGGCCACCCATCCTCAACTATATAGTGAGTATGAGAGCAGCCTGAGAGGCTACATGAGACCTTATCGAGAAGGTGGGGCTCTGGTATTTTTAAAGTTCAAATTCCATGAAATAAACTATTTTCACACATGACAAGCTTTTTAGGTGATCTGTTGTCATCCTACAAAATCGCCCATGAAGTACATTCACTTGACAAGTTCTTGTTACAGCAGGTGCCAGTTGCCAGGGATCTCTGTTGCTGTGTCATTGTTTTTATTTTTTTTTTTTATTTTTTTTTTTTTTTTGGTCAAGAAGGTAAATCCTCCTTAGAGGATCACCATGTCTGAATTTTACAAAAATGATGGCTGACTCTAAAACCCTGAATCCAGATTTATATAGGCTAATCAACTATGACGATAGGGATGGGTAATTTGTGTTTTAACAAGTTAGCATGGTGATTCAAACAAGTTGGTAATCTCTGTTGGCCCCCTTTCAATGTTCTCTATAGCTGCACCACCCCTTCCGTCACCAAGGAGTTGGTATGGATTAGTGGGGCACTGGATGGGGTCACTTTGCTCTAACAGTTCAACTGGGACATGAGGGTCTTTCTTACATGTTGAGTCCAAAACAAGACATAGCTTAGCATCCATACTCCCTTCTGCTTGCCCTCACACTTCTTCCCGGGGAAGGTCTCAAAAGGTCTGAATACTAGCAGTAAGATTGAATATCCCCCGTTTATAAAAATTACCAAATCAATATTCTTTCTCAAAATGAAGCAATACTTGACATCAGCTTATGTCAGAAGTAGCTTTCTGGATTTTTCTACTTTCTCACTCTGCCCAGCTTTGAAGCTGTCCTAAGCAACTATTCAGTCTTTCACAATTACGGATGGATGCATTTGGATCCCTTCATGTAGTTCCAATTAGTTACTTCTCACAAGCAAGTAGTGAACTTGATGTTGTGGGCACCCAGCAGGAATACAAAATGATATGAGACAACATAGGCAGAGTTTACCTTCTTTCAGAAGAAGAGAAGCAACGACATAAGCCCAGGGGTTTGTTTCGATAAGCCACTCTGAAAAGCAGTTTCCATAGTGTCAAAGATGAAAAAGTAAAACATTCCTATGCACTTCATCCTTTTCAGTAACTTAAAAAGAAGTGGCATTCCTCTTCTGTATTAAAAAAATAAAATCCACCCTAATTCTATACAAAAAGAAGAAGGCCTTTGCTCTTATAGAATCTGTTACAGGTCCTAGACAGACATGTGTCCTCTGGCTACTTGGATTAGTCATAGCAGCTGTGATGCTATGATGATCAGATTATCACAGATCACATGATCACAGAGTCAGACACAACTCTTGAAAGCCACTGGACATTGATCTGTAGCCACTAGCAGCTTCTTTCCTATGCCCAACGAGCCACTGCCACCATGTACCCACTGATGCCACAGCAAGGACAAGCCAGTCACAGGAGTCTGTCCAGTATGCCTGCAGGCACTCATCCCATCTGGGGCCCTTTGTCTCTCACAGATGGATGAGGTTCTGAAGCAGAAGAGATGACTGGCAGGGTTCATAACAATTGGCTGTTTGCCCCGAGGCTCTTGATTCTCCACTGCTTTAGCTGAATAATTTTACAGAATGGTTCTTTCAGGACACTTATTGCCATCTGGGGTTATGTAATAGCAAGCTCCCCAATAAACTGTCATTTGAATTTTTTACAAAATCATCAAAGAGGGCTGAAAGAGGAGAGGTGGGAGGCATTAAAATGCCTGTCTTTAGTAGCTGATGACTCATTATTTTAAAACAAGGAGTCAAAGGTTTGAGCTCCTCCATTCCCTTTCACTGACTTCACACACAAGCAAATACATTGGCAGCTTGGATCAGAGCACAGGGATACCTCCTTGCAACAAGAAAGCAGCAGTTCAGAGAACAGTCACAAGCCCTGATGAACCCATTTACTTCAGAGGAAAGTCACCAGGCTGACAAAATCTCCCATCCGAAGTGAGCTCAGACAGCGATTTTAGGGTTGAAAATATTCATGTTCTTGTGGCACTACATGTGTAAACAGAGATATGTCCCTTGACTGGTAGGTCAGCTGATGTCTATCAAAAACAGAAGTTTCATAGCTGGTCAGGATAGAAAGAGGGGTAGGGAAGAAGATCTGTGGTCCTCAGACAAGCCACCAATGGGTTCAGAACCACTGGCCATAGCCACAGGCAGCTGTCACACACATGTTCAACTAGAAGCTTTGCCATAAGTAATGGATGGCGCCATTTCTCCTCTGTACCTTATGGTATGAGTTAGATGGACCTCTTCAGAGTTCCTGATCAGTTAGCAATATCCCTATTTTTAGCCACTTCCTAGGCTCTGGAACAAGTAGCAAAAAGAATCTGTGAGGAACTCTATGTAGAGTGGAGTTCATTAGAGGAAACACTTGAAGGTCCTTGTTACTCATAAGACCAGTAAGTGGCAAATGGGTGGTGCAATTACCACAATCAAACTAAAACAGCCATAGAGGGTGGTCTCTGTTGAGCAAAAGTACAGTCAGTTCTTACCTCAAGTGAGATAAGAGGCACTTTATTCTGGAGCCAAATAGATAGAAGTGACCTTGGCCATGGATCACAGATTTGGATTACCCCAAACACCATATTTCAACATGGGAGTAGTTTTCTGATGTTTTTATAGTGACAGAAAAAAGAAAGTCATAAATCAAGGCACTTTTCAAATACATTGATAGAAACACTAAATAGGTGGTTCTAAGAACTTAGAGAATTTCAGCAATAGTCTCAGATGCTATCTGAAAATGTTTAACCTCTTGGTTGGTAAAAACTAAGGTTTTGCTAAGCTAATGCATTCCACAAGATTTTTATATGTTAGGCACTGGATGTTAGGTCTGACACAGAGGTAAGCAAGAGATGAATATTCTGAAGGCTAAAGATAGACCGTGATACTCGAGGTTAGGTTTTCTCCTACCATGTAAGTCCTGGGAATTGAAATCAGGTTGTCAGACTTGGCAGCAAGCACCTTCACCCCTGAGCCATCTTGCTGGCCCACAATAATTAGTTGGGCTCTGGGCCTGCAATATTTCAACCTCTTCACATCACTGGAGTTTTAATTAGCCAATCAGGTGCAGGCTCAGGTTCTTTCAAGGAGTTCTCATTCACATCTCATGTCCGGAAGTATTGAGTAGGAAATATTGGACATGATGTTATTCTAGCAGTGTTCTCCTTCAGGTGTCCCGTTTTTTAAAAGCTACCACTATTGGTATGATTTCAGCTAAAAAAAATCTCCAACTAAAACTATGATCTATGACTTACCAAAAGAAGCCATTTAGATACCCAACACTCCTATTCCTGTAACACACTTGACTTTGTTCTTCATGCATGGGCTTCATCCTCCAGCTAGGAACCAGATGGTTATAAGTAGCCTAGGCTTAAATCCAGAGGTAGTGAAGCACACACATAGAGAACTGTCACTTTTCTGGATGTCTCTTGTTTAACAATAAGGATTTCTCAGATACCTCCTCTCTCATACCATTCTCCCCTCACATCCTACAAGCCACATATGGGCAACAACCCCCACTGAAAAGAGGAATGGGACTCATGTTATTCCCAAAGACAAACCAGGAGCCACAGCCAAGGCTTCCTCAAACACTTGGCCATGAGAACATGAGATGCCCACCTGAACACACGAAGGAGAAGGAATGGATGAGAAGGAATGGAGACGTGATTGTGTTAAAGCAATGCCTGCTATGGATTCTCACCAGTTCTTCGGGTAGACAATAGAAACATGAGTTTCGACTGAGTGGTTAAACCCTCACTTGAATTACAGCCCCCTTGCCAACGAGCACATGTAACTAAAGGTATCTGTGAGAGTCTGCTCATTAAATATTCCTAAGTAGCAAGACGTCTGGTTCACGAGAAAGCAGATGTGGCTCCTGTCCCCACAAGGACCCACAATGTTACCTCCTGCAATGGAGTCAGGGTGAACCCATTAGGCCCCTTTGAAGTCTCTAGAAGGAGTCTGTGATGTTTCCCACAAAGTAAGTTGTATTAATCAACAGTTGTGCAAGTACCTCTGGGATGGAATATAGTCCTTTATATGTATTCCCTCGAGTATCCTGTGGTATATTGCAGCCTCATTTTCAGGGCTGGTTTTTGCTTTTGTTTGTTTGTTTGTTTGTTTTTGAGAACCCCTCCCCAGTATCTGTGCATACTGAATCTCTATTCACAAAAGCAAGAAAATGGAATAAGTCTAGATGTCTATCACAAGACACACGATGGAATTTTATCTAGCTGTTAAGAAAAATAAAATTATGAAATTTTCAGGGCAATGAATGGATCTGGAAATTCTATTAAGTGAAATAACCTAGATGCACAAAGGCAAAAACTACATGTTTTCCCCCATGCATAAAGCCTAGCTTTTCTTTTTTTGTATGTGTGTGTGTGTTTATGTGCTGGGGGGTGAGTATAAGTCATAAAAATAAAAAGCTGATTGATGAGAGAAGAAAAGGAAGCTTTAAGAAAGCAGGCAGAGCACAGTAGACTATATGTGACATGAAAGTGGTAAAAGAAAGGGACAAGGAGAGATTCAGTGGGGAGGTGGCAAGAGGAACGACACCTCCTCCTTCAGTGGGGAGCAATGGAAACAAAGGGGTGCATGAAAATCCTGTGAGGAAACCTAGTACTTTGTATGCTAATACTAAGACAAATTTTAAAGAACACACTAAAAGATTCTCTTTCTCAGTCAGAAGAAAAATAAAAGTTAAAATTAATAAAATATATTAAAATAAAAAATGTCTGGTAGAAGAAAAGTTGTTTATCTCACAGAAAAGATTCAAGAGAAAACGGTTGTTGCTTTCTAGACTCTACAATAATGGATTGCCCCCATGTAGTCCTGGGCTTAAACTCCATCACTATGAATAAGGTCTCATGAAAATAACTTTTGGTTAAGTATAAAGCTGGGGTTGACTCCTGTTCAAAACCTGGGAAAGCCATATGTCCTGACAGGGATGCCACTGCTGTGGCTTTGCTCAATAGGCATGATGTGCCTTCAAATCAACTTCCAAATGCTTATGTTTATGCACCTTGATTATTGATGCTTTGGCTTTAGTCAGGAAAACCTCCGTTAGCAGTAGACATTGTTACTGAAGGCTCATAAGAGATCAAAGTACTGAGAATAGGTGACTGTTGAGTGCTTCCCCTCTAAATGAGATCTTCAAAACACACCCACCAAGGCTTAGTGAACATCACAGAAGAAGAGACAGAAAGAACATAAGATCCTGGGCAGGGGAGCAGGAATTGTGGAACACCATCTTCTGAGCACAGCACAACTGTTAGATGCACTCTTGAGCTCCCAGTAATTATCTGTAATTATCTATATAAAACTGGGCTCTGGCAACAGTCTGCCATGGTGGCGGGGTAGTGAAGGCTCAAGACACCATATTCCTCCCAAAGGATTTAGAGGTAGTAAGCGATTACTAAAGAAGAGATGGATTTACTTCAATGGTATATACATTAACAAAGTGTTCGTGATCATGTAAATAACCATGTTCTTGTAAGCAACTCTCATTTAACTACCTAATCAAACCACAGTAATTAAATTAAGACATGAAAATAGAAGGGGTCTAGATGACAAGAAAAAGGAAATTACCAGAAGACAGGAGAGAGGTAAAGGAAATGGGAATATGATCAAAATTCATTATATGTAAGTATTAAAATGTTGTAATAAATGCATTATTACCTATAATTAGCATATGATAATAAAAACTTAGAATCCACCAATAGTCAAGAGTTCAGTGGGGAAGGGGAGGGACCCATAAGCCCCCTCCCAATCTGTGATTGGTTGTTGACAGACCCAATCTTGTACAGGCCCAGTGTGGGCAACCTCAACAGCTGTGATCTTATTTCCATGGCTGTGTCACTCCCTGAAAACATCATTCTACAGCCCTTCTCCCTACTATCTGGCTCTCAGATTCTTTCAGCTCCCTCTTCCTTGATGGTCTCTAAGCCCAGGAAGGAATGGTATAAATGTCCTGTTTAGGACTGAACACTCAAATATCACTTAACCCTCAGAACCTTGAACAGCCATGTGTCTCTGCATTCACTACTATTGACAACAAAGAAAAAGGTCCCTCATTAAACATGAGAGCAGTCTTTGTCTATAGGCCTCAACACAAATATTTAGAAGACCATTTGGCAGCATGTCAGCTTAGCTAAACAACACTAGTAATTTCACCCTTGGGCTCTAAGGCCTTCTCAACCATGATTTTTTTTTCTAGGTTTACAATGTTATGCATTTAATCTGTTCCTATGGAGCAGGCCTCAAATCTCATCTGAGATTAGGTAGCCCCACACTGGTGCTACTATTACCATATTTGCATATTATTAGCATAATGGACAATATCGCACCTTGCCTGGTAGGTTGACATTGTCTTTTGTAGGGTTCACAGTTTAATAAGACCACTGATGCCTTGTCTCTTCCAAAAGACTGCGTAGCACCTGCAGTGCTCTGAAAGCTGGAAGGAAGCGGCAGGAAGGAAGCTCCCAGCTCAGCTGCAGTTATATTTCTTTAGACCTTACAACCAGAGTATGTGATCCCGCAATTGGATCTTATTATCTAGTTATCTACATACCCAATGGTGAGCCTACCCAGCTCCAAATAATAGCTCCAAACCCATGGCCACACAAACAATCCTGGTTAAACACTTACAAAATAAAACATAAAGCCATGAACATAGGAAAGGGATCTATAGGGAGGAGGGAAGAAATGGTAGGGGTAGAGACGAGAAAGGGTGGTGGATAAATGTGTAAAATTGACCAAAAAAAAAATCTAGAAAAACAAAAACAAAAAACAAACAAACAAAAAAAAAACCCTTAAGTTGAAGTTTTTAACAACCAGAATTTCCCAGTAATAGCTTAGCCTCCAACATAAGATAAAGAGGTCCCTACCACTAATGGGCTTCAAGTCTGCTGCCAATGAAATCTTCCCTAAGAAGACACACTTAAAACCTTTTGTATTTTTATTTTTTTAAGTGAGCCAAGTCCTTTCAATAATTATGTATCATTAATGACACCATCCATATTGTTATAACTCATATTCAATAAATACTTTCATTCCAGTATGCATTTATTTAAAGTTTTCCAAAGAGGATATAAACACTTAGAATTTGGAAGCTCCAGCTCAATAATAAAGTTGGGGTATAGGCCCATCTCCTGTGTATGAGTACAACACAAAATAATGACAGAAACCAAATCAGCTCCCCTCAGAGCCAGTGCCTACTGTTGACCTCACCACGCCCATCAGTCTCCTTCGTCCTAAGGCTGGGACAGTCAGTGTCTTTTGGCCTCCACTTCTATGGCCATGACACCCTGGATGAGCTTGATCTAGCCTGAATGTAGCATCTCTTTAGCCTTCTTCGTATTCATCACTTCTCTCCGCTCCCACCGACTCCCACACTAGGGATTATCTACCTCTTAACTCACTGCAATAATTTCCTTAACTTGTTTCTTTGACCCAAATGCAAGCCACACGGTGCAGAGGGCATGAATTTCCCAAGGCACAGCTCCAATTACACTGCTCACCTTCTCAAAAGGATCACCAGAGAAGCACAGCTGAGAACAGCAGAGTCAACGTACACGATCACCCCACCTCTATTATCACCCTTGCCTTCACAATGCTCAGTGTGGTTTCAGAATTGCTATGGACCAGCGTTACTATTGGTCTGCCACACTGCCCTATTCCAAACAGGAGTATAAAATGTCTCCACCAGTATACATGGCTGTGGTGGTTTGAATGTGCATGGCCCAGGGAAGTGCGTGGCACTATTAGGAGGTGTGGCCTTGTTGGAAGAGGTGTGGCCTTGTTGGAGGAAGTGTGTCTGCTGTGGGGGTGGGCTTCGAAACCCTCTTCCTAGCTGCCTGAGGATAGTCTGTCCTGACTTCCTTTGGATGAAGATATAGAACTCTCAGGTTCTCCAACACCATACCTGCCTGGATGCTTCTGTGCTTCCTGCCATGATGATAATGGACTGAAACCCTGAACTGTAAGCTACCCAATTAAATGTTGTGCTTTATAAGAATTGCCTTGATCATGGTGCCTTTTCACAGTAGTAAAACCCAAACTAAGACAATAGCAAAAGGCAATTAGTATCTTGTCCCTTTAATTGATGGGTACAAGATTCTATTTGAACTAATGTAAATCTTCTGGAGATCTTGGGACTTTGGGATGGATAGAGTGACTGGATTGGTCTTTAGATTATCTCTTTTAAGGTAACGCTGAGATTATTATAAAAGCAGATAGAGCAGAGATCATTTCACCATATCAGCCAAATCTCATCTCAAGTCCTTTTCCCCGACCATGATGGAAGACCAGCAACATTTGCCTACATCCCTTGAACACAGTTGGAATATTATGACTAGGTTCTAGCAAACAGAAAGTTTGCAGTAAATTAGGCATCTTCAACTCTCTCCTTTTAAAACATCTTGCATGATTCTCAATATCCCCCTCTTCCAGTTTCAGCCAATAAAGTCACAAAATCATAGGCAGACCCTCCAGGTCTTGTACTTTAAATGGCTACAGGAATCATTTATTTATTTACTTAATTAAGGACCCCTCCCTTCATACTTTTAACTCTTGTTTGATGTATACTCCATTAGTTTTATGTCAACTTGACACAAGCTAAAGTCATTTGAAAAACTAAACTCTCAGTTGAGAAAATGTCTCAATTGAGATTGTCTATAGGTATATCTATAGGATATTTTCTGGATTAATGATTGTTGTAGGCAGACCCAGACCAGTTCGGTCGTAAGTTGTATAAGAAAGCAGGCTGTCTAATTGTCTTTACAAAACCCCTCCCCTCAAGCTCAGGAATCTGTGTGGAAGAAGGGACAAAAAGATTGTAAGAGCCAGTGGTGGTAGATGACTCCAAGAAAAAGTATCTTCCAGACACAACAGGGCTGATTCACACTATGAACTCAGAGAATGTGGAAGCATGCACAAGGCTTGCACAGTTTTAAGCCAGATAAAATCTCAAACGGGAGAAAAAAACCTAGGTGCAAAATCCCACCCTAACCAGGAAGCCTTTTACCATGGGTACTTTCTGGGAGAGGGAAAATAAGTTTTCTCCAATGGAGTTACGCTGAGTACATTAACCATGCTCCAGGGCGGGCCCCATGATCAGGTACAATTGTGTCCCATAGTCTGGGTGGTCTGTGCTGCCTAGTTCACACTGAGCATAGCTGGAGACCTCATAAAGTATAGACTCTGTAGGTTTTGTGTGTTTTTGCTTTGGTTTGTCGATTTTTGTCTTTGAGGTGTTTGTTTTAATTTGTTTTGGTTGTTGTTGTTGAGAGTAAGAATATGAGGTCGGGTGAGTAGAGAGGAGGAAGATTTGGGAAGAGTTGGGAAGGGGAAAGAATATGATCAGAAAATATTATATGAAAAAAATTCAGCCAAAAAGAAATTTAAAAGAAGAAGAATCCAAAAAAAAAAAGGAAGAAAGCAAGCTGAGCAAGTCATGAGGGGCAAGTCAGGAAAGCATCAGTCCTTTGTGGTCTCTGCTTCAGTTCTTGCCTCCAGGCTCCTGCCCTGAGTTAACCACACTGACTTCCTTTGATGATAGACTATGATGTGGAAATGTAGGCAAAATAAACCCTTTCCTTCTCACACTGCATTTGGTTATGGTGTTTCATCACAGCAATTGAAACTCTGAGACACATACCATGCTTGAGATATTCACCTTTTGGTATCTGATATCAATTGGCATCCCATAATCTATGTAGCCTGTGCTGACTAGTTCACACTGAGCATGGCTGGAGACCTCATAATGTATACTTTGGGCAGAAGGAAAGATAAGAAAAGGAAAAAAGGAGGGAGGGGGGATAAAAGGAATGGTGGCAAGGAAGGAAGATGAGAGAAGTGGAGAGAGAGAGAGAGAGAGAGAGAGAGAGAGAGAGAGAGAGAGAGTTTAGGTAATGCAAAGCTGCTCTGCAGTCTTAAACTTCCTCTTAAAATTAAAAGCTCATGCTCATGTGACCAGCATAATTTACCTTGATCACCAAAAAATAAAACTACCACTCTTAGCCAAAACTGAATTCCACCACATATGAAAAGAAACATTTCTTCTCCTAAGTACCTGAGAAGTAAGTATTTTTACAATTTAAAGGGCAGTTGAAGTTGCTATTTTTAAGCAATTCAGATTTTGAAACTCCAAGGTTACAACTCAAAAGACTCACTCATATATACAGCTGTCTTGGATTTTTGGTTCAGAGTTTGAAGTAATAAACTGCAGCTGTTCTGCAATGAGGAAGATTAAACTCAGGGCCGCTGAGTTGTAAACTATCCAATCTGATCATGAAAGGTAGGAAATCTTATTAACCTAAAAGACGGATGCAACTTGAATCATCACATCAATTTGTTCTCACAGAAAGGACATCATTAAACACTTTCAGGTAAACCCTGAAAGTGATGGAAGAGCTATCTACTCTAGCTGAGATTTAAAATAAACTGGGCTAAATCTGAGTGGGTAGCTGTAATAGATGACAACATCAAACCTCTTTGCTTATACACGCTCCTGTGCAGATGTGGGTAAAGATGTTGTTGTTGCCACTGGGAATTGCAGACCCATGGTGTGATGGTTTGTATATGCTTGATCCAAAGAGTGGCATTGTTAGGTGGTGTGGCCTTGTTGGAGTAGGTATGTTACTTATAGGCCTGGAAGCCAGCCTTCTAGAGGCCTTCAGATGAAGATGTAGAACTCTCAGCTCCTCCTGTACCATGCCTGCCTGGATGCTGACATGTTCCTGTCTCGATAATGATGGACTGAACCTCTGAACCTGTAAGCCAGCCCCAATTAAATGTTGTCCTTATAAGAGATGCCTTGGGTCCTCAGGTAGTATTATGTTCATTTTTCTGAGGGTCCACCAAACTGATTTCCAGAGAGGTTGTATCAACTTGCATTCCCACCAGCAATGCAGGAGTGTTCCTCTTTCTCCACATCCTCACCAGCATCTGCTGTCACCTGAGTTTTTGATCTTAGCCATTCTGACTGGTGTGAGGTGAAATCTCAGGGTTGTTTTGATTTGCATTTCCCTAATGACTAAGGATGTTGAACATTTCTTTAGGTGCTTCTCGGCCATTTGAGTTTCCTCAGTTGAGAATTCTCTGTTTAGCTCTCTTCCCCATTTTTTGATAGGGTTATTTGGATCTCTGGAGTCTAACTTCTTGAGTTCTTTGTATACATTGGATATTAGCCCTCTATTGGATGTAGGATTGGTAAAGATCTTTTCCCAATCTGTGGGTTGCCGTTTTGTCCTATTTACAGTGTCCTTTGCCTTACTGAAGCTGTGTAATTTTATGAGGTCCCATCTGTCGATTCTTGATCTTAGAGTACAAGCCATTGGTGTTCTGTTCAGGAACTTTTCCCCTGTGCCCATGTGTTCGAGACTCTTCCCCACTTTAGCTTCTATTAGATTCAGTGTATCTGGTTTTATGTGAAGGTGCTTGATCCACTTGGACTTGAGCTTTGTACAGGGAGATAGGAATGGATCAATTCACAATCTTCTACATGAAGACCGCCAGTTGAACCAGCACCGTTTGTTGAAGATGCTGTCTTTTTTCCACTGTATGGTTTTAGCTCCTTTGTCAAAGATCAAGTGACCATAAGTGTGTGGGTTCATTTCTGGGTCTTCGATTCTATTCCATTGATCTACCTGCCTATCACTGTACCAATACCATGCAGTTTTTATCACTACTGCTCTGTAGTTGATACAACCTCTCTGGAAATCAGTTTGGCGGACCCTCAGAAAAATGAACATAATACTACCTGAGGACCCAGCTATTCCACTCCTGGGCATATACCCAGAAGATGCTCCAACATGTAATAAAGACACATGTTCCACTATGTTCATAGCAGACATATTTATAATAACCAGAAGCTGGAAACAACCCAGATGTCCCTCCACAGACGAATAGATACAGAAAATGTGGTACATTTACACAATGGAACACTACTCAGCTATTAAAAACAATGGCTTCATGAAATTCGCAGACCAATGGATGGATCTTGAAAATATCATCCTAAGTGAGGTAACGCAGTCACAAAAGAATGAACATGGTATGTACTCACTGTTAAGAGGTTATTAGCCCAAAAGTTTGAAATACCCAAGAGTCACTTCGCAGCAACAGTAGTTCTGAGTGTGTCGTCCCAAATGGAGGGCTTAGAGAAAGGACTGAAGGAGCTGAGGGAGTGTGCAGCCCCAGGGAGGTAGCAACAGTAGCAACTGGCCTGACCCACCCCCCCACCCCCACCCCACCCCCACCCCCGATACTTCTGGAGACTGATTTACCAACTAAAGAATATGCGTGGAGAGACCCATGGTTCTGGCCACAAATGCGGCAGAGAAGGGTCTTGTTATCCATCAGGGGGAGGAGAGGCCCTTGGGCCTGAGGGTGTTAGATCCCTCAGTGTAGGAGAATGACAAGGAGGAGGGAGAGAGTGGGTGGGTGGGTGGGAGGGTGGGTTGGAGAGTATCCCCATATTGGCAGGGGGAAGGCAGAGGGAATGGGGAGGTTCCAAAGGGGAGATCTGAAACATTAAAATGTAAATAAAATATGAAAAAACAAACAAAGAAAATATCATCCTGAGTGAGGTGACACAGTCACAAAAGAATGAACATGGTATGTATTCACTGTTAAGTGGTTATTAGCCTAAAAGTTTGAAATACCCAAGAGTCACTTCGCAGCAACAGTAGGGCTGAGCGTGAGGTCCCAGATGGAGGACTTGGAGAAAGGACTGAAGGAGCTGAGGGAGTTTGCATCCCCAGGGAGGCAGCAACAGTGGCAACTGGCCTAACCCCCGATACTCCTGGAGACTGATCCACCAACCAAAGAATACACATGGAGGGACCCATGGTGCTGGCCACAAATGCGGCAGAGGAGGGTCTTGTTATCCATCAGGGGGAGGAGAGGCCCTTGGGCCTGAGGGTGTTAGATGCTCCAGTATAGGGGAATGCCAAGGAGGAAAGACAAGAGTGAGTGGGTGGGTGGGTGGGAGAATAGCCCCATAGTGGCAGGGGGAGGGTGGAGGGAATGGGGAGGTTCCAAAAGGGAGATTTGGAAAGGGGGAAACATTTGAAATGTAAATAAAATATGAAAAAAAAAAAGAGAGATGCCTTGGTCATGGTATCTGTTTACAACAGTAAAACCCTAAAACACATGAACGTCCAGAATTGTACGAATATTATTATCCACCAGTGAAGATTTTCAGACTTTCAAGTGGCCAGACTTCACATAGGTAAAGACTGATTAAAACAATTACTGTAGGGAACGTGAAAGAAATTAAGCAGGAAAAAAAAAAAAAAAAAACATGTTAAAAAGGTAGTAACAGGGAGGGAGATTTCCCATGATCATCAAGCAAACTGTTACCAACATCCCTCAAGGTTAATCTGGAAAAGAAGCAATAAAGTACTAAGGAAGGCCATGTGAACCAGCTGGATCTTAATCTCACCTGAGTCTACCATGCTGTGAAGTTATCACTTCAGGCTTTTGTACTACAGACTCTGTGAGTAGGAAGACCCCAAACCCTGCCCCAACCCTGCCTAATGAAAGATGCTTCTTCAATTTGCCTGAAATGATGAAATGTTTTCCTCTGGAGCCAGGAAATGGCCATGGCAACACTATTAAGTTGGTAACATTTCATAGGAGCCAGGGTAAGATTGATGAGACCAGCTGAACGAGTTTTTCCTCTGCTTTCTTTTGGTGGTTGGGGAGCATGATTCTGAGATAACGAAGCAGTAAGTACCATGTGGGTCCATTTCCAGTGAACTTCTCCACAGGATGATGGACCTTCACATTTCAAAGTCTAGAAAGTAGACACTGGGCATGCTCATAAAGGGAGGACTCCCAATTATGGTGCTAAATTCCTTTAATCCCATCACTCAGGAGCCAGAAGCAAGTAGAGGGCTGTGAGTCCAAGGCCAGCCTTAACTATGTAGTGAGTTCAGGGCCAGTCATGGCTAGGTAGTGAGACCTTGTCTCAGAAAAATAAATAAATAAAATGTACATTTTTAAAAGAAGAATCAATTTAAAAAATGGGAAATTTTAGAATAAAATTCACTAAAAAGTGAACATGCAAGATTGTTTTAATAGAAGATTAGGTGAAAGGGGCTATCTTTGTAGAAAAATACCAAGTTCTAGCTGCTAGGGATTCCCCAGGGAACTCCTTGCCCGTTGGCTCTTCTCACCCCACACACACTCTAGCGATGCTCAGGTAACTATCCTCATCACTTTGGGAAGGTTCAGCCCTTGTTAGTAGCAATGAGCCATTGGGAGATTCCAAGTGCCTCTGTCGTACATCAGCTGGGGGTTGGGGGGGAAGAGGGAGAACTAGTGCATCAGGAGGATTTTGACTTTCTCTTATCCCATGTAACAACGCTCACCAGAGAGAAAGACACAGCAACACAGCTTTAAAATGCTAACTTTACTTCCCTGGTGTCACATCAACCACAGTCAGGGCAGTACAGAGTTGTAAGAAGGAAAGATGCATCCCTCACCCTTTGTTTTCTACCACAAGGCAGGTGCTCGCTTGCTCTCTCTCTCTCTCTCTCTCTCTCTCTCTCTCTCTCTCTCTCACTCACACACACACACACACACATACACACACACACACACCCATGGCCTTAGTCTGTCTGTCTGCTCCTCCTAATTAACTCTTCTAAGACCCACTTTAGACCCTTCTCTAAGATGATGTCTTGAAGCTTACCTTCCCTAATTAGCATTTACTTTTTTTCACTGGCTCGTCTCATTATAATATCTTGTTGATCATAAGAGATCTCCAACCCAGGAGCCCAGTAGGTGTCTTCTACTCTATATTGAGACCTCTTATCTACCTGACCCTACCTCACTTATCTTGCCCTCCGGGTCATAAGAATACAAATATTGTTCAGTGAGGTTCCTATTCATTATCTTGATAAACTGAGCATCTCAACATAACTTTTTTAATTCTAGGCAATAGGCAATTAGTGTCCTAGCTTTTATTAAGCCTCTTACGGAGTACTAAATAGTAACATTTATAGAAACACAGTGTGCTGTTGCTCCTCTTCTAGTACAACCTTCTCTCTCATCACCCATGGACAATCTCACCCAAGCACATTTTCCTATTACCTTTAGATGGATGACTTCCAAGACTACAGCACAGATATTTCTTCTAAATGCCAGCTCATATTTTCAGTTATTTATTTGGCATGCCCCTGAGACACTCCCCTTCCCTCAGATTCCATAGGAACTACTCAAACGTCCATTAGGTCAAGTAGAGTATCAGGGATGTCCTTGGTAGCTAGTACCTGTGAAGAAGTGAAGGCTGCAGAGTGGAGACAAGAGAGAAGGATGACCCTTCAAACTGTCCCATTGAAGCAATAGGCTCAAGCTTGATACCCCTAGGTCCCCATGCCATGACTGTCAACTGCTCCCAGGAGACATCCTTAAAGGAGGCAGCAGCCTTTAGCTTAGGGCAATTCTTGGAACTATGATGGTTATCTTCCCCAGAAGAAGGAGAGATGAGTGCTAGCCTTATCTTCTCCTGATCAGAGGCCATCATCCTGCCAAGAGGGTGACCGACTTCATGCAACTTTGGCTCAAGGAGGTTGAGATAAGCATAGCCATTGCCAGTATAATATGTATTTTTCTTTGGGTTCCTGGTAGAGGAATGCTTTTATGAGAACAAGAACTTCTAACCTAGAGTGCAGTGTTATAGAAATCAGAATCAACATTCCCCACGAGGATCACTAGAAGTAATGATAGAGCCATCTTCTGCTTCTACCCTTTGGTGTACAAGGCTCTTGCAGTTTTACTTCTAGAGACATGATTTAGCATGGGCATTGCATCCTGAAAGGGGATACCCACCTGTCGAAGAATTATCTCCAAGCTGGAGGTTTATCTGCACTACTCAAGAGGCTTTTTGTTCCTCTATTTGTCTATAGCTTCCAGATGGCATGTTTTATTAGATTGAGAGGTTTGGTGCATGAGTCCCCTGGTCACTGACCTACTGTGACTTCTGAGGCTGTAAAATAGGTCTGGATGACAGACACCTCAGAGCAATACATTCAAAACTGGAATCACCACCATTTCTCCTTCTTGTTCCACTACTTGCCAATTAGGTTGTTTTTCTTTTTTGTATTAGGTATTCTAATGTGCTATTCAAATGAGATGCTTCTGGAAAGACGGTGTCACCACCTATGGCTGCCCTAAAGCTGAATCCTTCCTGGTACATGGTTCTGTCACCCCATAATATGCTACAGCATCGGGAAGTAGCAATGCTACCTCAAGATGCAATAGGCTCCAATGCCCATCTAGAAGTAACAAGTACATTTTGCAGATCAAGACATGCAACACATTTTTAAAATAAGCAAATGCTTCAAAGCAGATGCAGCATGTATAATACTAATGTGGACAAAATACCCAGAATCCCAAGGGAAGATGTGCACTATCCTCTGTCTTCTGAATTTAGTTGGTAGAGCTTCTGAATTTTAGTTGGTAGGAAAATGAGCAACGAAGGAGCAGTCTGAAGTTCAGAACACTAGATGGATTTTTTTTTTTTTTTTTTTTTTTGCTACTGATATTTAACGACCCACACCTCTGTTTCCTCATTCCAATACCTCATCTGGATGTCTCAAAGATATCTGGAGACCAACTAGTCCTTAACCCCTCTTTGATCTTATCCCACAATCTAGTCCTTTTGAGAAATTTCCTAACCAGGCAAACAGCATTCCTGTCCATTCAGTTGCTTTAGCCAAGAAATTATCTTTAATTCTTACTTCGTAAGCCCTTTCTAATTCCACAACCAAGTCCTTCTGAGTTTTGTCTAGGCACTCTAGAGTTTACCCATGGCTGGCCATCTCCAGTCCCAGCCACTTCTCTGTCCACCCAATTCTCCTGCAACTCTGGGCATTTAGCCAGCCAGCCAGAAACACACACACACACACACACACACACACACACACACACACACACACCTATTTTTCTCCCTAAATAACCAGAGTAACCTTTTTAGAAAGACATCCCCACCCTGTTACTTCCTGTTTAATACAAGGCCAGTCTGCTCTACAGAGAGAGTTCCAGGACAGCCAGGATACACAGAAAAACCCAACTCAAGAAAACCAAAAAGGAAAAGGAGACATAATCCATACTCTGCTTCCACTGTGGAATCTAACAGAGTGTGAATGTGTTCCTGAAGTGACATCACACCTGCTTTTGTCCCCTGTCCTTCCCATTTACCCTCTTTTGTTTCTCTCAGGACTGCTTCCTTAAAAAATCTCTTGCACTTAGATTCCTGTCTCGGGGACTGCTTCTGGCAACTGTATCCCAGGACAAAATCTCACTTTCCTGGGTACAAGAAGGAAGAACTGGTATCTTGCTCAATGCCCCCAAAGAAGAAAGAGTTAATGAGATGTTGATCCTTGGGTTTATGACCTGAGTTTAGGACATGGGTTCTTCACTACATCTCATCCAGAGATTAAATGGACCTGAGATCAAAAGAGTCATCCTATCTGAAATTTGAAAAATATTTGCTCTTACTTTTTCTACGTAGTGTCCCGAGCCACAGCTCAAACATCTATGAAGCTTTCAAACTAACAAGTCTCATGGAGGAGTTCCTGGGGAAGCCTAAAAGTGTATCTTAGTCATAAGATTTTGAAATGAGTATGTTCTCTCTACAACATAATCATCCTGGGATTTATCACCCATTATCAAAACCATGGGAAAAAATAAATAAATAAATAAATCCTGACCAGCACTAAAGTGACCACGGCACAGAGGCAGCTGCTCTATGAGAAGGAGTCAAGCATGTGGCATGTCTCTACCATCACAGGTGCTGTCACTGTTCTTTCCTCTTCTTGCCCCATTAAAATTCGGAAGATGCTTATTGAACACATTCTATGCCTCTCTCCCCCCACCCCATGGTGAGAACTGACATGGTCTTTGGCTTCAAGTAATTACAGACACAAACAATTGAATAAAAGAATAATCATCAACCACTCTAAATGTCAAGAAGAAAAATGTCTTCCCTGTGGTGGATAAGGTGAAGGAAGGCACCCCAGCAAGAGCTACCAGAAGAAAGGTGGAAGGAGATGTGGTCAAAGAATACGGCTGAAAGAACCATGGGAAGATGCTGAAGCATTTGAAAGAGTAGAAACACCAGAAAAAAAATGAAAGGTGACAAAGCTGGATGAGAAAACCACATCACTAGGGTACAAAGAGCTAATCTGGGCCAGGGTCTCACAGGGCCAAAAACCACCAAGCACTGCCTCTGCCTCTACATCCTGTTTAACTGGAGCTTGCCACCATAGAGGAGCATAGCTCACCCTTCCCCAGCAGGGCAGCTTGAGCTCTAAGCCTTGATCTCTCCTCCTGGATTTACCCTGGACCCACTGGCCTCTGCTGTGGTAGGTACCCTCTCCCTCTTTCCTGTTACTAACTGACACACAATAAGGGGTACAGTGCTCTGATGACAGGAATGATAGGTGACTAGAGCTTGAAGAGAGAGGGTAGGGGAGTCACATAATAAATAGCCAAACTGCAGTCACTGTCTGGTCGTAGCAATTAGTGGTCCACACCTAGAATCTGGGGACCATGCCCCTTCCCCTCCTGGACTAATCACAAGAACAGTTCTAAAAGGCACTTTTGCTCCGAAGGCAGATCTAGATTAGACTGCTTGCAAGAGATTTCCAAGCATTTGATTTCTGGTTTTTTTTTTTTCTTAAATGTTCAAGTGGCATTTAGAGCAAGGCTAAAAAGCTGCAGCTTTGCCAATGATAACCCAAGTAAATGTGAAGGACCCTCCTTGCATGAGTGATGGGTGCAAGGCTGAGGAAAAGTCAAGGGGAAGCTTCCAGATCGTCCTTAGACATGAAAGGGACTGTGGGAGAGGAGAGGGCCTTGACACCGAGCTCCTAGGGCCAATGTTATCTCTTCCTCTTTAGTCAGTTTGAAATCCTCTTATTGTGTTCCAGGGACAGGAACTAAGCAATCCAGGGCAGCACTTTACAGGAGTCACAGGAACAGTTGTATGTATAGCCTTTGTGTCACAGGAGTCACATTCTCCCTGTCTCTGGCGAGGGCTTCATGGAAAGCTGGCCATGGAAAGGAACCCTCATTATGCTGAATCCCACCAGCAAGGACAGTTGACCCCCGACCACTGGGGGTGAATGTCCAGGTAAATGAAGTCTACTGGTTTACAGAAGCTCATACCTTCTCAAGAAGTGGAGGTAACAAAACACATGACAGTCTACATATAGATGTCATTTTGCCAAATTCTTTAGAAATTTAAAAGCAAAGCAAAATAAACTAAGAGAAGGTAGAAAGCTGCTGAGTGCCCAAATGAAAGGCTGAAGAGACTCATTGTAGATTCTTAAGAACTTTGCAACAAGGTTGCTCTTCTCTCTCTCTCTCCCTCCCTCCCTCCCTCCCTCCCTCCCTCCCTCCCTCCCTCAATAAAGTAAGTTCATAAAAGGGGATGGACTTCAAGTACCCTTACCTGCTGGTATGTTTGTTTGTTTGTTTCCTGAGGCTTGCTCAAAACAGAACACTGCAGATAACCCTTAGCCCTTAATAGAGATAACTCAGCTTAGGGGTTTCCCAGAACCTTTGGCAATGCAGCTTATTCTCTAAAGCAAGGGATAAACCATGGGAGAGAAAAGTAATTTTCCAAATCACTACTTCCAGAGGGCTCCGCTTGACAACTAGATTGGAATTTGCATTCCCCCTAACAGAAAGCTCTTGAAGTACAGCGGGCTCTGGCAAGAGTACCTATGTAAAACTATAGTACTGCATCTCTGGAGGTTTAAGTAAATCAGGCCATGAAACAAAAATAAATTGTATACATGCTCTCCCCCATACTGCTCAAGCTTAGCCAAAGACATGTTCTCAAAAGAGGTTTATCAGAATGCATTTATGCTTTCTTGTTCTGACAATGGGATATTACAGAAGAGGAGAAGGAATGGTCAGGGAACAATGGCCAGATAAAAGGTGTCAGTATAAACTTAGAAGAGGAAAAGGAACCCTGCTTACCCTACGCAAGGCTTCTGAGCTCCAAACTAGACCTTGTAGGGGTTCAACAGCATCATGGAAAGCCAGACTCTGGGTTGTCACATTAACTATGCATTTCCCAAGCCCTTCTTCATACACCAGGTATTAGTTAAAGCATTTCATCTTCACATTGTGAACCGGTTCTCCCAGTGACCTTACAGGACCTGTCATCCAGTTCTCCCACTGACCTTACAGGACCCTTTCATTAGTCTCATAATGCAGCTGAGGAAACAGCACCAAAAGGGTCAATTACATTGCCCAAGGTCATACGGGTACAAAGAGCAGAACTTCAAACTCAGAATGGCCAGCCACCAGATAAAATGCCTTTTGTCTCTGTTCATCAGGTCATCGAGGACTTGGGCCATCTCTTGTTCATCTCTCCTGTCCAATCAGCCTAGCAGAAGTTCACTAAACATACTGAACTGGAAAGATACAACTCAATTTGCTCAAATTCATAACTAGTTTATAGTTCTCATGAGAACATATGCTTTCTCTATCGGAAGAGCAGGTAGACCCAGGCCAAATAGTCCCAGACTATTTGATGGGAAATAAAAAGAATCACCAGGTAGGACCACTTTCTAGCTACCACAGCCACCAGAAGGTAGCACTTTTAAAGGCCAAGGCAATGGCTGTGACACCTCAAAACTTAGGGGGGAATTGGTTTCTGTCTGTAAAGCTATTTACCCTTGTGGCAGGGCTGTCTAAATCAAGAAGGGAACCTGAAATAAACACAAATGCACCCAGGAGGCTATCATCCAGCTATGACCAATTATTGCCAGCACTGTACCCTCCAGGTAAACACAGAGAGTCAGAAACACAAAGAAGAGTCTGAAGATTGGAGGAGACACAACAGTGGTATGGCAGCCATGGGTCCAGCCTAGGAAGGATCCAGCATGTACTGCAGGAAGGAGAAATGGAATAAGCAGACCCTGGATGTGTCGTGCTCAAACCAACTCCAATGTTGTCTATTCAGATTCTTTGGACTCTACATCAGGAATTTTAACTGAGTTTCTAAATGGGGATTGGGCCCTGAAAAAATAATAGCAATACTTAGAAAAAAGAGAAAGACTATAAAGGTGACCGGAGTTTCAGGCCTTTGAGAAAAACATGGTGTGAAGGCCGTTCTGGGGAAGTCTCCCCCAAATCTCCCACTTCCTAGGATCTCCACATGGGATATTTGCTCTAAAATGTGGATTCATGACCCTCTTTCTGCACCTACTGACCCCAGGTTTCCAGAGGCCTGGGCACGTTTCTTTTTTAGCAAGTATCGTGGGTCCTTTAAGGATCAGAAGAGCTTAGGAAACACGACCATACCACAGGCTTGTCTCACAGCGTCCTCGCTAACATAAGACATAACAATGTGATAACTTAAAAGAAAAAATAATTTCCAAGTTTGAATGGATGGTTAATGGTTTCAGGGGTTTTTCTCTTTTTAAGTTAAAGTAAAACAGAGGAAAAACAATCTTTGAGAGACTAGATTAAATTAATAGAGACCACTTAGCAGTTATTTTCAAAAGCCAGATGACTTAAAATAAAACGACCCGTGCAGCAGATGCTAAAGGTTTGTTCCCTGGAAGCAAGCAAGCTAATAAATGTGCTAATCGACAAGACACGTTTGGAATTCAAATAAAGGTAAAAGGGCAACCTCTCTGGAGACCTGTCTCTGTTTTTAAGTGAGTGCTTTCTTAGGAACTTAGCAGCTAAAATTAGGAAGAGCTGCTTTGCCTTCTGAGAGCATCATCGAAAAGATCATGAGGCCAGCCTACCTTGCCAGAGCTACTACCCAGGCCCTCACTAGAGGGAGCTAAGAGGCTCTTCTCTGTGTTTTTATTGGCTGGCCTACAGGAGGCTGGATGAGGTAAGTGTGAGAGTATGGACTCAAATGGAGCTGTCCAAGGCCACTCAGCCTGACTTCATCATCTATAAAGCAGGGTAATGATGAGACCCCACTCTCGGGGTTGTCTTATGCTGAGGACAAACGGAGCACAACCTCCGCACATAGTCAGTGCCTATAAGATGTTAACTGTTTGGGCTTCAATGACTACAGTCAGAGGAACTATGAGGCTAGCCTGAGCTACATAGCGAGCTCATAGCCAATCTGAGCTAAGCAGTAAGACACAGTCTTAAAAAAAATATGTGTCCCTTAAGGTAGGAAGCATGGGCTTTCCTATGTTTTACTTGTGCTCAAAGGCTAAATATATAGATTTAAATGTAATGTATTTCCTGGGGCTGTGTTTTCACCGTCTCTATCAGCCAGCTCCATTTCCCTTCGTTTCTCCTATACCAGGTGCTTTCCACCCTGCAGGTGGGCAGCCTCCTTCTTCGGAAAAAAAAAAGACGAGATCCCTAACCCACTGACCTAGTTTGCTATGTCTCAAGATCAAGTTACCTAGTCCTTGGTCTCCTTGGACTTTTAGACTTGAGACAATTTAAATTGGCATGTGTCTCCTAGCTTATTTGTGCCATCCTGGGCCCCCATCTCCACCAAGGATGGCCTTCCCAAGTGTAATGCTCAAGAAACTGAACCCTTTCAGAATGGTTTCTGTATTTTTCCAATGAAGCCGGGTTGATTATGTGGGGGTGGAGTTGTTTCCTTATTTCACATTGGGCCTTGCTTTTACTGACCTGGAATCTGCAATACAGACTGCCAAAGACCAGCTTTGGCACCAAAGGGTAAACTGAGGCAGGCAGCCATTGGGGGATCAGTGCTTAGAGCTGTTGACAGAGTGGATCCAGATACCTACAGGGGATGCTGCCAAATGGCAGCCAACGATTAGAGAAGCTACCCAGCAGGCTTTGCTCTTAGGGCATAAAGTTTTCACGTAATTCTTAGATTAAGAGGGACGTGAGGGCAGCAAGCAGAGCAGAACTCCATAACAGCATGAAGTCCTCAGGACAAGGGCAACACCGAGGCTCACCCATGTGGCTGTGGTCACCCATGGGCTGCATTCCATGAGTTCTAAAGCCGTTTGTCTGTCCTCCTGCATGGCCCTCGGCAATAGACCAAGCTGACCTCAAACTCAAGACCATCATTTTATGTCAGTCTCCCATATTCCCAGGCCTGAGTCCTGTGACAACAAGCACATCTCAGCACAGTACACCACATATTTTGTTTCGCTTTATTCAAAATTCAAATCCATTCTGATGAAATTTTCTATCTCCTGTTTTATACTTTCTCTTTTCCCTCCTCTTAGCGAAAGAAAGAACCTACTAAGTTAACCCCCCAGTCTTTTCCAGTTTTGCATCCCATGAAGCACAATGCACTCAGTGCTTGGCCAGTTACCAAAAATGAGAACATTGCAAAAGTTTAAAGACAAGTATCTATCCAGAAACACACTAAAATTTCCTTCCCTGTTTGATTTGTTTTACATTTCCATCCAAGCATCATGGAATCCAATCTTTTACTCTTTAACCTTCAAAAGCAATTGATAAAAGGTCTTTGAAAAAGTAAACCAAGATTTGGGTAACAGGAGCTCCATTAAGTATTATGCTAGAGTTGGCCTCAAATGCTCTTTGCACTTGATGTTTGAGTTGTCCATAAACTTTTCTATGCAGAAGTTTCTCTATGTTCCAGCAATGTTTTAAATTTCTGTATAAATTATTCTCTTTCCTGAACTGTATTACCTGATTAGAAACAAAGCCAGGCTTTTCAGAGACACTGGTCTTCCTGATGAAATATACTGTATCCATCACCTTGATCTCTGCCAAGTGGCTAAGAGTCACTGATCCAAAGCAGAGGGCAGGGTCTAAGAGGATCTGTGCAAAGTCAGCAACATGACATGAAAAATCAAATCACAAGCTGTGCTCCACAGAGCAATCTTCAGATGGTGGCCACACACAGCACACTTCCCTCTCAAAGTCAGCAACGTGACATGAAAAATCAAATCACAAGCTGTGCTCCACAGAGCGATCTTCAGATGGTGGCCACACACAGCACACTTCCCTCTCAGAAAATATTGGCAGGACATTTTAGCCTATCCTAACTGTCTCAAAAAGGTAGTGCTGAGAGAAGTTTTCAAGTAGCTCATGTACACAAACGCAAGGAAAAGTTACTGTAAGGTTATATACGTTCTTTAACCAACTGGGTACTTTCACTCTGAAATACAAGATTCCATTTTTAATATATGCAGATTATAATGCAGTCAAGAGCTCAGGATCTTGCATGTGGAAGCACCTTGTTTCTTAAAAAACTCTTTCTGCTTCTTTTGGTTTAGCACCTGGTACAGGAGTGGGGAAAGAGCATCTACCATGACCAAAATGACCTGGCTGAGACTATGAAAGGAACTCTTGATAACTTTTTAAAATTTAAGTGAGCACTGAAGCAGGAAGTAGGATTCATTGTCCTTATGGCTTTGTCCCAATTGCTCCGTTCTTGTCATACCTGAGGGTGTTGTAATGCAATTAAAGCTATGAACTATGCCCATCATCATCTGTCTCTAAATCTGATAACTGGACTCCGCAAGCAACATCAACAAAGAAGAACAAAAATCAATTAATCACCCTATATTTAGAATCTGAACTTTTACCCAATTTTCATTGATTGGGAACAATTCTGGTTAGAATGGCTTTTTAAAAAAAAATTCCATTTAGCATATTTATTTTTCCAGAAACCAGAACAGCTTCCTGAGCCAAGAATTAGTTGGTTTGTTTCATGGTAGGATCCCTATAACTCTTAGAAGGTCAGTCATTCAAAACGTTTCTGGTCCCTTTCCAAAAACAGAATGAGCTCAGCTGTGTCCCGGAGGGAAGAAGTAATGGGTTATCAGAAACACGAATCCTCTTTCCTATGCTGCTCTCATGTCAAGCATCCTTTCCTCTCACTTCTTCCCCTTCCCACAACTCTCTCTTGACCCATCGAGAGACCCATCTTGTCCCATTCCTATCCACAAAGGATGCAGAGTCCTTTAGAACAGAAGGATGTTCATGAAGAAGGAGAATAAACTGTCCTATGTGAGAGTGGACAGCCCCAAACTTCAGTTCCCCAGATAGCAGAATCATATAATTTTAATCCTACTCTGACCAGGACAGAAGGGCACAAGATGAACACAGCTGAAATCAGGGAGCCATTTTGATCCAAACAAGAGAAATTCCATGAGTGTTCAGAATCAGCCAGCATTCAGTGTGGCTTTTCTGACCCTCTGTCTGAAGAGCAAATAAAATCTGTCAAGGGAAGTGAGATTGGATCAGCCCTCCCTGAGAGAAAAGAGACAGTTACAGACTTCCAGTAGAGATGCTCAGACACTAAATGCATACCTTCAATGCCAGATCAGAGTAGAACTGGAAAGCAATTACCAAAAGTTTGTGTACAGATAAGCCCAAAGCCACCCAAGTAACATCGGTGCTTCCAGAAGTTTTCATGAAAAAATAACGTTAGACAGAAAATCTCACGGCCACCTAAGGAAGAATGCAGGCAGTTAAGACAATCCAGTTCCTGCTGCTGGACTTTGGTTAGTTTCATTATGCTGAACTGACAATCGAGCGTCAGTGTCTGAAAATAAGGGAGATCCTGATGCTTATTGCAAGTGTCCAAGTGATGCTTGCCCTCCTTGCTCTCTTTAGGAAAAAAAAACAACTTTTTAAAAACCCTAAAGTCAATAGCAAAACATCTTTCCCCTCCGTAGCCTGAGAGTACCTCACATACAGGACTGGGTTTCTTAAGAGGAAGAACGGGGTTTTAGTTACCTCTGCCTCATAGTATTGCTATAAGATATTTGACTAACACATGTAAAACAACTTAGTCTAACATCTGGTGTGTAGCAAATCCTCAGTAATATTATCAGCAAGTATTGTTTTTAATAAACTGATAACAAGGCTCATGGTCAAAATTCTAGATTCTCAGGATCATAGGTATGAGCTACCATGCCTAGAAAGAGTCTAGAAATCTTGGCATTTTCATGGAAATCATAAGATTGTGTGTCTAAGAACATTCAGAATCATTGAACTTTCAAGCTCTTGTTTTATAGTAATTTGTCCAAAGTGTTAATTTGGTAACTGTTATGTTTATTAATATATTTATTATTAGGTACTGTAGCCTATTACAAATGTAGTTGTGGGGAAGGAAGGACTTAAATAATGCAGGATCCCCATTGGAGGTGTTGTACTCTTTGCTGAAGAAGCTTTCATTTTTGTATACCAAAAATCTCAATTGACATCCCATCAATCATACAACCTCAAAGATGCCAAAATATAGTCGTCTCACTGGATGAGTATAAGTTAGTGTTATTTTTCTGAGTAGCTCCATTTTTGGTCAAAGACATCTAAATACATGGAAAATGAAATAAGTATTTTTATAAACAGTTTGTCATTGCAGTCATGGTGACATGGGGTAAGAAAGGGTAGTCAGAGACAGAAAACACCAGAGCCACAGACAAAGTCCTCCTAGGCTGCTGGGAATTCTATGCCAGAGGTCAGAACAGTCAGTCAAGAATGTTCTAGTTTATCAAAACTTTGACATTTGGGTTTTTGATCCAAAGAACAAAGGAAATGTCGCCCTCATAAATCCTCTCCAGCCTTCTCTCACATCAAACCAGCAATTGCTTGCTTGCTTTTCAAACCATGAACTTGATGTGAAGTGACATTTTCAGAGAAGTGGTTCAATATGGTCACATTTTATAAGTAAATAGGCAATGTAAAAATACGTATTTTAACTGAGAGAGCTGGCCTTTGTATAAATAAATAACACTACTGACATATATTGAATGATATGATGGTTTTAAGATTTATTGTTCAGGCTGGGCTGTGGTGGCACACACCTTTAATCCCAGCATTTGGGAGGCAGAAGCAGGCAGATTTCTGTGAGTCTGAGGCCAGCCTGGTCTACAGAGAAAGAGTTCCAGGATAGACAATGATACAGAGTGAGACCCTGTCTCAGAAAAACAAATAAACAAAAAGACAACAACATTAAAAAGAATTACTGTTCAGGAGTTGGCTGTGGTAACACATGCCTATAATCCTTATACTTGGGAGCAGAGGCAGGAGGATAGGCAGATCAGGAGTTCAAGGCCATCCTCAGCCACATAGTAAGCTAAAGACTACCTTGAAATGCATAAGACTTTGTCAAAAAAAATTTTTTAAGTTTCTGTTTAAGAAAACTTTGGTTCACTTTCATATTTTTATTCTTGTGCATCCCTAGGGTCAAAGCTCATAATGAAATCAGGAGGACCCTATGGCTGTGACGATGGTCTCTTCGATGGAGCAGTGCTGAGGGGAAAACCTGCCATCTCAGCCTCACATGTGACCAGCTGTTCTGCCAGCAGAGTTCCAACACAAGACTTAGAGGGGGACAAGGGTCCCCCATAGTATGTATGCTTACCAGTTGATAGACATTGTCTGCGCCTAGTTGGAGGGTACCAATAAATTGGGGCACAAGCGAGTTAGAGGAATGAGATTTTTAAAAGCAGAATTTCTATGTGTAGTGACCTAAGGGTTGGCCATGAAACAAAAGGAATTCTGTCCCCTGGGCCATGCTGGCTTTCCACAGCTCATACTGGTGTGTGGGCAGGAGAGGTGACACTATGCTTCTCTAAATGGAAGGTCTGGGAAGAAAGCCAAGAAGAGAGTACTGTCTCTTTTCCTTGTATCTGATCTTCCTGATGCAGCTTTCTTGTTTGATTTTAAAGTATATCTAGAAATGATTTGAATATATTTCTCCATTTTCTTCCTAAATAAAGCTAGATGGGCTAGAATACATATTGTAACTATTAGAATCGAAATAAAATAGCAACTATCAAAGGATACACACACACACACACAACTGTACACGGTAAGCCGTGTGTGTACCTTTGTCACCTTTAAGCTATTTAGCACTTAGGATGTTTGTATTCATCCATTTTGAGTATGTACCTGCCTGCCATGCCCCTAAGATGGACTAAAAATATTTCCACCTACCACAAACAAAATGCATCATGTTGTATTTGGATTGAGGGCACTCACCCCCTTAGGATAAGCAAGATACTCTGAGTATTATTTTTCCACATGTACCTATAGATTAAACTGTACCTATAGATGTACCTATTGATACCTATTCCATTATCATTATGAGATGTCTCTTAAATATAATATTTATGAAGATTATTTCTCTTGTGACCAAAGATTATATCTGTGTCTTTCTATGATGTCTTTCTATGATGGCTTGAATAGGAATGCCCCTTATAGACTCATGTGTTTGAATGTATGGCCCATAGGTAATGGCACTATTAGGAGGTGTGTGGCCTTGTTGGAGGAAATATATGGGTAGGCTTGGATGTCTCATATGCTTAAGGTACTCCCAGTGTAATACACACAGTCTCCTGCTGCCTGTGGATCAGTGACTCAAGATACAGAACTCTCAGCTACTCCAGCACCATATATGTCTACATGCTGCCATGTCTCCTGCCATGACAATAACATGGACTAACCCTTGAAAATGTAAGCCAGCCCCAATTAAATGTTTTTCTTTGTAAGAGTTGCTGTGGTCATGGTGTCTCCTCACAACAATGAACCCTGACTAAGACACTTCCCTTTGTATTTTCCCTTTGTATTGTTCATCATTAAATGAGTAGTTTCCTAAAAGTTGTATTTGTTAAGCAGCTATTTGATTCCAGGGACAAGAGTCTTTTTTATTTAATGTTGACACCATTCCTTGGTCTAAATGTGATAGCCACATTTGGAAGATGAGCATCCAAGGCTCAGAAGTGTTTTGTGTTGAGATCACAGTTCTTAGAGGTGGCAGAGCTGAATCTCAAACTTAAATATGTCTGCCTCCAAAGTCTATACTCATAGGCTCTTCAATACACAAAGATGCCAAGAACAGACCTTCAAGTCCAAGGCTGAGCAGGATGTCAAGCATCTGGTTCCTGTGACAATACAAGATGTACTCTTTGCTTCTCAGCTGTGCCTCTATAACTGACCACCTACTTTTATTGGTATCCTGAGCTAACTTTGATCGCTTTGCTTCTATCCTCAACTGCTACTTGTTCTTTGTCAGTAGTTCTGATTTATCCTAAATCCTGGTTTCTTATTGGGGTTCAGTCAACCCTTCCATGGTTGAATGTTGGTTAATATGAAACCCCCACCTTGTGAACAGAGTATCTGAAACCCTTGGCATGAAAGAAGAGCTAATGAATTTTCATGGTTAAGGCACATGATTGTAACTTTGCAACTTTTAAAAGAAAAAAAAAAACTAACTCAAAGATAACCCTCTCTCTAGCCTGAGGCAAGTCTACAAGGAAATCCTTTGCTTCCATCAAAGACCTTCTTGAGGCCTTGCCTCTCTCAGGGGATCCAGCCCTACCAGATATAAACTGACTTCCTTAATCCTCATGGTTTGTCATGATATTTTTCCCAGGCCTCTCTTGCCACCTACTGGCAAAAAGTGGGAGCAAGAATCCAGGATTAGGCCACAGGAAAAGAATAAGTATTGAAGCAAGGCCACTACCCACAGCTAAATGTTAAGGTCAAGGCCCAGTTGGACCACACACACAGCAGAAAGGCTGAGAGCAAGCAGAGGATCAGGCTCTTGGGCCTAAGCCACCATCAGCATCTATGTCTCTTTAAAGACACATAAACAAGGTAGTAGCCTTCATGCCTGAGACTGACAGAAGAGCTTCACCTATAGGAAGAATACTCTCTGGAAACCTAATGTACAGCATGGCGGCTATAGTTGTTAACACTGTATGGGTCTACTCAAAACGTGCTAAGAACAGATCCCACGTGTCCACAACGTGGGTAGATTAATTAATTCTCTTGTTGCTATGATAAGCAATTCAAGGGAGACCAGTTTAGTTTAGCTTGTAGTTAGAGGGTATAGTCCATGATGGCAGAAAAGTTACAACAGAAGGAGCATGAACCAATGGACACATTGCATCTGCAGATAGGAAGCAAAGAGTAATGGACACTGGTACGCAGTTACCTTTCTCTTCTTTGTGCAGTCCAGACCCCTAGGCCTTGGAACAATATCACCCACATTGAGAGAAAGCCATTCTCAATCAACTGAATCTAGATAACAATTCATGAGCATGCCCAGAGGTTTGTCTTCTAGGATCCTCAAGATTCTATGAAGTTGACAATCAGGGCTAACCACCACAGTGACTGTGCCAATTATCCGGTCCTGGTGATGTTTGTTTCTTTTTAAATGGATCTGTCAAGACATCACAGTGTGCACTTCACACAGTATTTGTTTCCTAATCACAACAGTGAAGCTGGAAAAAAAAAAAACAAAACCATACACCTGGTATTGGAGCTGGAGAGATAGCTCAGGCGAGTTAAAAGCACCAGTTGCTCATCCAAAGGACCCATGTTCTATTACTAGCACTTGAATGGAGGCTTACAACTGTCTATATAACTCTACTCCTATGAAATCTGATGCTTTCTTCTACCCCCCACAGGCACCCAACCTTCACATAGTGCACAGACATATAGGCAGGTAAAACACCCATACACATAAACAAAATTTTGTAATGAGCCTGGTGCAGTACAGTGTGTAAGTCTAACCTTCAGGAGACCGACGCAGGAGGATCAGAAGTTTGAGGCCTGCCTGGTCTACACCATGAGACTTTGTCAAGGGGGGAGGTAATGAAAGGTGAGGACAGAAGAAATGGGGGAGAAAAGGGAGAAAGAAATAAAAATCTGGAGTGCATTACAGGAAAGGGAAGGAAGCAACTACACAGGGGAAAAAAATCAAAAAAAAAACAGCAAAAAAATGTTACTTTCCCAAAGAAACTTTGTAAAGGCACCAAGGAAGAATGTCACCATGACAAAATACTCACAGGGGAAAATATTGAGACAAAGTGTGGAGCAGAGACTCAAGGAAAGGCCATCCAGAGACTGCCCCACCTGGGGATACATCCCATATAGCCACCAAACCCAGACATTATTGTGGATGCTGGGAAGTACATGCTGGGAAACATGATAAGCTATCTCCAGAGAAGTTCAGGCAGAACCTGACAAATACAGAGGCTCGAAGCCAACCGTTGGACTGAGCATGGGGTCCCAGATAAAGGAGTTGGAGAAGGGACTGAAGGAGCTGAGGGGTTTTGCAGCCCCATGGAGGGAGCAACAGTGTCAACGGGTCAGAGCCCCTGGAGCTCTTGAAGACTGGACCACCAACCAAAGAATACACATGGAGGGACCTCCTATAGTGCTGACCACATATGTGGCAGAGGAGGGCCTTGTTGGCCATCAGTGGGAGGAGATGCCCTTGGGTCTGAGGGTGTTAGATGCCCCAGTGTAGAGGGATGCTAGGGAGGGAAGATGGGAGTGGGTGGGTGGGTGGGTGGGGGAGCATCCTCATAGAGGCAGGGGAGGGGGAATAGAATAGGGGGTTTCCAAAGAGGAAACCATTTGAAATATATATAAAGTAAATATCCAAAAATAAAAATAAATGAAAATTTAAAAAAAAAACATCACCACGAATGCAAGAAGGACTGAGGCTGCATCACAGCCAGAGAGTACTTGTGTACCATGAAGGAAAGCCTGGTATTAATTTCCAGCACTTGCAGAAAAAAATCTTAGTTAAAATTAAGAATCTACAGTATCACGACTGTAATAAAACCCACTGGTCTACAGTGCCACCACTGTAACTGTGGACAAGGGCCATGGTACCACAGCTTACCACTCTTTCCCAGCAACCCGAACCCTGTGAGTCCAACTGAATGAACACCAACAGTGTGCTGATGCAGTCATTAAGCCCTACTGGCATTTGAACTGAAAGGTTTTCTTAAAAGTAATGATGCCCTAATTGACAGGCATGCAGATATACTTTCAATGTCATTTACCTCCTGACTCGGTAAGGGTTTCTGTTGCTGTAGTGAAACATCATGACCATAAAAGCAAGCTTGGGAGAAAAGGGTTTATTTGGCTTATGTTTTCACATCACGGTTCATCACCAAAGAAAGTCAGGACAGGAACTCAAGTAAGGTTGGAACCTGAAGGCAGGAGCTGGTGCAGAGGCCATGGAGGGGTGCTGCTTATTGGCTTGCTCCTCTGTTGCTTGCTCAGCCTGCTTTCTTATTGAACCTAGGACTACCAGCCCAGGGATGGCATCACCCACGATGAGCTGGGCCCTTCCCCATCAATCACTAACTAAGAAGATGCCCTACAGGCTTACCTGCAGCCTGATCTTCTAGAGGCATTTTCTTAACTGAGGTTCCTTCCTCTCAGACAACTTTAGCTTCTTTCAAGTTAGCATAAAACTATCTAACACAATTGATCCCTTGTCAACTTGACACGCAAACACATCACCATGAAGCCATAACCTTCCCTTCCCCACTTAATCCCAAACTCTCACATTAAAAACATAAATAACCCTTAAAATCCTACAGTCTTATAAATTAAAACATTTAATAATACCCAATCTCAGTCGGGCAATGGAGGCGCACGCCTTCAATCCCAGCACTTGGGAGGCAGAGGCAGGCGGATTTCTGAGTTCGAGGCCAGCCTGGTCTACAGAGTGAGTTCCAGGACAGCCAAGGCTATACAGAAAAACCCTGTCTCGAAAATCCAAAAAAAAAAAAAAAAAAAAAAAGATATAATACCCAATCTTTTTAAAAATCCAAAATCTTTTTTAAAAGTTCAAAATCTTTCAGTTGCAGGCTCCTATAAAAATAAAACATAAGCTAAATACTTTCTTCAAAATGGAAGAACCAGGGCACAGTCACAACCTCAGCAAAGCATAATCAAACTTCAACAGTATAAATAACTCAGTGGCCAATTATCTGAGATTCACTCACGATCATCTGGGCTCCTCCAAGGGCCTTGGGCCACTTCTCCAGCTTCACACTCTGCAATACACAGCTTGTCTTCTAAGCTCTGACTGGCTCCACTCCACTGCTGCTGCTGTTCCTGGGGGTCATCACGTGGTACTGGCATCTCCAAAACCCTGGGGTCTCTGCTGCAATTGGACTGCACTTTCACCAGTAGCCTCTGCTCATGGGACCAAACCTCAATTTCTCTGCATAATCCCTTCAATCCAGAGCCTTCATCTGCTACTGAGGCTGCACTTTCACCAAAGGCCTCTCCTGGCCTCTCACAGCTGCGCTCCATGACCTATTCATGCCTTCAAAACTAGTATCACCTGGGTGACTATTAAACTACCAAGTTCAGCTGCCAGTGTTTAGGACGACCCTGGCCACCTCTGGAACACTGTGTACTGACTCTGAGAAAACACTTCCCAGAAGATTTCAATGGTATTGGTCTCTTCTTAGTCATCACTAATTTCTTAGCTCCAGCTAACCAGCAACAACTGTTCCAGTAACACAAAGGTTCCACATCAGTAGTGCTGGCCTCATTTTAATCATGGCTGACTCTTCAGCCCCAGCTAACCAGACTCAAAACTCTGCGCTATCAACCATACAAGAAGCCCCAAAGAGGCACCAGACAAAAGTAAACAAGGAGCTTCAATAACAAACCCTTTACTCGTTTCCAAAACACCAGCCGCCAGGCTTACACAGAACTGTGAGCTCCGACAGCCTAGTGACCAATCTCACAATCACTGCTGATGTAACTGACTGTAGGGTAAGTATAGAGAGTGAGGATGCCTGGAGGTAGGAAGACAGGAAAAGCCAGGCTGTGTCCTGAAGTTTTATTACAAAAGTCTGTAGAGTAAAAAAAAAAAAAAACATACTTACCCAGTAAATAAAAGCAATGTTTGTCAATTAAAACAATATAAAACCTTCACAAGAGAGTCCCTTTGATTTATATCTCACTTTTCACAGTTTTGATGACTCCTGGTCAACTGAGGTCTGTAAATATTAGAAAATGCCTGAAATTATCAGTTACATTGTTCACTATTCTGAGTAGTGTGTTAACAATTTTACGCCTCCTCCTCTATCAGCTCAGACAAGAATCGTCCTGCTGACCTGAATATTGACATTGACACTGTATTCTCTACTCACCCATTAGTCACTTAGCCACTATTGCAGTTGTCAGGTAGTCTGACCCAGTCATAATGCTTGCATTCAAGCAACCCTAAAGTCATGTAATAACAGCCCAAAGCCCAAGAGCATTGTTGCCAGCATCAGGTCATGCCGAGAGGAAGCTGTACATCTCCTGTTTATGTTGGGGAGAGGGAGATGAAGGGACAGGAAAGGGGGAAGAGAAGGGAGGGGGCTGCTGATCTGTGCTTCATAATCCTCTTGTTCTCGCCATCCGGAAGCAATTACCCCCAATTTTATTAACATTTCTCAAGCTTAAAACCCACCAAAATTCCCACCAGAGAGAACGACCCAGCCGTAGTGACCATGTAGACTCCAGAGCTAAAAGGTGAGGCAGACACAGACCATCGCTTTCCTCTCAGAGCTTCAGAGCCTGTCTGTAAGTCGCACGTCTACGCCGGGAAGAACCTCCGCTTCCCACGTACCAAAACCACACTTCTCTAGAAAAACACTAGATGGATATGGTACAATCCCACTCAGCCTAAACCAACTAAAAACAGGATACAGGTCTTACTATGATTTCTTTTCATTGTATTTTATCCCAAAGGGAGGACAAAACAAAGCTGAAAACATGCCACACCACCCGTGAGGGGGTCGGAGGGCAACTTTCTGGAGTTTGTTCCTTCTTTCCACCAAGGGATCAGGATCGAACTCAGGCTGTCAGGGTTATACAGCAAGTGCTTTTACCCACCGAGCCATCTTGCCAGCCCCTCACTATGATGCTCATTTGGAAGCACTTACCTCCAAATTAGCTAATAACATTATTAACTTCATGAGAATCCTAACCTGAACTGAGTCCTACATAAGAATGGTCTTTTCAACTGCCAGCAGAGGCATTGCAGGTGTGGCTGCTGTATCATATATGGGTCAGTAGGTGGCAGAGAGGAGAGAGACTATGTCTACACTCAGTATTCTGACCTGGGAACAGTTATCTGAATGATAGTAGCCTAACATTCCCTGGAAAGAGCAAGCCTGAGACCGCCACCAGTCAGGCACCAAGCAAGCCCAGACAGGCTCCCAGGGCAGGAAACAAGCCAGAAGAGACTAGAAGAACTCCTCCTGGGACCTTGGCCCAGGCAGTAGAGAGCCCAAGACAACCACCCTGTCATTGGGCTACTCATGCAGGCCTGTCAAGGAGCTAAGCCTGAGATGACCACCAGCCAGACACCATGGTGCCTGGACAGTGAGCTAGCTTGAGATGACTACCAGTCGGGTGCCAGCCAGGCCTAATGAGGCAAGCCATGCCTGGGATGACCCCTGCACGGTGCCACCATGCATGGGTGGGGCATAGCACTCCTGAGACCACTCCTAAGATGACCCCAGACACTCAGAGACCCTGGGTACCACTCAGAGGAACAAATGCAAGTTAGTGGTGGAGAAATGGAAGAGAAAGAAACAGAGGGTTGTGGGTATAATGAAGAGAGGCAGAACTGAAGACTCGAGGATAGTGAGGAACAACATAATGTGAGTATCCAGTGATGCAACCAGGGACCATGGTGGGTCCTGGCCTGTGCTGCCACTGTGGGCATCATCTAGATTCATGGCCCTGTAGCAGCAAGAATTTGTTCCCACCAAAGGCCAGGCAGAAGTCCCTGGTCTGAGCTGCTGCCCAGGGGCATGTTGCTGTCTGAGCTCTGTGCAGAACTGGCCCCACCCCTTTGGAAGGTTGGCCCCGGGGGCATGACAACAGAAAAGCTGACCCCACCCCTAGCCAGCTGCAATACTCAGGAGAGCAGGCTGCACATCGAAAGAGTTGTGAGTGAGATGGCTTCCAAAGATACGAGCATAGAAGACCCAGCCCTACCTGGCCCTACCACTCATATCCCTTGTGGTGGCCTGGAGGAGGGAGAGATATCCTCCTCCCCATTTTTCCCTGACTACTTGGCCCCGAGGCCACAAGAACAGGAGTACTGTCCTTGCCCTCCCCTGCTTCAGCAGGCCTTGTACCTCACCTAGGCAGCACAGTAGAGCTGACCCTGGTGGAGGCAGGGGGAGGTGGGGAAGTAGGGGGGGAAGGTGAACCAATCCCAACCCCAAGAGTGTGAGTGTGGGACAGCTGCAACTTGTCTGCCATGCCGCAGCATGGGCAAGGGAGAGATGCCCTCTCCAACCTTATCCCCTATGGCTGGTGGGAGAGCTGGCCCTGAGATCATGAAAGCAGAAGAGCTGACCCTGCCCCTCACCTGCTGCAGCATTCAGGAAAGTGGGCTATGCACCTCACCTGGGCTGCACAGTAGAGCTGGCCCTGGATGTGGGGATCGTGGGATAGCCAACCTTGTCTGCTGTGTGGTGGCACAGACAAGGGAGGGATGCTCGCCTCCCCCTCCCTCGTCCCCTGCCACCTATGACAGACGGGAGACCTAGCCGTGGAGTCATGAGAGTGGGAGAGCTGGTCATGTCCCTCACCAACTGCAACACTCTGGAGAGCAGGCCCTGCACCTTGCCTTGGCTTCAGGATAGAGCTGGCCCTGTTTGGTGGGGGAATGGGAAGGGGTTGAGGGTGGCCTGCAAACAGACCAACTCATACCTCTCAGGACTAGATGCAGGGCTTTGAATTGACCCACTCCAACATCTACCCCATCGATGAACTGCTGGAGTGCATGAAGGGGCTGGTCCTGCAGATCCCAAACTGCAGGATCTCCATGACACATGGCAACAACAGGATATCTGAGAGGAGTCCCAGGGAGGCTCCAGTAGTGATAGAGTAGCAGAAGCCAGAGGCCTTGTAACAGACCAGTAAGTCATTACAATGAACATTTGCAAGCAGAGAAGTGTGGACAAAGGCGTGTACTGTAGGACACTCACTCCTTAGTGAGATTTTTTTCTTCCTCTGTTGGGTGGGAAGTTCCAAGGGTATAGAGTGGGTATGAAGGGAGGGGGAGATGAGTGGGATTGGGGTGCATAATGTAAAATTCACAGAGAACAAATAAAAAGGTTGGTTTTTAATCTTTTAAAAAGTATCCTAACCTGTGCTTGCCTCGGCAGCACCCATTCTAAAATTGGACCGATACAGAGAAGATTAGCATGGACCCTGCTCAAGGATGACATGCAAATTCATGAAGCGTTCCATATTTTCCCTTTCAGAGACTGTACCACCTGGGCATCCATCCCTTCTGCAGACACCAAACCCAGACACTATTGCTGCTGCACTTGCTGACAGGAGCTTGGGATAGCTGTACCCTGAGAGGCTCTGCCAGAGCCTGACCAATACAGAGATTCAGATGCTCACAGCCAACCATCAGACTGAGCACAGGGTCCCCAATGGAGGAGTTAGGGGAAGGACTGAAGGAGCTGAAGGGGTTTGTAAGCCCATAGGAAGAACAACAATATCAACCAACCAGACCCGCGAGAGCTCCCAGGGGCTAAACCACCAACCGAAAAGTACACCTGGAGGGACCCATGACTCCAGCTGCATATGTAGCAGAGGATGGCCCTATCTGGCATCGGTGGGTGGGAAGGCCCTAGTCCTGTGAAGGCTCAATGCCCCAGCATAGGGGAATGCTAGGGTGGTAAGGCAGGAGTGGATGGGTGGATGGGTGAGGGAGCACCCTCATTGAAGCAGGGGGAGGGGAGAAGAGATAGGGGGTTTCCAGAGGGGAAATCAGGAAGGGGGATAACATTTGAAATGTAAATAAGTAAAATAACCAATAAAAAAAAAAGGAACCTAACCTGAGACAACCCCAACATTTCAGGCATGCCAAGGAATTCTGTTTAATTCTGTATTGGGAGAGCAATCTCACAGATGTTTTGGAATTATGTTAGGTGCCTTTCCTTGGTCAGTATGGTGGTTTATTATGATTGTCAACTTGACTGGATTGATAAAGGTCCAGGGAAATGGTGAGGCACACCTTTAGATGTATGCATGGAGGATTGGCTGAGATGGGAGGACCTAATGAACACCAGTGCCCCATTTCATGGGCTAGCATTTCAGAAGGAATAAAGGGGTGAGGAGGGCCTTGGAGCACAAGCGCTCTCCTTTCTCTGCTTTCTGGGCAGCAACAGAGACCGGGCCTTCCCCATCATGAAGCCTCTGAACTGAGCCAGAATAAAGCCTTAAATTGTCTATTGTCAGGTATTTGGTTTAGACAATTAGAAAAGAAATGAATTCAAAGAAAATTTCCAGGTATGACCTACACTGATTTTTCAAGGGATCTCACCAAGACAAAGCTCAGCCCCCACCAGAAGAAACCATCAACATAGCCTGAGCATGGCCCTTTCCTGTCTCTCATCTCTACTCTCTCCCATCACTTTCCAGAATCATCTTCCATACTAACTTCTTTTGATCAAAACCTTGATTAAAGTCTCTGTGTTAGAAGGAACTGGGCTCAGATAAAATGATTCTACTAGGTCCTGCACCAAGGGTTCAGCTAAGGTGAGTAACATTTACATATTTTAGGTTCTCACTTTTGTACATAACATGGCTCCATTCTCAGCAGTCACAAGCTCTGCTAGTGTCAAGATAACAATCCTGGGTACCGCCAGGCTCCCAAAGAGAAAGCTGGGGAAACCCAGCTCATTCCACAGAGAATGTACAGCTTCTAGGCTGGAGGAGCCAGATCTGTGTGTGCAGACCTCACAAAGTTGGAGGGAAGACTTGACTTACATATGTCAGGATGCTTGACATCAAAAGTCATTCTGCTGGTATTCACAAGGCCTCCATCACAGGAAGTGCTCCTTTTCAGTTGGGGAAAACAATTTAGCTTATGTCAGAGGCAAAATCATAAGTGAAAAAACTTACTGAGTGCACCACATAGAAAGGGGTAAAATATACCCTAAACAGAAAATCAAAAGTTAAGCAATAAGCTGGAAAAAAATTTGCAATATACTCAGCAAGGGCTAAAGAACTTAGTGAAGCAGGGCAGGAGGCAGATGCTGAATAATCTCTATTCATAACCTCCATCAGCATAGCTGCCAAGAAAGGGGCTGTCAGCTCTCAGCAGATATTTGAAACTGTGCTGACTGAAGAGGAACATTTAAATGCTCTACTTGTAACAAGAAGTCAGCATTTATCAATGGCTGGAGATTGTAGAGAAATCTAGGAAGACATGCCCCCCCCACACTCCCAACTCCACCCTCTTCACCCCCCACACCCGCCCCTGGGGGCATGGTTTCTCACTGAATGAAAAGAGGGAAGGGAAATATCAGTGAGGCTGAGCTGGGAAGTATAAGCTATAAAACAACTTTCAGCCAGTCATCTGGGCCTTCCTAAAAGATAACAAAGACCCAGTAAGCTACAGAGAGAACAAGAGAGTCGTTCAATAGTAGTCCTATTTCAATAAGGTAACGTTTACAATTCCAGACAGCAGTGGGCTTCAGTTCTTTGGTTGGCATTCCCCCACCCCATCCCCAGGGTTTCTTTCAGGTTGTTTAGAAATAATAACAAAATGAGATTTGAAATAACTTTTAATAAATTAAAAACCACAAATTATGTACATTTCATCAAAAACAAAGGAAGCCTTGTACAGTCAGGCATCCACTGAAACTTGGCCTTTAGCTTGCTCAGACCTCAAAGCCCTTTGCTTTCTTTTTCCCTACCTCTAGACCACTTCTTAATATTATTAAATTTACTGATGTCTGGCTGTGGGTCTCTGCGTCTCTTTCCATAGGCTGCTGGGTGGAGCCTCTCAGGGGACAGTTATGCTGGGCTCCTGTCTGCAAGCATAACAGAGTATCATTAATAGTGTCAGGGAGTGGTTCTTGCCCATAGGATGGGTCTCAAGTTGGGCCAGTCATTGGTTGGCCATTCCCTCTGTCTCTGTTCTTTGTCCTTGCACATCTTGTAAGCAGGACACATTTTGGGTTGAAGGTTTTGTGGGTGAGTTGCTGTCTTTATCCCTCCACTGGGAGTCCTGCCTGGCTATAGGAAGTGCCACTTCATGATTCAGATCTTCTACTGTTAGCAGTCTCAGCTAGACTCACCCCCATAGACACTCAGGGGCCTTCCCCCATTCTAGGTCTCTGGAACATTCTAGAGATTGTCCCTTAAATTTATGGGACACTATGAAAGCAGTTGCTAAGGCCTTTGGTTTCTACAACAAATAGAAGCAAGAATTTCTTTCCAAGTTGTTTAGCGCTATTCCCTCCAGGAAGGATGTATTTTGGAGCCCCAAGAAGACAAATTGAGAGTAACATGGGGACCCTAAAAGGAACCAAGAGCTGGAGGGGGCCACATAGCATTCCTAGCCTTTCCAGTGGCATCAAAGCAATAGCTCCTCTGCTCCCAACACCATGGATGTATGAACAGCTGGGAGAACTGAGCCTGCGTTCTAGAGTAGGTGGTGTTGTTCCTGGTCTGGAAGAAAGGCGCATGAGGAGGCTGGCTGAGAACGGACAGTCACAGACAGACTGAGATTTCCTCCCACTCACTCCCCAGCCTTCAGACCTTTTGCAGAATTTTACAAATCCACATCAAAGAAGCTTCCCACAAAGTTGTTTCACTACTACAGAAACAACTGTAGTAGAAAAGGAGGAGGAGGAGGAGAAAGAAGAAGAGGAAAAAGAAGAGGAAGAGGAAGATGAGAAACAGAGGCATGCCAGCCCCACTACACTGCCCACCCAACTGGCCTTCCAGATTCACCACAAGTACATGTACCCCTTCTATATTCCACCTCAGCAATAAACGTGCACATTTTTCTGAGGAAGATAATTTAAATAACTTAAATAAATAATAATAACATTTGTAAAACCCTACGTGTTTGGCACTTTAAGAAGGAAAGAGCTTCGAACAGAGCTCTGAGCACAGCCTAGATGTCCATCAACAGATAATGAATAAGGAAAATGTGGAGCATAAATACAATGGAAATGTATTCAGACATAAGGAACAGAAAAATCACGGCATTTGTAGGCTCCAGTGACCCAGACGCGGAAAGACAAATACCACGTGTTTCTCATATGAACCTCTACTGCATTCTCATTTTATATATGTGGGTTGGAATGGGTCGTGGAGTGAGAAAGGGGACTGTGAAAAGTGCTGGAGAAGTAGTGGGTGGGACACATGTGACATGAAAGCAGAAAGGAGACCCCTGGAGGAAATGGGGACAGGTGGTGGTGCGGGAGGGAGGAGGGGAGACTTGTTTGGAGACTTTTCATCCTGGTGGTGGCACTACACAGCCTTTGCCCCACTCCTCATGAGGGCACAATGACAAGCCAAACTTCCCTCTGAAGACCCAGTAAATGTATTAGGATCACTGACCAAGCATAGATCTGGCAGGAACATAGGTGATCCCCAAACAGCCCTATTGACAGTCTTCGCCCAGCCTGTAGTCTCCCCCACGTTTTCAAAAGCATGGTGCAATGGATACTCCCCAGGGGCCAGTGACCCTCCAGCCCCCTTCCTCTGTGGAGAACATCAGGAATCAGCAAGCACAGCTTCGGTGATCTTCAGCAAGCAAGCAGGCACTGCTACACTCATGAAGATAGGGACTCTTTGGTTGCTGGGGATAGTACTGCACCACAAGGATCCACAGAGACAAAAAGAAGTGTGATCATGAAATCTTGATGTTGTATGTTAATTTTTTAAAAACAACTAAAAAGTTAAAAGGTACATGGGGTGAGAAAGTAGAGCATGCAAAATCCATAACTCTGAGCAGAGCATTTCTTTTCTTTTTTTTTTTTTCATATTTTATTTACATTTCAAATGTTTCCCCCTTTCCAGATCTCCCCTTTGGAACCTCCCTATTCCCTCCTCCTCCCCCTGCCACTATGGGGGTATTCCCCCACCCACCCACTCTCGTCTTCCCTCCTTGGCCTTCTCCTATACTGGGGGATCTAACACCCTCAGGCCCAAGGGCCTCTGCTCCCCCTGATGGCTAACAAGACCCTCCTTTGCCGCATATGTGGCCAGCACCATGGGTCCCTCCATGTGTATTGTTTGGTTGGTGGATCAGTCTCCAGGAGTATCGAGGGGTCAGGCCAGTTGCCACTGTTCTGAGCAGAGCATTTCATCAACACAGTCAGCATTACAGCCCTCGCCTGTCACGAATATACTTGACAGATCAGTGAAGGCTACTAAGCCTATTTTCTCTGTATATGAGAGTCAACTTAAATCACATTGGCCAATATTCTTTCTTTTTAGAAGTAGTTTAGTAAATAAGGCTATCTTTGTTTAAAGTTTTATATCATATATGTGTCAATCATCAATGATTAAAAATAAATTTCGTAACCTATGCTAGGAGGTAGATTAAATTATCTTTTTTAATATAGATTATACTATAGAATTTTTATTATACAAAGAAAGAAAAGTCATGCCATCAAGAAGTGGAAGAGAAAAGTTGTATGTCAGACACTTGATTTAAAAAAAAAAACTTTTCTAATATTATAGTATAATATATACATATAATTTGTTATAACTTGTTTTCTCGACATATATATTAAAACTAAACTCTAACTAAAAGAGCCTCCCTGCCTTCAATATGATTGTACTGTAGTAGATGGAGGTCTAAAAGCAAGTGTCTTTCTCTGAGTGGAGAAAATAGAATTGAAGATGTTCAGGAAACGGTAGGAGAAAAGGAAATAGAAACAAGCAGACCAAGCTCTTCAAGGGCATAATCCAGGAGAGAGAAGTAGAAGGGGATTTAAAAAGAAAATATGAGCTGCAGTGATGGCTCAGTGGTTAAGAGCACTGACTGCTCTTCCGAAGGTCCTGAGTTCAATTCCCAGCAACCACATGGTGGCTCACATACCATCTTGTGGTATGTCTAAAGACAGTGACAGTGTACTCATCTACATAAAATAAATAAATCTTAAAAAATAAAAATAAGAAGACAATATAAGGCCAAGGAGGAGTGTGTGAGGAAAGGTTCTCAGAATGGTGCAGGGAAACTATTGGGGTCCTTGGCTACCACAGCTTCCAGAGATTTCCACGAAGCACATATACGAGTCGGGACTTAGGAAAAAGGAGCAAAGCATTCAGATAGACCTGTAACTCCAGATTCCCCCAGAATCAGCTTCCCTTACACTTGATCCCATGTAAAAAAGAGAGCTGAGTTGACCGAGGGCTTTAATCAGCTGCAGCACAGGCTTTTACATTTGTTACCACTGTCTTTGCAACTGGTGTTTAGTATATTTGCTTGTTTTTAAATACAAGTCTTTCAGAACTGCCCAGTGACATCAGACAGTATTAAATCCAAGAAGTTCGATTCACGTAGCAACCTCAGCAACAGTTACCTATGGGTGCCTGTGCCTCAGCTGCTAATAGAGCAGAAGGGGAGAGGGGTCCATTACCAGAATACCCAAGACCCAAATAGATTCCCCAAAATGGGCAAGTTTCAAATTTAACAATTGGAGTTAGTAGAAAATATATCTGCTATGTATTGGCTCTCAAGCCCAGATCTACTTTTTTTGGACTCAAAGGCAACTTCTGTTTTTTCTTTTGATAACTGGAACAATGGCATACTTAGTCATTAGGGTGCATAGAATAGACTCAAGAAGAGATGGAAGAGGGGGGTATTTCTTCTGGTGTTCACCTCCCCCAAGCGTTCTGACTATTCAGTTCCCACAACTCTTGGCTTACACCGGAAGTGGACAGTAGTAGGCAGCCTGCTGTCTCCAGGAGCTCTCTGTGGGTGGTGTTCTGCCCCAAGGCAGAACAATTCGCTCTGCACAGTTTCCTCTGTGTGGACTCTGCACTTTCTCCAGCTCTGAGTAAGCTGGGCTGGACACTCTCCAGGAGGTTTGAATCTCAATGAAGAGACCTGCCTGACTGGGATGGTGGGTTGGTAGGTGAGTGCTGTTCCTTCCTTGCTCCTTCTTCCTGTTTCTCAGCCCCGGGCAGTGGTTGTTCTTTCAAATGCTGTTCCTTAAAGTTATCTTTACCTTCTTGTAACCAGGCCCCTGCTACTTCCTGGTAATAGTTAACAATTTAACTTTTCCTTTCCAGCTGACTGCTCTGTACTTCCGGGTCGGACCAATGAATGCTTCCGAAAAGCAATTTGAACACACTTTCTCTCCCTGATAACAAAACCTTAAAAAGCCTTTGACCTGGCATTAAGGACAGATGTGTGGATTTGCTAAATTTAAAAGCCAAGATTGTGATCCATGAAAGACAACAGGCTTTACCTCCTAGGGGCCAAACCCACACAATAAAATCAACAGCCACTTACTCCATGAAAGAAACCTCTGAGGGCTACTCTGAAAGACCTGCTACTCAGAAGTGGCCACTCCTCCACCTCATAGATAAAGTCACAGTCCCACGCTGTAATCAAAAAGACGATTGGTTATTTGTAGCCATGATTTTATCTAACATGATAGTAATATCATCAGTTCTTTTTAGAACCCACAAATCAGTCAGGGCAAAAATGGGGGTCTTTGGTACTAATATTAAAAGCTCAATCTTACTCGATTTTGATTTTGGGTGCTCCCAGCTAGGCCACTTCCACTTTTCAGCACTAGGGGGCAATATCCTCACTCAGAACTTACCCTCCACTGACAAATATTTCTTATTCTTATATTCTTCCCAATGAGATTAACCCAAGTAAAAGGAAGAAATTAAATCTCAGCCAGGGTTCACTTGGGAGCGGGAGAGGAATACTCTCCACTTTTTGTTCAAGCATGGGTCTCAGGTTTAGGATGTAGCTTATGGCTACAGTTAAGTATGATTTCTATTCCCAGAACAGAAAGGGGAAAATGAAAGAAGAAAAGCAAAATGAATTTCATCCCAACATTGTAAATTTCCAAGAGAAGAGCTCTATCCCTGGTATTTCTGGACATGGTCAATCACAGGCTGGTTCTATAGTGCGGAAGGAAACTGTCCTAGTCTGCCATGTTAGGAGAGGAAATGGTTTGCTTGGCTTTCAGATTGCTGTCGATTATGAAGGGGGAGGGAAAAACAAGAACTTAAGGCAGAACTGAAACAAAGACCACGGAGGGAAGCTTCTTACTGTTTTTCTCTATGGCTGATGCTCAGCTACCTTTTAAAATAAAGCCCAGACCCAGCAGTCTAGGGATGGTATCACCCACAGTGGGCGGGGCCCTTCCGTATTAATTAGCAATAAAATATTCTACTCACATGCCAATCTGATACAGGCAATTCTTCAGTTTAGACTTCCTCAAGTTAATAACCAAGATTTGTCATCACAAAGAAAGAGAGAGCTTGGCTAATTAAACTTCAATGGAGAACAAATCTTAGTTTGCCAGTGTTAGGTGACACATGATCTCCTCTTATCAGTGTGGTCTGGTCAATCCAGGTAAGAGCATGTTGTACTCTTAGTTGGAAAAATCAAAGGAGTCCTCAGCTCACCCATCAGAATATCCTGGCCCACCACACCTGTTTGCTAACCCTCAAACACTCATGCTTTACCAGGCAATGTATATAAACCAAAGATACAGTTTGGAAGATGGGGAAACAGACCTTAGAAAAGTAATGCTTACATCCAGCAGTAATTACATCCAGAAATGAAGATTTCCCAACACATTGCTTTATCCAATGAATTTGTAATAAAAGCAGAATAATATGAAAAGTTAGACTCCTCTAGCAGAATGAATTGAGGCTCTATTTGCACCCAAGCCCCTTAGCTGATTGCCAGCATACAGCCTGTCTTCTGAGGGTTGAGTTCCATATCACAGCATTAACACTTGTCACTTGCCAACACCAAGGCTGCTCATGGCTCTGCATTATATTCATTTACCACACAGCATCAGCAGCTCTGTATGTACAGTGACATGAGTCAGTCTCTCTCAGTGCTGTCTATCTGTCCAGCCAGTCTCTGGTAGGAGGAAGGTGTCTTTTACAGTTCACACAAATGCACCCAAGGTGAGCTCTGACAGGAAAACCACCTATGATGGTGTATCTTATTTAGTCCCTGCATTTGTCTGAGGTGCAAGACACCTATGGGTCTCATTCCACAGTTCCATTCCCTGTGCTATACACAGTGTAAGTGGGAAAGGAGGAAGCTGTACCCACAGCTCTGTTCACAGTCAAGACCAAGAGATCCTGGTACAGATTAGCTAAAAGCTCTGAGGTAAGTGCTTCAGTTCCCTTTTCTGTTGCTGTGGTAAAATACTCCGACAAAAGCAACTTAACTGAGAATGGGTTTGTTTGGCTCACTATTGTAGGTCATAGCCCATCATAGCTAGGAAGGCGTGATGGCAAAGGATCAAAACAAACAGGCATATTATACCCACAGTCAAGAGCAGAGAGCAATGGATTAGTGCAGTCCCTTCATTTTATACAGTCCAGAAGCTCCACTCAGGGAATGGTCCCACCCACAATTAAGGTTGATCTTCACACACCAGTAACATAATCAAGACAATCCCTCCCAGACACTTTCAGAGGCTAACCTCAATCTAGATGATCCCACACATGTGGGCCCAGAGCCCCCTCGGTGTTGACAATCAACTCCCATCACCCAGTGACCAGTATCACAGGGGAGAGTAGCCATGTGATTTTTCCAAAGTCCCCACATGTGCCTTCCTCTCCAAAGTAAGTGCATAAAAGGAGACAAACAACTAGAAATCTACTACATCAGCTACAGTATTGTTTGAAACAACAGCCACATAAAAGCACAAAAATATATACCATAAAGGATAAAGTAGAGACTCTTACAATCCCCACCCAGATTGATTATCCTTACCCCAGAACACAGGACACCTCACCCATAGGGCCTACACAGATATATCTTCCCCACTCTTTCTAGAGGGAACCCTGTCCTGAATTTTATGCTAATGCTGTTTAAAAACATTTGTATTCCCTCATATAGTTGCTGTTCATTGCTTTCTATACATAAGTATTTCTTGGCTTCCTTCTTTATTCTACTCCTGATGGACTCTATGTTATTTCTCAGTTGGGACCATGAACTTTCTCATACAAGGATTCAGAAGTATGAGAGTACAAAATTTTCTGGAATAGACACTTATTAGGAGACTTCCTGGACCATTAGGTGTGCTAATTTTCAAATTTCTAAATTACAGACTATTTTCCCAAAACGGTTGTAGTAATTCACACTGCTGAGATAGAGTTGCTTCTTCTGACTGGTATGAACATTTTGTTTGGCTTGTATCAAAGTTGTAAACATAAGATGCCCTATGGAATAAGGAATAGATAATCCACAGTTCCATTATCAAATATGAGTTCCCATTGATCTGCATCCTTGCAAATTCTTAGCAACATCAGAGCTCATTGTTGTTATATCTTCTCTCTCTCTCTCTCTCTCTGAACTTGTGTTGGTCTTTGAGATTTTCTTCTGTGATGTTGCAATGTACATATTCATGTATATGATATACATGATGTATTTCATGATGTTCCTATTCCTTACACCTCAGCAGTGATACAGTTCTCAACCAATGTGTTTGATATATAATATTGTGGCATAATTATCCATGTTCACTTAGATCTCTTCATTGAGTTGGATGGCACGAGGTGAAGCCTTTCAAGCTTGATGATACTATGTTGAGAAACTGTTCAACAAAATTTAATTAGAAACAAAATGGCCCAAAATATTTCCAAGCAATAAATATTTGTGTTTTCATACACCCACTTAGTAACTGAGTAGTATGTGGATCCTGACCACTCTTGCTTGTAGCCATCTACACTGAAGGAGTAAAAGATTTCCAGAGAACTTTTTAACCATTCTACCTATGACAAAGATAGGTATCTATATAGTTCTGAGGCAGCTTGTCCTTGTATTTATGGTTTTAGAGATGTTTGAAACTTCCCAGATAATATGACATGCAATCAGAAAACTGAAGTGTATTTCAAGGAGATTGACGCATGTGAATTCTAGGTATTCTTTAACTCTAGTTTACTGACTGCAACTACATTCACACAGGTGAAATAATATTGGGTTTCAATAAAAAAAAAAACCTCATTTTAAATCTCTTAAAACCTTTTAGGAAGGCAGATTGCTAGACATTTTAATAAGAGTTGCCATTTTAAAAACCTGTGATTGACACCAATAACTGTTGGTTTAGTCTTGTACTCATCCACTTAAATGAGATATCAGGGTTCCAAGGCTCTGAGTACCAACATGAGAAGTGGTTCTTTGTAGCTCTTCCAAGAATGTGCTGAAATGTATGAGACTTCAAAACATGCCACCCTACCTCCAGAGGTGGTGACATATTTGAGAATCCAAGAAATAAAAAAGAAAAAAAGTTCACTGGGATAGGCTCTAATCACTGACAGCTGTCCCTACCGAAGGGGGCACTTTGAGCACGGGAAAACAATGTAGACACCTGACTACCTGAAAATGGCCATGCTGCCATAGCTACGGAACACCTGGGGCTGCCAAAGGGTAGAGGATGCAAGGAATGGTCTTTCCCTACAGATTTCAGAGCATGACAATCTGATGTTGCTCTGATGTCAAGGGATTTCTGTTGTTCTAAGTCATCTAGTTGTTCATTTTTTTCACAAAAACCCTGGAAAAGTAAGATGGGGATCTGAACCTTTAGGAAGGATGAGAAAGGAAGCAAGTGGCTGGCACAGTTGGGAGGAGATGGGTATGGATGCACCTCTTCAGTCCCCTCTCTTGGACACAGTGATGACAATTCTGGATCCAAGCAGAAAAACATGGCAAAAGTTGGAGAAAGGTCCACTCTAGCTGCAAGAGCCGAATTCACCACAGTGTTGGTACAATTTAGAAGGATTTTTACCAGGAAACACTGAAAGAGAAGTGGTTGAGAAAAGTAGAAGAAACCAGCAAACCAGACTGTAAGGACAGATCAGACATTTCTGTGACCAGCTCAAGACACAGAGTTACCAAAATCCAAGGTTTGTGTGGTTATGTGCACCTGTATCTCCGCCAGTGTGAAAGGTGGACACTGGAGGACTGCTGAGGATTATGTACCACCAGTCTAGTTCCAGATTCAGTGAAAGATGTTGTATCACAGCAGAGCAAACTTTGTTCTCGGAATTCCCACTGCCTGTTTTGAGGGCCACATAAGAACTGACATAAGGTGTGTGATCTGCTTCAGCCAACTGAGAACTCTCAGGCAAATAAGTAGGAAGAGAAAAGCATTTGGGGAGCCCGGAAAGCTGCCGTGTGGTTAGGAGCATGGCTGCTCTTCCAGACTATCAGGGTTTGGTTCCCAGCTTGTACATTAAACTGCATTTAACTCCAGCTCCAGGAGATCCAACACCATCTTCTGGCCTCAGAAGTCACTCACATACTTGTGGTGAACACATACACATATATACACATAAGAAAAAAGTAAAAATAAATATGTTTTTTAAAAAAAGAAAGAAAGACACAGAGTTACTATAATTTGCTTACAAATGTTGTGGCATGAGCTGAACTGGTCTGGTGTTTGCTGATTACCTATAGATGTTAGCTATAATGGCAGGCAAGCTACCAAGAAAATGCACCTCAACAGGCAGCTCTGGGGTCATTGTTACTAAGAGCAAGACAATAATTGAGGAGTGACCTTTTCTCATACAATCTAAGAAAATGGCATAGCTCTAAAATAAAACTGTGAAGCATCAAAGGATATAGTTACACGCACACACAAGGTGAATTCAGTCTCCTACACCAAAGCAAACAAACCAAAATAAACAACCTGTTAAATTACCAGGGGGGAAAAAATACTTTTTTTTTTTTTAAACCTCAAGCATATTCTGCATTAATAGGACTCTTAACAACCAGAAAACAAAAGGAAAAAACAAGTACTTCCTCAGCCTAGCAAGATCAAAGGAGATGCTCAGGTTACAGAGGATTAGGGATAAACTCCATCTGATGAAATAGATACAAACTCCAGGGTTTGCAAAGAAATGTCTAGGCTGAGGGCATGACTCAGTCAGCAGAATTGAGAAGCCCTGGCTTTATGCCTGCACTGCAGAAACCATGTGTAATGACCCATACCACTTGGGAGCTGGAAGCAAGAGAGGATCAGGAGCTGAAAGTCTTCCTTGACTCCACATCAAGACTGGGATCAGACTGGAATACTGGAGACCTAGTCCCAAGCTGGGGCATGAAGCACTGGTAACTTTGTGAAATGTATTTCCAGTTTTTGAAGGTGGGAAGAGTCAAGATTTATTACAAACTCGTATGCCTCTCAGCTATTACTTTATATAATCTACAAGAACTCTACAGGTTTGTGATGGTTAGGGTAGGCTTGGCCCAAGGAGTGGCACTATTAGAAGGTGTAGCCCTGTTGGTGGTCTTATTGAAGTAGGTGTGTCACTGTGGATGTGGGCTTTAAGACCCTCATCCTAGCTGCCTGGAAGCCAGTATTCTGCTAACAGCCTTCAGATGAAGATGTAGAACTCTCAGCTCCTCCCAAACCATACCTGCCTGGATGCTGCCATGTTCTTGCCTTGATAATGGACTGAACCTCTGAACCTGTTAGCCAGCCCCAATTAAATGTTGTCCTTATAAGAGTTGCCTTGGTCATGGTGTCTGTTCACAGCAGTAAAACCCTAAGACAAGGTTAATGGGTAATTTTTCCCTCCATTTTACAGATAAAAAGGGGGTGTTCTGAGAGGATCCACAGCTTCCAGGTTACTCCTTAGTGAAGAGCAAAGCTATAGTTTGAGCACAAATATATCCACACAGTTCTTAAACATACAGGGATCTGTAGGCGGTGGACCTCAAAGCATGCCAAATGAGAACCAACTGGCACTGAGCCATTAATGCAAATGACATTGACATGAGAACTCACCATAAAAGCCCTGACTCTTCATGTCTTATCACTTTCAGAAGGGAGATGGCAGACTGTTGACAGAAGGCTGGTACAATTGGATGAGTCGAGGATACAGAAAGGAGCCTCTGTCAATATTATCCGTTCAACCATTAGTCCTCCTCCTTTTTTTTTTTTTTTTTTAATTTCTGCTTTTTAAGATTTTTAATAGCTCTTCTTTCTAAATGAATTGCGTTGTTAAGAAGAGCAAATATCAAGAGTCTGGGACCAGGATGTTTCATTTAAATTGCTCTTAAGACATCCAGAAGCAGGTAGCTTCATAAGTAGGTATGGGGTTCACAAAGGTCAGTGAGGCAGATAGTAAACTGTAGAATCTCTGGCATATGAGTACTTACTTGAAGTCATGGGCAAAGAGGGCCTGCAAGGTTAGAGTTATATGAGAGGTAGGGCTCCATAAAGTTGACAGTGTTAGTCAATTAATACTCAGAATCCTCAATAAACTCCCAAAGCAAACCCAGATGGTCTAAGATGACTCAGATATCTCTCTTACAAGGTCATCTTAGAAAAAAATATAATAATCTGCACTCTCTAGTTTTTCTCATCTCTTTAAAAGAGACTTGATCATTAAATAAAGTTTCTTTTACTAACGTCCCAATCTCTTGGTAAAGAACTGGTAGGCCAGCTTCACTTCAGGGGGGATGAGAATATTCACCGTGCTTTGTTGCAATGTTCCCATCTCTTCTGCTTGTGCTACTTAGATCCCTCAGATGTCTAACCTTAGTCAACAATCAACAAAATGCCAATGTTTGTCTCCTGTCTTTATTTACAAGGAATCCAGATAGGAAAGACATATTGTGCCCAGATTGCAAAAACCCCAAAGAGACCGCCAAGAACCACAACTCTGATACAAGCACATGAGAGTCTTTATTCAAGCTTAAGCTTGGGTCACAAACCCTCCTGATGGAACAGGAAGGAGGGTGACCCCCAGTTCTGGGTAAAGGGGGTTTATAAAGGAAAAAACACAAAAATGGGGATTTCCAAGCCTTGGCATTTCCTCAGAGGGTAGAGGAATGTTGGTCTTTAAGCTAATTGGTTTACAGTACCTGGTTAAACCACAAGGAAGCATATATCAAAAAAGGAGCATCTTAATCTGGGAAAGATTTATGTTTTCTTAGCCAACTCTGTTGTTATCAGCTAGTTGCAGCTGCTATGTCTATTTTGTTATTGCAAGGGACATTTCATGATTCTTCTCAGATCTCAAGGGTGGGAAGCATGCCTCTCTAAGGGCAAGTTAACTTAGAATGGAGTCATTTTGCTTTGTTTTGTTTTTGTTTTGTTTTGTTTTGTTTTGTTGTGACAGGATTTCTCTGTGTTGCCCTGGCTGTCCTGGATCTCACTCTGTAGACCAGGCTGGCCTCAAACTCAGAAATCCACTTGCCCTTGCCTCCCAAGTGCTGGGATTAAAGGCATGTGCCAACACTGCCCGGCTAGAATGGAGTCTTAAGAACAAAATGGAGTTTATTCTGCTACCTCATTCCCTTCAATATAAATGTCATTGGGAAAAGGGGGAGGGAGAAAACCATATAAAAACATGAGAAAGAAATCGAGAGAATACTGTTACAAAAACGGCCCAAAGAATAACTAAATGTCAACCTCCTGAGTTTTCATAATCTCACAATAACAAAAATCATTAACTAGATCTAGAGAAGTGTATTTCATTTCTAATGGAGAATATGAGATAAATGATTGAATTGAACCTTACCATTTATCTCTATTAATCAAATTTTTGGGACTGTGTTCAAGGTAATGGTTTTCTTTTTTTGTTTTGTTTGTTTTGGAGATAGGGTTTCTTCTGTGTAGCCCTGGCTATCCTGGAACTCCCTCTGCAGACCAGGCTGGCCTCAAACTCAGAGATCTCCCTGCCTCTGACTCATGAGTGCTGGGCTTAAAGGCATGCACCTGCTTCTGTTCAAGGTAAATTTTTAAATCAGTTTACAGCATCCCAAATAAGACTAAATAAAGGGAAGATGGAAATGTGAAAGTTTGGGAAGGGGGAGGAAGAGATGTGTGCAGGAATGGAAGCTAGCAAAGTAGAGCTCACCTGTAGGGGTGGTCTGCTGCTTCTATGTACTCAAGTGCTCTATACTGGCCCCCAAGATCTGGCTACCCCCAGTGAGGAGCTCCTCATCCCTGAGGTAATCTGAGAAAAAATACAATAATCTACACTCTGTAGTCTTTCTCTTCTGTTTAAAAGAGACTTGGTCATTAAATAAAGCATCCCTGAGGAGCTCCTCCCATATATCAACTTTGGTCCTTTAAACCTTGCTTCCCAAGTTACCCGATTGGCCAATAAAGATGCCTACAGCCTGTGCTGGGCAGAAAAGAGGGAGTGGAATGAGGTTCCCAGGCTTGGGGTCTCAGGCAGGAACATAAGAGAGAGGAAGAGAAAGAAGTCACTTTGGAGTAAGTGGATCATGAATACTCATGTAGGAGTGGCCCAGGTTGAACATGGCAAGCGATATCTCAGGGTTATTGATGGGAAAGTAGACAAAATAGCATAGAGGGTTGATATCTGCCCAGCTGTAAAGCTCTAAGGCTTATTATAAATCTTAAGGGTTTTGTGTCTTTTATTGGGGAACTAAATGGTCTAATAATATTTACCATAACACTCCTCCACCCCCACTTGCCCTCCTTACCAGGTCAGTGAGAAGGGTTGAGGCACTATCAAATCCTGCAGCCTGTGACTTTGACTGGACACCTACTTCAGCAGCTTCTAATTTCAGCCAGGTGACCTGGCCAGATGGGCAATTTTCCTGATCTAATTCATACCTGGGTGGTATCCGTAATGAGAGGATGTTGAGAATTTCTGCATCCTGTGAAAGGTAGAAATTCAACCAAGGCAGCATTCCCTGCCTTGAAGTCTTCATTTTTACTGTTGTTGGGAACAAGGAAACAAAGTCAATATATCCTATCCTAGAGACGTTTCCAGTTCCATAAAGGGCCTTTGAAAGCATAAAATAACTTTAGCTCTCAAGCTGCAATATCAACCAACTGTGTACCAGTTAAACAATCTTTGAAGGATGTGTCTAAGGATTCTAGTTACTGTGGTCTTGTTGAATTAAAAACTAGTGATGTAAAACAAAATCATTTGAGGAATTACAGAAATGAAAGACTATGCACACATTTGAAAGTTCTGAGCTGGAGATGTCGCTCCGTGGTAGTGTGCTTGTCTGGCTTGTGTAAATTCATGGCTTCCAATGTACATGCATCTCCAGTAATGACAAAGGGCTACTGGGATTAATTCTACATATTGAATGGAATTCCTTGCTGGAATGGAATGGATCTAACCATTCCATCCGTTTGAGAACTGCTCGACTAGATGGAACACACTGAGTAGCTGTGTTTTGGAGAAGAGAATGACTCCTCTGTGGAGGTACAGAAGGGAGTCTGACAGCATGTATTAGGCTTCACTGAAAATGTTTTAGGCTTCAGTGAACTCTTAGGAAATGCAACTAAAAGGAGGGTTTCCTTGAAGCTAACCTCACGATATTTACAAGGAAGGCCAAAATTAGCCCTTCAAGTAGTTTTGAATAGCCTTGGGCTTTGAGCAAAAATTTGGTTCCCTCAATGTATCTAATACAGGAGAGAGTTGGGCTTTGCAAGTTCAGTGCAGGGATTACAGGACACCTTGCTGCTTAAAACAAGGGCTCAGCTCAGATCTTCCACTCCAGGTGTTTGCATGTTTGCTTGGCTTTGCCTCTTCTCCATGAACTAGAGTTGGTTATTCGCAAAATATATCTACAATTGGCTAAAAAATTTGTTGGGGGGTATTAATCATTTCAAATGCTTATTTGCTGAGTACCCATTCTAGGCTTTATGCTAAGTGCTTTATGTAGATCCTATTTTAATTCTGGTTGCAATCTAAGAGAAGTGGTTTTCACTTGTCCATTTCCATGGACAGGAGATTGGGATATCAAAATCAGCTTTCAACAAGCTTTCCAGGTGACTTGTGTTCACTGGGAAGCAGGTGTCATGAGTCACCAGCCACACTTGTCATGATCTAAGTTTACTACCCGAGTTCTTTCAGTTCACAGCACATGAGCTTCTTTTCAGTGTTATGTAATAACAAAGAAATAGACAGGAACCCTACTATCCTGCCTTCCCAGAAAACAGGTAAGGTTTTTTAATTAAACTGAATTAACCTCAAATTATACAACCCTCTAATGGGAGTGGATGAGCAAGTTGTTATGAAAAACCTCAGTCCTGGTATCTGAAAACCAGCTAAAGATTGAGTCAAAAGACAGAAACAGACAGACACAGGATTGTACAAGGTATGGTTTATGAAAATCTTATAGACCTTAAGTATGTCCTAAGTGGTAGCAAGTGGGTCTCTACACTCCAAGGTAGGAGGAAGGAATTTATGGGAAATAACACAAAGATGAATGGAATCCAGCAATAATGTACTTAGCCTTTCTTTAAAAAAAAAAAAGTTAAACAACAGTTAAGAAACCATCTAGAGTCAGCTAGATAGCTCAGAGCTGAGGTGCTTGCTGCCAATTTGGAGATCTGAGTTTAAAATCCAGATTTTATACTGTGAAAGAAGAGAACTGACTCTCCATAGCTTATCCTCCTCTGACTTACACACACACACACACACACACACACACACACACACGCACACACAAGCAAACACATGCATACCTGGTAAAATGTAATCTACTGTGGACCAGAAATGACAACATAAGCAGACAATTGAAATAGATTAGCTTCATCATACAAGAATTAAATAAATGAAAGAATTCTGCTTTAACATTAGGTTGAGAGTGAGTACTGCTCTTTCAAGAGTCTCTAGATCCTTACCACTCATGCTGGGTAGCTCACAACCACTTCTAACTCTGGCTCCAGGGCATCCGATACTTCTGGCCTCCATGAGCACTCACATTCATATGTACATGCACAGTCATATACATGTAATTAAAAATAAATATTTTTTAATTAAAAATTAACATGTGCCACAAAGCATATTATAGTGTTTTGTTTCAGTTTTCCACAAAACAGAGTAAAAATCCCGGGAGTGCAGATTTGAATAACTACACTTCGCTTCCCTTTATTTATTTTTTATTAAAAATGAAATTCCACTAATCAATTTCTATACAGTGATACAGTGTTTGAGCAGCTTCCTTCTCTGATCCCTGTTAAAGCTTTATATTTTAAAATGTCTACAGGACATGTGCTCACATGAGCATTGAGTATCACACTAACCCACACATGGTGACTTTAGCAGCTTCATTGCACAATGACCCAGGTAACACTGCACATTCTCTCTGTTTCCTATGTCATAAAGTGCTAGATATGAATGGGAGAGAAAGGACAATCACTAAACACAAATCCTCCAGATACGAGAGAAGGGGTATGTGTCAGTCAGTACTGGGTCAGACGAAGTGTGATTGGCCTAACAGGCTTCCATTAAAAATAATCAAATCAAATAAACAGCTTTGGTTACTCTACTAAAATGCTAATATTCCATACATGATCAGTGCTGAAAACATGTAAGTCTTAGTATCTGGACATTTTAACTTTTAAAAAGGCAATTTAAATAATTGGAAGGTAATCTTGCAAAAACTAACATCCAATGTAGAAAAGGTGTAAAAACTGACTAGACATACCCTTGTGATTTTCACTATTATTTCTAAGGAATTTTGTATTTTACTGATTCACACTACAAATGCTTATGACCATACAATGAGCCCACAAACAATGCCATCCAACTGGACAGTAGTAACATGTAACATGTCTGGTATTTCAATGCTGCTGAAAATGGACAGTGAACTTCTCAAATTTGTAAACAAAAGCCAGAAAACCCTGATGTATAACATAGGTACCAAAGCATAGAATTCACGAGACACAAAAAGAAAGGTGTTCACTATCAGTCCATCTTCCCTAGTATTTCTGAAAAATAATTCTTTGCTATAAATACGAGTATTTTCTAAAGTAAGAATATTTGAAGATTAAATTTCCTGGAAAAAATTATATTGTAGTGAAAAGTTGCACGGGTTCAAGAACCCTGTGCTTCCCACATGAAACAATGCTTGCTACATGTGCCAGACAAGGGGCATTACAGCAAGGGCACTCTTAGAGATGTCCTTACCAAAACAGTCGGTGGTCTACAGGGGAAAAACAGCAATATTCATTTGCCAGGCAATATACACTCAGTAGTTACACACTTTAAAATACATAATTTCCTACTTAAATATACTACCATTTTATGGCCTTCATCATTTTACCTATCTGTAAATTTATTTTCCTATTAACATCAAATGCAAGACACATGGCTTAGTACTAATTTCTATCAATAAGCATTTAAAAATATCTTCTCTTTGGACAGGAACATGATACAAAAAGACAAAAGAAAAGAAAGCAAAGAATAGGAAAACAAGCACAAAGAACCACAATAAATACTTTGTATCCCACCCCAGCCCCCAAACAAAGTGACATGAATAATATCACCATCAGCTGACTTACATCATTTAGAGTCCCTGTGCCCAAAGAGGACTTCCATTGTAAAGTTATCTATCCCAGACCAGTTAAGACAGAAAGTCTCCACTCCTACCATTTGTAAAAGGTAGGACAATGACATGGGAGAGACAAGGTTGTGAAGTCCTTCTGACTTTTAAGAACCATACACCAGCTGGGTACAGTGGTGCCCACCTATAATCCCAGCCTTCCTCCCACCCCACGAGGCTCTAACAGAACAGAGTTTGAGGCCGGCATGGACCACACAGCAAGACCCTGTGTGTCAAAGCAGGACAAAACAAAACAAAAAAACTCACACAGTACAGACAGGTGTGGTGACAGAGACATAAATGATATGTAATTAGTTACGAAGACTAACACCATGGCTTTGTTCACTGTTCTTATCCTCGTCACGTGGGGTGTCCAAGCTACGCATCCTCTTCATATTCCAGATACTTCGCTGTGATGGTTTCCTCAAGCTGAATTCCTCCACTGCCCATTAAGGCGAATGCCGGATACATGGTGTGCGAACAGTCCACCTGACGTTCATACAGGCATTTCATGTGGTCCGTATCATAGAAGCTCACTTTGCCTTTGTCACAGTCAAGGAAAATCCCTATGCTTGCTGGCATGGGGAGAACTCTGTTTTCGGGTTCATTAGAAGAAGTAGGTGACTTGGGTATAAAAAATTTCTTCATGCCTATAGTAACTAATGTAAATGGTTGTGAAGAATCAAAACAGGCGTCCTCACTTCCGCTGTCATGCCCACTGTCTTGCTCATATCTACAACACAACAATAAGCACAGTAACTCATCTCCAGACACGGTCTTGTAGGGTCGGCAACGCACTCAAAAAATAACGCACACTGTTCTCAAGTTAGCACACACACAAATGTTCCATGAACACACCTAAAGCATAGTCTGTAAGTTGCTGTTTAGGGTTGTCCTATGTAGTCAGTGTCCGATTCCCTATAATAGCATCCATTTTTATCCAAATTTAGATACAAATAGGAACTTAAAAATTTATTTCCATTGGGAAAAAAATGAGAGGAGAGGATGGCAAGGGGTTTAATTTGAGATTCAATATGTATGGTACACATGGTATGTCATAAACTACAAAGAATTATGTTCTTATCCGTGAAATTAACAGGCTAAAGTAAACAACCAGGCACAGAAAAGAGCATGAGATAAGAGAGTTGGTTCATTCTCCTCTGGAAAACCCTATTTCCAGATTGTAATTTCCATATCAAGTAAGAATAGAGAAATTGCTTTTCCTTTTGTGACACATGAAAAGTCACAGAAAATTCTGATACACAAGTCTTCCATTCTTCCCTGTGTATAGCTTGTCATTTTATACATCTTGAATCATAGTGCATCAATAATTTTAATCTGGTTTTTTTTTTGGCTTCTCCTATTTCTCACGCTGTCAACGCTTACATGTCAACACAAATATTTTGCCAAGGGCAAACCATTGTTTTACTATTGGTAAAACATTTACCATTTACATTATTTACACTTGAGCATACCATTGTGTTTAATTAGCCCCTTACCTAGGAAAGCTCATTATTATGTTATTATCTGTGCAAAACGTTTGTCCTATCGTTCATGTCCCATCATAACCAGTTAAACATTCATGTTTAAACATTCAGATTGTTTTTTTATAAAACAAATAAAACAAAACAAAACTATTTTCTAAGCCAGTTCATCTTATCCCCTTTTAAGGGAAACAAAACTACACAATCTCCATTATTCAATATCTTAAGAAATTTACCTGCTGAAGAAACATGTCTAACACAAAAGGACTGGTGGGAAATTTAAAGAAGCTGTGTAAATAAACTAGATAACAACCGAGAAACAGGCAGTTAAAGGCGTTTCACTGGATGGGTGTTTTAACGTCCCCTTTAGCAACTATGGAAAACTTTCAAAATTTAAGCTGTGAAGCTGTGTCATAAGCAAGAGGAATTCAAAACAGACTAGCTTCCTCACAGCAGCAAAACTTAAATGTTAATAATTCTGTGAATGAATACAAGATACCCTGACTCCTTTCCTAAGACAGCCGCATGACAGACCCGGATCTAAGAAGCATGTGTCCCAAATGAAGGAGTCCTAGTCTGTGTTCAGGGTGATCTTGGGCAATGTTGATATTTACTTTTAAAGTAGTTGTCAAGTTCTCAGTGGAGGAAAAAACATACCTTGGACTAGCTGCGTCCCGGGGAGAGCGCAGCCACTCTTGCAGTTTGTCACTGGAGGCAACTCCCACTTTCACCAGGTATGAATATGGCTCCACACGGCAGGCCCAGAAGTGTTTACCTTTCGTGATTCCAACATCTCCAATGATGTAGTCTAAGCTTGTGTAATGGCCCACTTGGATGCGCTCGGCAGCGAGGAGGATGTTAAATCCAGCTCTGCTCTCTACCCGGTCCCTCTTCAGGTTCAGCAAGAGATGCTCGGTATTGTAGCCACACTTTTCATCAAATAGGAAACTGACAACTGAACAGAGGCCAAAATTATTCTTACAGCAATCTGAGCGATGTCTACCAGGATTGCCATAGTTTAAAGCTGCATCTGATAGTTTAGATGTAGGGAGGCTGTCCTGTGCCTGACAGCCTCAACAATCAAAAAGGAGAACTCTTGACACAGCAGTACATGCTAGAATACTCTCTACACCTAAGATCTTCTGAAATAACCAAAGCAGTAAAAAATGTTCTATATATCTGTGAACATTTATGAGTATATACCTTGGGGTCAGCAGTGTTAATTACTATGTACAGAATGTACTTGGCCAATCATTCATTTTTAAAATTATATTTATTTTATTATTTTTAATTATTTGGATGGACGGTATGTGCACATGAGTGCAGGTGCCCATGAGGTGAGGAACATTGGATCCCCAGGAGCTTAAACTAAGAGGTGGGGTATATTTATAAATATTCTGAATTTTCTTAATTTGAAAATTTGTAAGATATTTCCCTTATCAATCAACACAACAGATATGAGAAAGGTGATACTTCTCCAAAAACATCATGGGTTTCCAGTTTGGAGAGGTTTGCATCCAACACAAAGACTTAATAAAAGATTCATCAAAACTCCAGAATTTCCTCATTTATAGAATGGAGCTAACTCAACTATTTCAAACATAACATTTGTAGCTAGCCAACGCATACACATCAACAGAATAATGGATAAAGAAAATGTGGTAGACGTACAGGGGAGTGTGACCAAACCTTAAAAATTGGAATTCTGACACACACTACAACACAGACAATACAAAATAAGCCAGATACAAAATGATATATACTGCAAATTCTGCTCTCCTGAGGTACCCAGCTAGTGTAATCCTCAGAAAGAAAGAACAGAGAATACCCATGTCTACAGAGAGAGGGCTGAAGAGTTGTTTATTAGATACAGATTTTTCAGGTGAGATTTCATATTTTTCCCTGAAGATGAGAATGGTGCTAGCTTTACATTTGCTGTTCAATAGTGAGTGTACTTTCTATCGCTAAACTGTATGTTTATAATAGTATGTCTACTTTCATTACATGACATTTAAAAAAATAGCTGCCAGCAAGCCAAACCCAGGCCCATCCTACATCCATCATTACAGGCAGATCCTCCTTTTTTGGTGATGGCTAGTGTCCTGGCATAGTTATTCTTGATTTGTTTCTATCTCTAGTATCTCTTACTTTGCACAGTAAATCTAAATGGCTTCTCTCCGAGAGGAAGATAAAACTCTTAGCATGCCTTCTCCTCCTCCCTATACAGCTGCTACTAAAAACAGCAGCCTTGTTTAGATGTATCTTTCTGCTTTCAGAGACCAGAAACTTAAAGCTTAAAAATAGCATATAGCATTAAATGTCTACTGGATACTTCAAAATTCAACCTCTCTATTGGTTTTAGTAAAACTCAAGAGAAATAATTACATCCAACCCTACATATCTGTAATGGTTGAATAGGTTTACCTCTCAGAGACTCATGCAGCTGAATCTTTGGCCCATAGGGAGTTGTACTATTAGAAGGTGTGGCCTTGTTGAGTAGGTGTGATCTTGTTGAAGGAAGTGTGTCACTGTGGGGGTGGGCTTTGGGGTGCTATTTATGTTCAAGCTACATCCTATGTGGTACACAGTCTCTCATTACTGCCTTTGGACCAAAATGTAGAACTCTCAGCTCCATCTCCAGCACCCTGTCTACCTGCATGCTGCCATGCTTCCCACCATGATGATAATGGACTGAATCTCTGAAAAGGTAAGCCAGCCCCAACCAATTAAATGTTGTCCTTTAGAAGAGTTAATAATGGTCATGGTGTCTCTTCACAGCAATGAAACTCTTAAGACAACACCGATGTTATAAAATTTTTTTAAGCCACAATATTCCTGAAAAGCGCGCGCACACACACACACACACACCGTTTTTATATTTGTACAAAAAGGGAAAGGAAAGACAGAATTCAGAAAATATGGGTACATAAGACACTAAAACGGGTATGGTCCGTGGCGCCTAAAAAACCAACTGAGTTTGTCTGAGGCAGCGATGGACAGGGAAAAATGCTTCCCACTACTATGAGTCAGAACAACTTTACTTCTAAGCATCTCCCATTCTCCCATCTATGAAGACACTACAGGAGACACCAACTAACCTGTATGTCCTTCCTATCCAGTAAAGCTCTCAGCCTCTCTAAAAAATGATAAGTGATAACAGCATAACCTGGAGAGAGAGGTGGGTAACATGGAACAAGGAGCTATCTGTATAGACGGGAAGCTTGCAGCGTGGTCCTAAAATATGCCTCTGCCCTTGTGTGCAGAGAAGCACACTGGGACAGGAAACGTAGGTAAGTCAGACAAATCATGCCAATGAATTTAAAACATAACTACCAATACCCTGCACTTTAGATATTGCCATTAACTGACCTTTGAAAAAGTCCCAGAACCGTGCTATCGTTTTATGGTTTGGGTTCTTTGCTCTGAGACAGAGTCTTATGATTTTGCCCTTGGATGGCCTAGTACTCACTATGCAGACCAGGCTGGTCTCAAATTCAGAGATCTGCCTGCCTCTGCCCCCTAAGTGCTGGAATTAAAGGCATGTTCCCCCAACCTCATCCAGGCATGCAATCTTAATAATTTAAAATAGCATTCATGTCATTTTGATGCCAATTTAGCCCCAATCGCTAACATGGTTTTTTGGTTTGATATCAATCAAAATCTAATGCAGCCTATGAGGTGATGATATTTGAGGACTCAGGTCATTTCTAAATCTCACCCAAGTGTGGAATCTACTTGTCTAGAGTCTTTCAAAAGCAAAGGCTAGTTTCAGTGTAGGTCTACCTATGGAGACACTCTACACTTTTGGGCCTTTCTCCCCTCTGCATTTCTGACTACTGTATTCCCAGTACCTGGAGCTGGTGGAGTATGCAGAATCAGTTCTCTGCTGCAGGGACTGCAGATAGAACCCCTGTAAGCTCTTATTCGGAACGCATAGGGACTGTTGCTTTCAAGGTTGGAGACAACTTTACTTGTTCCGTGAACTTCTATCTCATTCCATGATATCATTTCTTCATCTCTATTAATCTTGCGGTATTCAAGAACATAGCTGTCAGCTTTGTCCTTTTCTGGATGGTGCCAGTCTATCAAGGCATTATTATACACTTTACTCTGTTCCTCATTGATCTCAGGAATGTCTATGCCTGAAAGAATTATGACATAGAACACAATGTTAAGACAGTATTTCCTTCAGCAAAACATAAAGTACTGGCAGTTTCTATAATATCCAAGAAAATTTCTAAATTTCTAATATTATGCATAAGAAGACAGTAAATCTCAACTAAGGTAAATCTGTAAATATAATTGAATTGGGAAAGATAAGTGGAAAACTAAAATAGCATTAAGTGATATCATTATTAATTCTGAAACACTGGAAATTTTTTTTAAAACCACAGACTTTCCCTATAATGAGTTATACCTCTGCAGTTGAAATTTTTATAAATTTTTGTAAATTTACATAAACCATTTTAGTACATAAAATGTTAAGTTTTGTGATTTTCAACCAAACTCTTATGAGCATTTTCTTTAACATTTACCAATGTAGACTTGCAAAGTCAAATACTTTTTCTTCGTATTGGCATGATAAAGCAGCTAGGGAGGTAGCTCAGCTGGTGAAGTGCTTGCTATGCAAGATTGAGTTCCCAGGTTCATGTCTCCAGCACCCATAGTAAAGCTGGTAGTGGTGGGAGGGTGTACACCAGCTCGAGGGAGGCAGAAACAGGTGGATCTCTGGAGCTTGCTGGTCAACTAGTCTAGCCAAATTGGTGAACTCCGGGTCCACTGAGGGGCCCGATTTCAAAAGAATGAAAGAAATAACTGAGCAAGACATCTGTTACTAACCTCTGGCCTCTGGTCTATACATGCACACACAAAACACAACACACACACACTTTTTTACAAAAAAGAAAACCAGAAACTAAAAAAGAAAACCCCCAAAAAATATTTAGGCAATTCCAAGGTAATCAGTGTAACAATCTTGTTTTATCTTGTTTATATCTTGTTGATATTTTGCCATAAGAAATTCCAATGTATAGATCAAGATTTATATATTTAGGGGAAATAGGTTCCTAGTATTTTGCTGAAAGTAGAATGTTCATAACCAGCACGGTAGCTCACATTTGTTCTCTCTGTACTTAGGAAGCATAAGGATCACTGTAAATACATGGGCAGCCTGGGCTACACAATGAATTGCAGATTAACCTAGGCTATATGGTTTCTCAAAAAAAAAGCAAAACATAGACCAACATCACAGCTAAATCTTGGTGCACACACATAACCTTTTCTACACACTAAACTTGTAAGCTTGGATCAGACGGTCTATCAGTAGTGCCCTATAAGTTACATGTATGCTGTACCGGTAGGATGGCACAAGCCTGCACTACCAGTGCTGCCAGGAGAATGAATTCAAGGTGTTCCCTGGCTATATTCTAAGTTTGAGTTCAGCGTGGATAAATTACATATATACAAACATGTATGTCCACACACCTCCATCAACATCAAACCAAATGCAATAAGGGAAGGGCCTGCTTCCCTTCCCTTATCCCGCAGCCTCGTATAGGCATGAGCCTCCTATAAGGAAGCCTGACAGTGCACTGACATGCCTGAAGATTACATAGCCACACTAAGATCACCAAATGCATCCACAACATGCTTTAAAGTTAAAAAACTAAACAGGACCGAATCATAGAGTATCCTCAGCTACATGGTCCCTATAAGAATGGGCATATAGGGGAGAACGAAATATATCCACAGGCAGGAAATAGGGGCTTCCCCTCTCTTTTACCCAGTGTGTTCTTGGTCCGTGGTACTGTGCATAAAACCCATGCTTACCCATGTCAGCCTTACCCTTGCAGGGGCAATGTTTGGACCCATAGATAAAAAACTTAGACTCAAACTTACTCAAAAGGAAGCAAAAGGCAACTGATGTGTTCAGAACCAACAGTCTGAGAAGTAAAATCAGCGTTTGAAATGACAACACCTACTTTGAAAAACTAAATCCATAATAAATACCAGATCTGGATAGACATATAAAAAGGAATGCCACAGCCAGCAAGCCACAGTTTTTAACCTTTAAGAAGACACATTTCAGTTTTTAGAAAACAGCTTTTTAAAAAATATTATTTACTTAATGTATATGACTATTCTATCTGCATGCACACCAGCATGCCAGAAGAGGGCATCAGATCCCATTACAGATGATTGTGAGCCACCATGTAGTTGCTGGAAATTGAACTCAGGACTTCTAAAGAAGCAGCCAGGGCTCTTAACCGCTGAGCCATCTCTCTAGTCCAAAAACATCTTTTTTTATTTAGGCTTTTAAAATCTTATGTTTGGGGGTTAAGTATGTGTGAGTGAGAACAGGTGCCCTCCGAGACCAGAAGCTATCAGAGCCCCTGGAGCTGGCACTATGGTGGCTGTGAGGCACCGGATGCGGGAGTTGGGAATCAAACTCTGGTCCTCAGCATGAGGAGTACTTGCCGTTAACCATTGAGCATCTGTCTAGCACCCAGTCTGTGCTGCTTCAAGTTCACATGAAGAGAAACCTCAGCAAGGCAAGTGTGTTAAGATGTAAGAATAGAAGGAAGCCCTCCTTATGACGAGGTGGCCTATGAGGATGCTTCCTAAAAGTCATTTGTTGAAATCAGATGACCCTCCTGATTGTGACAGCAGTCTTCAGAAGACTGACTATATTTGGAGACTTGGTCTTCAGAAAGGATATTAAATTAAGCTGAGATCCTCATAGCAAGCCCTAATTCAATATAGCTAGACTTCAGAATATAATTTAAACCAGATTTCATGTACTAACAATATCAAAGAAAAATGTGATGCCATGTACACAATGTTTAAAAAGCCAGGGGTATAGTTTTGCATATGGAAACTAAAGTTCCAGGATAGATGATTAGAGCAATTTATGTCAAAGGGGAGGGGTGTGTATCTGCTGCACACACACAGCCAGAGAAGAAGCACAGCCTTCACCACTTACCACTAGAGAAAAAGGACAATTCTCCAAGCACCTCTGTTTGTTTTGATATGTTAACAACATAATCTTCAAAAGAAGCCTGGGCTGCGGGTCTAAAGCTCTTCAGAGATTCCGTAGCTTTCTGTATTCTGTGGGCAGACATGTGTCATATAAAAGCCATTCTTTAAAAAGGCAAGTCACACTAAACACTAGCAACATGGCAGGCCATAGAAATGGACACTGCCTTCAGAACCCAGGATGCAGCAGAGCCAGGCTGCTCCTTAACCCACCACTAGGAACTACTCAGCTGGTCGAGGTTTTCAAGAGCTACGGAGCCAAGCAAGTACCTGAGATGAAGCTGCTTCGCCGTCTGCACAAAGCAAGATTGATCGGTCTCCTTCAACACTTCCTGAGCATATCCCACGAGCCCGTTATTCTCTAGAAGGCCTTGGTACTCTTCCATTTGAGTGTGAAATTTGTCTAGTCTTAGTTTCTTAGAGGCATCTATGGCTTTCAAGACAGATGACTTCCTGTCTTCCAGGATTTCAAAGAGCTTTTCAAAATGTACCAGTGCTTCTTCCTTGGCCCTCTCTCCGTTGCACTAGTGTAAACCACACAGACACACGTTACCTCGTGCTGAACCCAATCTCTCCATTGCACGAGTATGGAACATATACATTATCTTAGCCATAAACCCAATCAAGTTCTTCTCATGGCACCCTGCACAGTATCAACAAAACAAGGCCAGATGTTGTAAAGAAAAAGTTTTGTCTGCTCCCAGAATCTTCAAAGCAGTAGCTTGGGGTGAGGCATGCAAAGACTAACTGTCCACTTCCGTTTCTATTTGCTTTATGATGTCAGAACTTTGGACTGTTAAAGTCCGGTAACAGACAAATGACTTGATCAAATGAGAAGCAATTTTCAGTGATAAAATTAGTTAAGGGCAGAACTGAACTGATTTAACCACAAATATAACAAAAACACAATTCTTGAGAGTTTGTAACTCATCTCAAATTCAGGAATATTTCTGAATACAGGAAGCTATTCTAAAGTTAAATTACATTACAGAACTTTTAAAAGCAATGTTCTCAATGTTCTATTTTAAGGTCTTTAAAATGAATTTTCTTTAATCCTTACCCAGCCACGTACTTGTAGGCTAAGCTGAAGCTGAACACTAGCTCTGGGTTCAGTGTCTACCACTCTCCCTCTCCCACGAAAAATGCATGGATAACATAAATTATTCAGATTCTTAGGAGGATGGTTAAAGATTATTTACATGGAAAGCATACCACTGTGTCACATATCTAAACATTCTTATCACTGCATAATTACTCTTTCTGTTTCATAAAGCAACCTATCTGTAATACATATTATTATAAATGTGTTGATTTGGCGTTTTGTTTGTTTGAAACAGAATCTCTTTACATAACCCAGCTGGCCTCAATCTCAATCTCCCACTTCACCCTCCCCAGTGCTGGGATTACACGTCTATGTCACCCTTCCTGGGCCAAATGATTTGACTTTATAAAATCAGGGCTCAGAGTGACTTTGAAAGAATCCAGTCAGTGAGTGCTAGAAGTGCTCATCATAACAGACCTAACAGCAAAGTCTTCAGAAACAGGTACTGCAGGGGACACGGCAGAATTCCCAGCAGCCTCTGTGCTGGGAAAGAAATGCTGTTCAGATTCCCTTCTCCATTGCTAACCCCACCAGTTCAATTTTTGGTTTTGGTGGTTTTATTTATCTTTTTAATGTAACATACAAAGTGATGTAGTTTATTATGATATTTTCTTATTTACGAGTATACTTTGTTCTAGTTCAGGTTTTAAAGGACAAGGTCAGAGAACAATAAGATTCTCTCAATGGTTTTCCACACTAAGCTCAGAAATATGCATAGATAAAAATTATAATTGCAGATACAAAAACTGTCCCATCATCACTGAGGAAGATTAAGGATGGAGACAAACATGGCATTAATTTGCTTTGGGGGACAGGGAGCCATTAAGACAGGGTTTCTCTGTGTAGCCAGTAGACAGGACCAGACTTGGCCTTGAACACAAAGATCCAGAGATCTGCCTGCCTCTGCCTCCCAAGTGCTAAGATTAAAGGCGTGCACCACCACCACCCAGCTTAATATGCATTTATTTCTTCTACAGTGATAATGATCCAGACCAGAATCCAGACCTACGGGTCCTGTACATGTCATGCAAATTTTTTACCGATAAGAAACAACTCGGTGGCCCACGCCTTTAATCCCAGGAGGCAGAGGCAGGTGGATTTCTGAGTTCGAGGCCAGCCTGGTCTACAGAGTGAGTTCCAGGACAGCCAGGGCTACACAGAGAAACCCTGTCTCAAAAAAAACCAAACAAACAAACAAACAAAAAATCCCCAGCCCCCTTCTGTTTCTTCACTATCTTACTTTCTACTTGGAAAAAGTATTTTAAGAAATAACAATCTTAGCTAGCCTAAATTTTTTATATTTAATTGTAAATTTTAAAGTGATCAAGAGGAAAAGAAAAAAGAAAAAAAAACTCCTCTCTACATATCAAGGCCTATGAAAGGTACTTGAACTGTCAAATAACCCAGTCTTGCTCATACTTACTATATTTTTTAAATGCTATTATTTTTTATTATTAAAATTTTTGCTTTTATTGATTTTTTTTTACATTTTATTCACTGTGTTTGTGTGTGTGAGAGAGTAAGTACATGTCTGTGTGTGTAGGTCAAAGGACAACTCAAAATAATTGATTCTCCCCTCAACCATGTAAGCTCCAGAAATTACACTCAGGTAAATAAAGCATAGCAGCAAGTACCTTTATCTTACAGGTTATCTAGACTGTACCCAACCACCTTTATAGACAGTCTTATGCAATCCTTTAATTTCCATGTAGCCAAGGCTAGCCTTGAACCCGTAATCTTTCTGCTTCAATCTCCCAAGTGCTAGGATTACAGGTATGAACCACCATGCCAGCTTACTTTCTGCAGCTTCTGGCATGGCCATGGTAGGGACAGAATAATATGGTTCCCACCCCTAGAATAGAGCCAGCAGGATATGGGCCTTACTTGAGTGTTGATGGTTGCTGAGAGCATAAGGCTTGTTTTTATAATTGTGTAGATATTTTCATGTTCCTCCTTCGAGGAATGTCCTCTCTGCCAAGGTTAATGATTCCATGAAAATAAGAGCGAGCACAAATCTGGGAGGTGTGGGTGTGTCTATGTCTCAGCAAAATGGTAGAACACTGTGACCTTTGGGACAGCACTTCAGGCTGTGGGAAAGAACGCTGAAAACATGAGTTCAAGAATATATATAATTCCTCAACTATGCAAAATAGAAGGATGCAATATGAATCCTATAAGGGGCTTCACAGACCTAAAGGAACAGAGGCAGCTGCACTAGGACCTGAGTTCAAGGTCAGCCTGGTTCAGGCCCAGGCATGGTAGGAATGGTAATTTCAGGGCAGGGTCACCCAGTTATCTGTGTGTGCTTGTGCTTGCTGTCTTTCTCTTTCTAAGAATTAAGGGACTGAGATCCTGGGATGCTGATTCATAGGATAATCAAAAGGGAACCTGGAGGAATGACTGAGTTGATATATAAATAAAAAGACTAGGCTTGATCTGCAAGAGAGCCACAGTTAGAATTGCTAAAAACATGTCTCCATCAGAGAACTGTTTGAAGAGCTCCAGAGAGATCAGAAGAGAGAGAGAGAGAGAGAGAGAGAGAGAGAGAGAAGAGAGAGAGGATAATCTGGAAAGCTGTCTCAAGCAGAACATGGGCTGTCAGCTTATAACCCACAATTTGACTTCAAGTCGTTTGTTTCACCACTCCCAGACACCCCTTCCTCAGAACCCCTCTCCAAGCCAAGGCTGGTCCTTGGCAACTTTCCCTACTTTAATTGAAGTAGAATATACAAACAGAAAAATGTGCATGTAAGCATAAAGGCAGGGACTCTATAAATATATACCGACCAGCAGAACATTCAGATAAAAGCACATTACTGTATACCAGCAGCCACCCTCATAACCTCTGCAGTGCTGATTCTCTCTCCTCAAGGACAACTTTATGAAATTTTAAAATATAATTCAATCTCACTGCTTGGCTACTTAAAAAATATTTAATGTATATGAATGTTTTGCCTGCATATGCCTGTGTACCATGTAGATGCCTGGAACTGGAGCTACAGATTGTTGTGAACCACCATGTGGTGTTGGAAATTGAACCCAGGTCCTCTAGAAGAGCAACCAGTGCCCCCAACTACTGCAAAGTCACCTCTGCAGACTGCTCTGGATACTTTCTATAAATGTCATATAAATGTCATAATGGCATCATCCCTCCCACACAATATATGGCATGATATACCTAGACTATCTAGTATTAACTCCAATAGTCTCATCATTATTTGTACACCACTGTGGATGGACATTTGGGTTATTTCCACCTTGTGGCCACTGCAAGCATGAACACTCATCTTTATGTATGAAACCAAGCCAGAATATGTATTCAACAGAACCTGGAATTTTAGATAACCCTGGGCCTATCACATACAGTTAACTTTTCAAAGGCTATCTATTCATGTTCACATGCAGGTCAGTGCTGAAAGCTAATCTTTCCCTACAAGTCCTGAACACACTCTGCATGTGTTTCCACCGAGTTCAAGGGAAGCAGAGGTATGAGGTCACACAATTCTTAGCTCAGAGAACACATTTAGGATGTTCTGAACAAATAAGACAATGCCTGGATGAGTGAATGGACAGGTACTCTGACCAACTTACAACTTACCTCTGTTTCTTTCATTAATAAGTTTAGTTCAGAAATTTGACTCTTCACTTGGCTTTCCTTACCAATAAGGAAATCAATGTCTTTTGAAAGTTTCTCCTGTGGAAACACACAGAACACAAGTACAAAAATAAATCAACAAAGACCTAATGTAATTTTGTAAATTACATGGTACTCTTCCTTCCAGATGAAGGATCAACAAAACCAGCTATGGTAATTAAATCAAAGTAAATATTTACTGGCCTTAGCACATAGGCTCAAGGTCATCTGAAAGGTTAAATGAAGTGGGGGGGGGCCACAATCAAAAATTCCAAATGTGCAAGTAGAACTTTTCATTGTTTATCACTCTCAGAATTCTTGTTTCTAAGGCTTCTAAGCAAACTGAAGGTCAAATAGTATAACCTTCCCTCACATTTCACAGTTCACACACACACACACACACACACACACACACACACACACGGGAGGGGGGGACACCAAAGACCAATCTTAAATAATCCCAGCTCATCCCAACCTTGCTATTCATTCACTATACACTGGTGAAAACATGGATTTTCAACTAATTTGTTTATAAGTTAGCTATTCTGAACACTATAATTTCTCCAAGAAATTATATCACAGGTTTTGGTGTAATCTCTAGTTTGGTCTAAAAAAACAAAAAAAAATTTGCAATGAATCTGAAAATCTATTTTTAAAACCCACTTGAGAGCACTTGGTAAGACTTCCAAGTCGCAACGGAAAACTGTATAAAGTCTAAATGAAAATGAGAAATACCCAAGAGTTACTTCACAGCAACCGTAGGGCTAAATGTGAAGTCCCAGAGGGAGAAGTTGGAGAAGGGACTGAAGGAGCTGAGGGAGTTTGCAGCCCTAGGGAGAAAGCAACAGTGACAACTGGCCTGACCCCTCGATGCTCCCGGAGACTGGATTACCAACCAAAGAATACACATGGAGGAACCCACGGTGCTGGACACATATGTGGCAGAGGAGGGTCTTGTTAGCCATCAGGGGGAGCAGAGGCCCTTGGGCCTGAGGGTATTAGATGCCCCAGTATAGGAGAATGCCAAGGAGGGAAGACCATTGTGGGTGGGTGGGTGGGAATACCCCCATAGTGGCAGGGGAGGGGGAGGGAATAGGGAGATTCCAAAGGGGAGATCTGGAAAGGGGAAAACATTTGAAATGTAAATAAAGTATGAAAAAATTAAAAAAAGAAAATGAGAAAGGCCAGGAAGCATCTCCCAGGAGCCGGTCGATATGATGCTCAGGATGAGAGCTCTCCTAGATGCTAACTGCGGAACACCTGAAATGTAAAAGTGAGGGCAAGAGAGACTACCACTTGGTGTTTAAGAATTTAAGAAGTAAGTTTCTAATCTACTTCATCTTCCTCTTTATACTAGAGAGTGAAAGAGGATGTGTACAGAAATAGGAGTGACTGGCTCTGCAGGACCCATGTCTGTCTCTGAGGGACACCCAGTAGCCAGATACACAGAAGCCCTCTGGGAATGCTCACAACAGAAAAAGGAAGTGGCTGACAGGAAAGGAACAAGATTTCTGGACACAAAAGACAGAATGGGTTGGGGATCTAGCTTAGGGACAGAACATGTCCCCAGCCTGTGTAAAGTCCTAGATCAATCTCCAGTGCTCATATCAGTCAACTGTGAGAGCCGGACATGGCTGTACAAGCCTGTAATCCTTGAGAGAGACAGAGACAGAGACAGACACAAAGACAGTGAGATATAGAAAAGAAAATGGAACCTCACAGGATAATGATGCTACGAAGAGAGAAAAAATTTTCCATTGTGACGTAGCATTTTACCCATCCAAGGAACCCAAAGTTCATGAGGTACACATACCAGTCAGTAGCTGAACCAGAAACCTCCTCATAATTAAGTAACAGACCCACTCTCCAGGATTAGGGAGTATTTGACATCACACTACAAGCCAAATGTCAAGTCTAGCACTGTCCCTTACTAGAGTATACTGAGACCACAAGCAAGAGCATAGACACTGTTTTTTTCTTAACTACAGTGACAGAGCATCTGCCCCGCCCCCCATTGTCCACCCTTTGTATGCTCAAAGCAGCTAGACATGGTCATTGCCCCCAAACTCCCCCCCCCCAAAAAAAATCAGTCAGGGTGATGTCTGAGAGAAGGGAAGGAGAGACTAGTAGTTAAGACTTCCTGGTAGGCAGACATATAGGGAGAAGGACCGTGGCGAGATAATAAAGATGGCAAATCTCCAAGATGGTCAGCCTCTTTTTCAATTTCCTGGCAGTTTTGTCTGACACCAGTAGGACCCCTGCTGCTGGACATGCTCAAGAAGCTCAAGACCAGATCAGGACACAACACACCACAACAACTGCACCAAAGCCTCTTTCATTCGAGTAGTCTAAGATTAGAGTAATACATAACTAGCATGGCCCCGGCACTCGGAATGGCGCAAGTTTAAAGGTGATATCAGCTTCAAATTGACCATCCCTAAAATAGAGGAGTAAACTCTTCAGAGGCTTCCCTTTGAAAGAGACTGGATTATTTGTGTGGGAGAAGTCCCCCTTTACCTTACAGAGGCTCTTTGTCTCTCTGTGTCTACTGCATGTGTGTGTGTGTATATCTTCATCCACAATAAATGCCCCTTTTAACTGCTAAAAAATATAACCCTTTGGTGTGAATCTGAGTGTCCTAAGGGCTTGCCATGCAACAATTTCCTCCAAATTTAAACACCGTTTTGCCCATCACAAAGAGAGACTTCTCAAGACTCATGAAGTAGACCAATCTCACAAATCTAAGAGAGTTCCTGAAAATTACAAGATTAACCAGGCCACCCTTCCCAAGATTACACAGTCCATAACTCTCCCACTAGCCAAGCTTTCTTCAACCCCAACAGGGGGGATCAGAAATACAGCTGGTGTGGGCTTTTCAGTGACACAGCTGCCTGCGAGCCACCTGTGCTTCCATAAGTCACCACAATAAGCTCATTAATTTGCCAAGTTGGACTCTGCTAGCTTGTTCTAGTCTGTCATCAATTCAGAGCCCATCTAAGGTAAGAAGATACTTATTCACATCTTTCCAAGAAAGCCACACTGCAAAGCTAAGTCCCTGTGAGGTAGGACTAGGCTGGCCTCTATAGCTGTCCCCAAGGTCCTGTGAGAGGCTAATTCCAAGCCTATTCCAAGTTTGAGAACTATTTTCCCCCTTTATATATCCATCCCCAATGAAAGGCACCAAAAAAACAAAAAAAAACTAGTAAGCAAAACAACAGAAAAGTCATTCAACAACTGTACCAATCTGTTCATTCGAGCAGTCTAGGAGAGAAATATTTATCTAGCATGGCCCCTGTACTTGAAATGCATAAGTTCAAAGGTAATATCAGCCTTGCTTCATCTCTAGAGATATTCAGAATAAAACCTTTGGGAAAAAAAATTATGTGATACTTTCTGTGCAAATATACTACTTGACAAAGATCCTACAATGCTACATATCACGCTACTGTCTTGTGTTATTTTTTCCTTGATGTGATACAATAACTAAAAGATACCACTCAAGGGAAGGGAGGTTTATTTTGGTTCCCTTGGAGAGGATGCAAGTGCATCAGGTACAACAGGGGCATGACATGGCCATTTATACTGTATTGACACACATGAAGTAAAGAGTTCATCTAGAATCCACAAGGCATATAACTGCAAGGTCCCACATTTCCTTGGGTCCAGCCTCATCTCCTACAGGTTCCACACCCTTCCAAAATGGGAATAAATGTTCAAACACAAGAACCTATGGGGGCATTTTATAGTCAAATGTTCACCACCACCATGTTGGGAAAGCCTACACTACCAGCACTTCCAACAGCAACAAGTGCTTACCTGCTTCAGTATCTCTGACAGCAATATTCACCACAAACATCCTGCACACCCTAAAATACAAATGCTATACCAAGTATCTCCCTACGCAGTGGGGACTGCTTACAGGAATGTTTGCACTTGTTTTGCTTCTCTGGAAGTAGAAACTTGGGTAAAATTATTGATTTGTCTAAAATCAAAGTGGTTTTGAGAAGAGCAAACAAGAAAGGAGTAAACCTCATCCTTAGAAGTTTATGAAAATAACAGATGGAAAACTCAGAAATTCCTCAGGAAGTGGAACACTCGCCAACTTCTGCGGACGCGGTTACAGAGTGAACAATCTAAAGTAAGATGAGCCACAACAAAACTTAACAAGAAACCTGTACAGTGATGTGAGAGGCTGAGAAAGCTCTAGAAAAGCTCCTACTCTCCAACAGTGGAGAGGCTCAGTGACTGAGGTGGGGCCAGACCAGGAGAGACAGTGAATGTGCATCATTTCAGGACACAAAATCAAAAAGCCTAGGGGGCCAAATGGTGAGAGGAAACAGTCAACAGGAATCCCTGTGCAGACTCTTTCTGGGGTCCCCATTCAGGAAGACTAAGAGCAGGTAGCCTTGGGGAAGGGGTGCTCTACTTTAAGCCCATGTGTGTGTTTCTATCAATATTAACAGAAGCCAAGCGAGTCACAGGAGGGACAATATCCTAGCCTCTGCTAACAAAACTGCTAGCAGCGGATCATTCTTTATTAACTAATTAAGCCAGTTTCTCCAAAAGCGCAAGCAGTTTCCAGGATAGAAAACATCACAACCTGACAGTACAGCACAGATAAAAAACCTGGTGTTTACCTCAGCAGTTTCAACAAACAGACACAAATGCAAGGTTCCCCTTCCATGACCCTCATTTCTCTAATTCAACACCCAACTGACCAAAACAAAAGAAGTGATATTGTGTCTTTGCATCAAGTAACCAATCCCCCTCAGCTTAAATCTAAAACCAAGTGGAAAGGAGACTTGTTACTTTTAGCAAATGACAAATCTAGACAATTAGTTTCTTACTAAAGAGTATGTAAATTAGAAAGTGAATTCAGGAATATAGTTCTGAAAGTCTGAAATGAAAGAAATTAACGTGCAATAAAAGATAGCTGTGCTATTATGTTTATGTTCTTCATCAAGTTTCCTGACATTTCTCTCCTAAAGTCCTTGATTCTAAAATGATAGCTTTGGTTTTTTGTTTTTTTGGTTTTTTTTTGGTTTTTTTTTTTTTTGGTAAGCTAATGATTTAAGAGGCAGCTGGCTTCAGGGTAAGAGATGGTCACTAAGAACAACACAGAGGCATGACTAGACATCTAAGATTCAGTCCTACCTCACAACCTCCAGGGAAGAGAAGCCAAGGACTTAATCCAGTGTGCCTATCAACGAGGCTGCTATAAAAAAGGAGTTCAGAACTTCCATACAGCAGCGTCCATGGAGGTTCTCATAGAGTGCACAACCAGAGGCCCTGGCAGCTCTTCCCCTCCCACATTCCTCTCCCTGTGCATCTCTTCATCAGCACCTGCTGTAATATCCTGTAAGATAAATTACTGTTTGTGTTCTCCTGAGCCTCACAAATAAAATAATTAGACCCAAGGAGGGTGAGTAACTGAAACGTCTTTTTACAACCACATGATAAATGGCAACAATGTTAACATGTTAAACAAACAAACAAACCACACAGAGTTTGCAGCTAGCATATAGTGTGGGGCAGAGGCACAGACAGCCTTGCAGACTGAGCCCCTCACCGGTGGGATCCGACAGCACATCCAGGGACAATGTCAGGACTAAATTAGATTAGAGGATCCTTAGCTTGCATCTGCTGCTATAGAACCCATTCCTTGCTTGCTCACATTTTGTGAGTAAGCCCAGGAGTAAATCACAACTTGGGAAGCAGAGGCAGGAGTACCATGGCAAATTTGAGGCCAGCCTGGTTTACATAGCAAGAACCTGTCTCAAAAGAAAAAGGGGGGGGGGGGGGTGGACAGCTTGGGTCTGGGAACAGAAGGGAAGAGAAATATGGGCTGTTTCGCCAACACTGTAGCTTTACTTAGTGCCAAGGACTTAGTACATTTAATAAAAACTGAGGCAGATTACATGAAATCAAACCTGTTGAAAGTGTTTTAGATTGTGCCATGTGAAAGCAACCAACTGTAGACGCATGATAAAGGGACAAAACCTATCTGGCTTCCCACTAGAAACAACAGAGAGCAACATCTGGAATCCCTCGTTATGCACCAGATCTCAAAGACACATTTTCCTAGGGAAACCAGAAAAGCTGGCTATCCTAGCTTGTTGTCTGTGGTTTCTAGGGCTTAGGGCAAAGAACTTAAACGGATCCCAGCGTCTCCCTGAAGTAGGAGCTAAGAAAGCCAAACCACAGTCGCAACAAGAAAAGGGAAAACCGGCAGAAAGGTACATAAGAATGAATACCAGTCAACCATGCCTAAGATCAAGGAAAGTTCCAGAAGAGAGTAAAGTTTGCACATGCTCCCCACTATCCAGACCCCTGACCCCAAGAAAGAAGAGCTTCTAAGTCTCTGGGGATGAAGAGTCATCATCAAAGGGTTTTACCTCCAAAGTCAGGCAGATTAAGCTAAAACCAAATAAACACTCCCCTGCCCTGCCAAGCAAAGCTGAAAACACTGTGTAATTAATAATACCCGAGAGCCAACCAAAACTTCCAGCTGACTAGCTTTATGTCAACTTGGCATAAGCTAAAGTCATCTAGGAAGAGGGAACCTCAGTTGAAAACATGCCCCATAGCTTGGTCTGTGGCAGTTTTCGTGACTAAGGACTGCTGTGAGAGGGCCCAGCACACTGTGGGTGGAACCGCCCTTAGGCAGGTGAGCCTGGGCAGGAAGAAAACAGGCCGAGCAAGCCACAGAGAGCAAGCTACTCAGCAGTGTTCCTCCATGGCTTCTGCTCCAGTTCCTGCCTCCAGGTTCATCTCTGGCTTGAGTTCCTGGACTGACTCCTTCAGTGACGGACTGTAGTCTGGAAGAGGAAGAGGAAATAACAGCTTTCCTCACCAAGTTGCTTTTAGTCATAATGTTTTACCACAGAAATAGAAACCCTAAGACACCAGGCAAGCAAAGGAACAGAGAAATAGAAGCTACAGTGGCCAAACCTGTCCATGACACAGACATATGACACTATTTACGTACATAGCTACATACAGGACAATCTGCACACATACTGCCTAACAAAGGGAACAATTGACAGAAAAGGGAAGCTTAAGGGCGGATTAGTTCCTCTTAACAGCAAAAAGAATGAAATAAGAAAAAGCACCATACAACTGCCTACTGACCATCACATTGGAAAATTTCCAGGAGCCTTCTACCTCTGCACCCAGAGGATCAGTAATGAACCCAGCTCGCTGGAGGATCCTAACAGGGTCCCATTCCTTTCTCCCTCACACCTCAGAACTAGCTTTAACACACTCAAAAAACCCCTAAAAATATTATGATAGATATCTTTAAAATAATTTATATCTAATTTTTATAATTATATTACATATTTATGTGATTATATAATTATATGTAATTTAATTATAATATATTCATATTTATATATTGCATAACTTATTTTATATTGATATGTGTAACAAAAATTATATATGCTATGTAATATAGATAAAATAATTTTAATTATTATTTATACATTTAATTATATATAATATATAAGTGTGTATTAAATAATTATATTTTTATAGTTTTTAATAATTATATGTTAAGTTTTACTTTATGCTGTTAACTCCATTCAGTGAAATTACAAACCATGATTTTATACATATAAACTGAGTCATGAAATCACCAGATATCAAAACCTACTTCCCAGGCTGGAGAGATGGCTAGGAGTTAAAAGCACTGGCTGCTCTTCTAGAGACCTGGATTTGATTTCCAGCACCCATAGTGAGGGTGCCAACCCTCTGAAACTCCAGTCCTAGGAATCCAGTGCCCTCTTCAGACCCCCTACAAGCACTGCACACATATGATGCACAGACATACTTGCAGGTAAACCACCTATAAAGGTAAAATAAAATAAAAGTTTAAACCCACTTCTAAAAATAACAAGTCATACCTTTAAGGTTTTGTAGGCACTGCTCATGGTGGTCACCCGGTGATTGGAATGATTCCCACCCAACTTACAGAGGTGGCAAACTGGCCTTCTGCACAGTTCACAGTACATGTTTATTCTCTCTGTCTCATGTTCTGGGCACATTAGAATCTAGTGAACAAAAACAAATAGACAGTTAAAGATCTAGGCTTCAATTAATCCAGTAAATCCCCCAATACAAAGATTTGCTATATAAGATACAGCCATATAAGTGAATAAAAATACACACAAAATATTGGTACATGAAAACTCTAGAATTACCATTTTTAAATTTGAGGATTAAAACAGTTAATTCACAAATGTTACTTCTCCTAAATTTGGTGAAAACATTCATTACAAAGGACTCAAGTAGAGTGCAGGCTTAAGCAAGCTAGAAAGGTCCTCTCACCACATGGATTAGGCACACGTATTAGTGAGCATCCCTACAAGGTATCAGAAGACCTTAAGAAAATCGATGGCCTCACTCCCCACACAAGCCTGTTGCTAAGAAAGCCCTGGAAGGTTTGTGATGTAAGAGTCCAGCAGGCTAGCTCCACAAGCCACACAGGCAGCACACCCACACACACCCACACACCCAGCAGTAGCCCCTGACTCAAGGAAATGGCACATTTGTACTTACTCTATGAAATATCATCATAGATGCATTTGAAATTGTGCATAATATACTGTTTCCATTCAGAAACAAGTATTTACATAGAACATTGATGAAATCAAATCGTTGTTCATTATTTCAAGAGACTAGATGTCAGGCAACTATAACTGGTCCAACAAACTAAGAAAATAAAAGACCAATATGCAAAGTCCCACCACCAACACAGCTTCAGGGGGGAGATAAAACTGGAATAAACAATGTTTCAGAATGTCCAAGCTCCAAACCTTCAAAAGCATGCAGCTTGCTTGTTTGTTTCATTGTTAGTTTTGTAGGTTTTGTTTGTTTGTTGAGACAGGGTTTCTCTGCTCTGGCCATCCTAGAATTCACTTTGTATATCAGGTTGGCCTTGAACTCACAGAATTCCACCTGCCTCTGACTCCTGAGTGCTGCCGTTAAAACCATGCACCATCACACCCTTTAAAGTAGAAAACTTTGAATTTCCAAATGAAGAGATTCAGTGAGTTCAGTTACAGGAGAGTATTCTCTATAGTAATAAACAGCTTTTACTGACTAACATAAATGGCTTGAAGAAACTATTTTTCTTAATATAGCCTAGTCATACACCTTTGGTTTATTCATAAGGATTTTATAGTAGCAAATAAAATCTTATGACTAATTTGCATTCCAAATTCTATAACATACTTAACTTACAAACACCTCACCCTAACATAGCTCACTATCATGTGTCTTCCCATGCTAGAACCCAGGACTACTGTGATCTTCTTAATGAAACACTAAAACTTTTGAAGTCACACATATTTAAAATTCAATGACCTTGAGGAGTTACTGTGAGACATACCATAATAGGGAATTCAAAGCTCTTTGACAAACCTGTTGTCGGACTAACAGTTTTGACAAAATGTCCTTCTGAATGTGGGTGCAAAGAAGTTATCTTTAATCTTCCAGGCTACGTTATTTAAGAAATGTTCAGTAACTACTTTTGAAATAATTTTTATCTTTAAGACTTTAAATTTTACTTTAAATTATTTGTATGTGTCGTGTGGGGTATGGAAACATTCGTGCAATACTCAAAGAGGAGAGAGGAGAGGATTGGACCCCTTGGAGCTGCAGTTAGAGCTGGCTGTGAGGAACCCGTGTGGGTGCTGGGAACCAAACCTGGGTCCTCTGGGACAGACAGTAGGTGATCTTAACACTGAGCCATCTATCCGGCTGCGAAAGAGCTTTTTTGTGATTTACACATGAGATTATTACAAATAAAGGATGTACCTTTAAAAGCATACCAGTATAGTGTCATATTCATACTAGTTACTAAGTTGTAAAGAAGAACAACTTTTAAAACATTCATTGTTTCAAGTACACAAATTGGAATATCTTGGAAATATACAAAAATTATTTTACTTATCAAAGGTTAAAGAACATGACATTCATATGAGCATTAGTAACCAATTATCCAGAATACTTAAGAAACGCAAATTCTACCTAACATTATAAAAACACTATGTCCCAAGCTTTCAAGTACTGGGCTGTAATTATTAAAATGTTACCCAATCAAATCTTCCTGCCTCTAGACTCCTGGCAATTTTTCCCATCACATTTGGTACCCTAACTTACCTTGGGTCTGAAGTTAGTGGTGGGGCCCACATACTCATGCTGGGCTTTGACAGTGCCCCAGGGATGGTAAATTTTGAAGCATTCATTGCAGTAGCTAGCACTACAATCCATGCAGCTCTTTGTAGATTCCTGGGGTGGTGGTTTACAAAGGTCACACATAATGGCTGTGGCTGCCCTAGCGGCCTGCCGGTATCTCTCCACAATCGTTTCCAAAGTGAAATTTCGAAACAGCCCACTGACTCCTCGCTCTCCAAGATCCACATCATGCTCACAGCCAGGACAAGGGAACGTGGTTGGCCTTGGGGTCAGTGAATTACGCTTCCAGCCTGTGTAATTAGTAAGTCTTCATTCAGTTACTTCATAAATGATTAATATGAAAAAAACTCAGGTTTTAGAAAGACATGTCTCTACAATAACAAATATTCCATGTGGCTCCATCTACATCCTGAAAATGCTTTTCAAAAAAGGGCACATAAAAGACAAGTTAAAATCATTAAAAGTTATCACAGAAAAAGGAAAAACAATCTATAATAAAGTGCACATAAACTCACATTAAGCCAAACAGACATGAAAACAAAACGTATAATACAATACTTGATAGACATAGGAGTTTATATAATTAAGATTCCTAGTTAAGGGGCTGGAGAGATAGATAGCTCAGTGGTTAAGAACACTAACTGTTCTTCCAGAAGTTCTGAGTTCAATTCCCAGCAACCACATGGTGGCTCACAACCATCTGCAATGGGATCTGATGCCTTCTTCTGGTGTGTCTGAAGATAGCTACAGTGTACTCACATACATATAAATAAATAAGCAAACAAATAATTTTTAGTTAATGTTATACATCATACCCACAGTCACTGAGTGAATACCATCTTAGCTGACTGGGAAGAAATGAGGTAGATGAAAGAGAAGGGCCTTAATGATGTTAATCTGGGCCCATGAATCAGCATGCTCAATGCAATCCCAGAGATTTTAGAACTGCAAACTTGCCACCTATATGTACAGTGTATTTCTGGTTAGTCTGTACTTTCATCACATACACAAGGGAATGGGCAGTCACACATTTTAAGAACAATCTCAATAGAATGTTTCCTACTGCAGCAATGTTTTATCTGGGAAAACTCAGTGGGAAAGACCAGAAGGGATTGAATATAATCCATACAAGAGTGATTAATTCCTTCATAGACCTAGAACTTATTAACTTTACCAGGGACCAACCATTCGGTATCTTCTTGGGACCTAAAACAAGGAATCGTTAAGATTACTTAACTCAGTGCCAAGAAGCATTACATGGAATTTTATATTATAGAAAATACTTTAAACATTAGATTTTTTTTAATTCGGTATTATCATCGTGATCTTAATAAGTCAAGAAACCAAATTATGGCAGATCTTACCTGCTGCTTCACAGAAAGGCAAAGTTGTCCATTTGACATAGGTGGACGCATACTTACTTACAACTCTTAGAGCATGAAATCTGGGTTGCCCATAGCACACAAACCAAGCAACTTCTTAACAATTCCGGCCTTCCTTCATACCACCATGCTCAACATCAAAAATTAATGGATAAATTCAGTATGCTCTATTTGGCAAAGATCTAGAAACAGCTACATTGCTATTCTCTTGAAATGACTGCCATCTAAAAATAATGTCTTAAAAGATGCCTGGTATGTCATCACAATAGGTAACACTTAGCAGACAGCCCATAGTGTTGTTCGTATTAATTTAATGACTTTAGAGCATGCAAAGTGTCGCTGGACTCCCAGCGCAGCTAATGTAACAGGCATGCACTATATCTTTAACATCTCCATTTAATGACTTTTAGCCTTAAAACAGGAATCATATAAAAAGAAACTTCCCGCACAAACTTGAAAATCTTACTCTAAATATATTCCTGTAGTAATTTTAAAAACATGCAATATACAGTTCAAGATGTTTCACACCACAGCAGGCATGTAATGAAATAAGCAGCAGGCTAATTAAAAAACAAAACAAAACAAAACACACACACATGCCAATGGAAATGTTTTTGTGAGAAAAAAAAAAAAAGAAGCCAAATAATTCTGGAAGTCAGATAATGCAGTGGTCAAGTTTAAACAGATGGAAATTCACATTTAGTTAGGTCCTTCTACACATTAACTAGATGCTAGAAATTTATGTGATGGAATAACCAATCTCAACAGTGCATGTGAAAAGCAATGGTCTATTATTGAGTTTATGAAGGTTGTGATCAATTAAGTAGTGTTAAGAAACAAAATCATGAAAATTGAATCCTGCTGTACCATGAAAGCTGGTAACACCCAAATTGTGGCTGTTTTCATGTGTAGAAAAGTTTTTAGAAAATGGTGCATCCCTCTGCTGTATATCTGTTACCTTTTCTATGGCAAAAATAAACTATTTTATAAAATATTACACTGGACCTCTTCAATGAGGTAAAATGTTGTATTTAAGACCTGAATAATTCCAGGTAACCTATTCAAATAGGTATCCTGGTTGTTTTTCTAAACAGATCCTCAAGTATCCTTATGAATGCTAGTAAGTTTTCATTTTATCTGCCATATGCTTTTACTGTTGTTTTCATAAAAGATTATATTCAGAGAAACAAAGAAAGCATGACAGCTCCAAGGATATCCTGGAAGGTAAACCTCATGAAAAAAACAAACAAACAAACAAACAAACAAACAACCCACTGCACCAAAAGGTAAATGTAATAAAGTCAACTTTCAATAGCTGTGCCATCTAAAGGGCCATGAAGCCAAATGGCTGTTAAAATTTAATTTTAACATAATTAATTTTTTACTTTTTTTGGCAGCAATAGGCTTAGTTCAAACTCTCAAGAGTACTTGAGGCTAGTGGATATCACAGCATGTAGAAAGGAGTTGGATGTTTCCATTATTAGAGAAAGTTCTATTTACAGTCTTTCTTTACAATGTGACACAATATGGGGAGTGAGGGACTAACCAGATGATGACAGGGACAGCTAGGAAGTCCTGAAGACCAAACACCAGCCACACAACTGGGGGAGGCAGCATCCATAAGTTAGGTAAATGTTCTCAACTCACATGGCTTTGCTTCAAAGGCATAATAAGCAAAGATCAAGACATGATTTAAAAATAGTTAAAGAATTTTCAAAATGGCTTATAGCCACCAAAGGAGCCAGATTTCAGTTTTTGCTTTATCCCTCAACTGTTGGGGGAAGAATAAAGTATTTAAGAACTAATGCAAGAGCATCAAATGTGTGTAGCATATTTCAGACTGCTGCTGTTGCATCCTCTCCCATACTCTGGTGCTAATGACTCTTGTTCTCATGGCTTGCCCCACTGGTGGGTGGCACCAGCTGGACTTCTCAGGAGGTGAGAGAAACAGAAAAGGGTAACATTTCTCCAACCAAAGACTATCACCAGAATTTGATCCAAAAATAGTCAATTTTACTCTAAGAGGTCAACTGGAGTGGGGGGGAAGCTGTGTACATGCCCCACAAATGGGTAAGACCTCCATATTAAAACTCTGATGACAAACACTTTCAAACATTAACAATAACACAAAAGACACAATATGCATAAAATAATGGAGAGACTACGAAATTGACAACTTCAAACAAAATTTTAATATTTATTTAAACTTGTTACGTTTTATTATAGTTTATGGAAATGTAAGAAGATTTTTCAGGTATCAGATACTAAAAGACAAAATTGCATTGTGAATATGGGCAAAACGAAAGTGGGAATCATTTTGACATACACCCCATAAAAATGTCAGAAATTTTGTCCTGTTTGATCTTTAAGTCATGTCATTCCAATTTGTTTCTATATAATTCTATATAATTTTGAAGACTTGACCACTGGTGTTAGGGAAACTCTAGATACACAAGAGAATTTAAATCTAACACCACGCTGCCTGCAGCCACAAAAGCAATAAAGCGGTTTTTTCTACCTCTCCACCCCAAAGATCTCCGCTGTGGTGCTGTGGACAATGAACAGAAAGCTGGATTTAAAATCCCATCCCAGAGAGAATACTCACAACTTGTTAACAAAGGAGAAAGCAGTGACTGTGTCCCTCACAGAACACGATTAGTTGGTCAACAGTAAATGTGTGTTTCCTGACACACAGGATGTTTACAAAGGCAGCAATATAAAACAGTCAAGTGATCTTACAGAATTCGACTGCACCACTATCAGGCAACACTTGAGAGACATACACTTTGTCCTACAAATTTGTGTTTTTAAAACAACCTCGTATCTGGCTACTGTTAGAAACGCTTAGTAAATTCAAGTATCTTTTGTTTGTTTGTTTTTTCTAAGCTAAAAAACTAACTTACAAAAAAGATTATTAAAACTCAGTATCTCTGATGACAGGAAAATACAAAATGGAGAGAAAGATTGCACACATATGATCAGAAATATAAAACAATGAAGCTTGTTTGTTCACACACCTGGATGGGTAATTGACATATACACAGAGTCCTTATGCTTTCAAGGCACCCCTTTGTTAAAAGTCTATGTATAGCAATATTATCCCAATGAATTATTATAGCTTATTAGCATAAGGTGCTTTTAAGCTCTTTAGTAGCCACAACAAAAGTTAAGAAACGAGTTCTGATATTATTTAACCCACTACACCCATTATATACAACCTCAGAATGGACTAAGATAAAAAGTATTAAATCTGTTTTTGTTATCAGAAGCCTCAGGAATCTAGTAAACACTTTCCATGTACAGCAGAAAATACTATATTTAATCAGAAAGTCCTATTTCAAGCACTTCGCAGCTAGTGTATACTGCACTGGACAGCTTAGGTTCTAACCCTTTAGTGAAACCAATGGTAAAAACTAATTTTTAGAAATATATTCCTTCCACATCCATTGCTATAAACAGGGTTTCTGGCTTCCTTTTCAAGTGTATCTGCAACACAATGATACCTGGTCCTTTAAAACTGCTGACAGAAGACAGCCCTGACATTTATGACCACTGACTCGCAAACCAACCCTTTGGAAATAACTGCCACGTTTCAAACATTCTCTCCTTCCAAGCCCCCCCTCCCACCTCTCTAAGATTTATTTTTATTTATGTGTATGTTGGGAAGGTGCCTGCCCATGAAGGTCAGAAGAAGGTGCCAGATCCCCTGGAGTGAAAGTTACAGGTGGTTGTGGGTCACCTGACATGGTGCTGGGACCATTCAGTAGTCATCCTTCTCCAAGTTAGCACTCTTAGCACCTACAGCCATCCTTCACCAAAAACTTTTCAAGCGCTTCCAAGTGCCTGTTCAGGACGTGATCCGCCTGCACAGTGATCTTACAGAATGGGGAGGAGCTTGTTTTAGTCACTTCACATCTAATATGGACAGTGGGTGTATGGAACTCTTATTCTGAAAAAAAAAATGTTTACCCCTATTACACTGCAGCCATGGTAGCATGCTCTGTGTACTTTAATACCAAAAGGCTGTTGCTCAATATCCGTTCGACAACTATGCATTCAAGTACTAGAGAATAGTATAAGCTCCTAGAAACACAGATAGTTCTACTTTCTTATGAATCACACATGAGAATCAGTCAAACCTAAAGATTAAAACACTACCTAAAACATAGAATTCCATGAAAGACATATGTGAGCACAACCTAATCATATAGAGAATGAAAAACGTATATGACAACCTAAGGAAAAAGATCCCACTAATTGTCTGTATTGAATAGTAATACACAAGAAGTAAAATTCCCTCCACCCACCAAGGGGGTTCCCAATTGGCCAGTGAAGACCCACAGATAGAACGTCAAGTCTTATCTGATAAGGATGACTTCAACTAGTTATTGTCTTTCTGTCCCTCGGGGTGCCAGATTCACAGCAAAGAGCAAAACATAAAAGGCAAGACCTCACAATGAACACAGCTTTCTTTGTCCTCAGTCTTGCTCAAACACAACTGGCCCAATCGACTTCAATGGCATAAACATATATTTTATATGTGCAAACTATCTCCTAAATAATTAATGACTGGCATTCAAAGAAAATTGCATGAGACTAGAGAGATGATGGTCCAGAAGACCCAGATTTGACTCCCAGCACCCACATGGCAGCTCACAAGCATCTGTAACTCTAGTCCTAGGGAATACAACACTCTTCTCTGACCTCCTCAGACACCAGATACACAGGCCAACCACTATACATATAAAACCATATATATCTCATGTATATATAAAGCATGTATATACAACTCATGAAAGAACTCTTGTTTACTCTCATGGAGTAGATACATGGATATAAATACAGAACAAGGAGACTCTACTGCAGAAAGCAAGCACAGAAAAAGATGATACTCTTTGAATGCAGCTTAGAAAGAGACACTTTTCTGAAATATAGAGGGAAAATTCACAAGATTTAAAAGTGGCCCCTGTCCTACCAGTGGGAGAAGCCCAGTAGAGTAGACCAAAGGTTTAAAGATAAAACGTCCAAGTGCAGGCTGCTCAGAGTGGAAGCTCTGCAGCCTGGAACTTCTGGGCACACACACACACACACACACACACAGACACACAGACACACACACACAGACACACTCACACACATATACACACACATACACACAGACACACACACACACAGACACACACACACAGACACACACACACACACACTCCTTAATATAAAGACTGTGCTTAACATGAGGCTAACTAACTTTAAAAGTTAACTAACCACTACTTTAAAAGAATTCCAGCAGCCTCTGTAATTTTAAGTTAATTTTACTCTACATCACCTCTACAACAACTGTTCAGAGACAACACCTCCTTGACAGAAAACAATGTAAATGTTGGCCTGTGATACGGGTACAAAATACATGCTATGTGTCATTAAAACTACTCTCATACATCACTGCAGAATTCTAGAACTCGTGATAGTCAAAACCCTTATTTGGGGGAGTGGGCAGGTCCTCATACATCCCAGGGTGGCTGTGATATCTTAGACCCTTCTCCCATGTGCTGATACTGCAGGTGTGGGCCACCATGCCCTGCCAAAACACTTACTTTAAAAAAAAAGAATGTCATGCTGATAAGGAGACTAAGATTCTCAGGTAGAGTGATACCACATCTGATCTACTTTAAAAGTTCTCTAAGGGTTAGAAAGATGACTCAGCAGTTAAGAATACTGGCTGCTATTCTACAGGACCGGGGTTTGTTTCCCAGCACCTTCATTATGGCTCACAACCAACTGTAACTCCAGTCCCAGGGGATCAGACACCATCTTCTGACCTAAGAGGACATGGCAGGCACATGGTACACAAACATACATTGAAACACACACATAAAGTAAAAATAAGTAAAATCTCAACAACAAAAGTTTTCTAGACATCACCATTATGTAGTCCCACCCTTAACTCTGCAGTATTTATTTGTACATTAATTCGATAGATGCTTTCCTAAATAGTTCACTATTCTACCATGGTATTCTACAGTTGTAAGCAGTTTAGCACAAAGTATTCAAAATCCATCTTAAGTGCCTATCAAAAAATCACAAGTTGATCTTGACATTTTAAGTGGAGGCTACAATTAAAATGTGTTCACTTGGAAAAAATAACAAACACCACCCCCTTCCAGTTTTAACTGAACCTCGATCCATAAGCTCTCCCTGCCCCACCCAGCTTCCCCCACATACCTGGTCTGTTAATCTTGTCAATTTTATCCATGCTAGGGGAGGTGAGTCGGAGTCGAGGGCTGCTCTGATTAGAACTGTCTGATGCCACATCATTGAATGAGTCATCAAGAGACAGTAAGAGTTCTTTCACACACTTATGACAGACACTGTGCTGGCAGGGAAGGATCAGCGGGTGTGTAAACAGCTCCTTGCATGCTGGGCAAATAAGTTCCTTTTCGATATTCTTAATAGTCACCTTAGGATGAAAACCAAAACCAGGGTCAAAACTCTCGTGGGGAGATACGTCAGCATGTTCATTCATTTTGTGTAAGTACATGTGCTTATTTTTCCAAAATAGAATTAAGAAACAGACCTTAAACTGTGAACTTCCCAACCAGGGGGTGGTGGTGGCCATGCCACAGAGGCAAGCAGATCTCTGTGAGTTCAAGGCCAGCCTGGTCTACAGAGCAAGTTCCAGGATAGCTAGGGCTCTAAGAAATCCTGTCTTGCAAAAAAAAAAAAAAAAAAAAATCCCTATGACTATGAAATTCCTTTCATATACATGGCATGGAATTAAGAACTAATGATAATAGACAAAAGAAAGTGAAATGTAAGAAAAATAATAAAGATAGTAGAGGACCACGCCCTATCAAAAATCACAGACTGTTCAAACCATCAGGGACAAGTCCCTGACTCAGGATTCTAGTGAAATTCTAAAAGTGATACTTTTCAACAAAAAATAATTTCACTATGACATTAACCATTCTTAATGCATTAACTCCACGACTGCCAAATAGCAAGAGCTGATAATAAATAAAAACACCCAGGCTAAGCCAGTGTGTTCAGGAAATCCTAATTGAATTCTATTTACAAGCTGAGTATCAGCAATTTTCTACATTAAATCTGACCATTTTCGTGTGTTTTATGAAAATGCTAAAATGTTTAAGGCTCTATATTGCATATCAAAGCAGTTGTCATAAAAGCACATCATAAATATAAAAGGTGGGGTGAGAACTAAAAGACACCACCCTAAGAGCATCTTCCTTCAAACCTATAGGTATTCACTATTTCACCACGTAAATGAGAAACACTTTAGGGTCACAACTAAAAAGATGTGATGACTCCACACTGTTTTCCCACCCATCACCTATACAGGTTTTGGGGGAAGTGCTGGGAAGGTGGGGGGAATAGCACTTAAGCTTCAAATTCTATAGATTACTGTTGGCGTTCCTGAAATTTTAATGACAAGCCAACTTTTAAAATTAAATCTCCGCCGGGCAGTGGTGGTGCACATCTTTAATCCCAGCACTTGGGAGGCAGAGGCAAGTGGATTTCTGAGTTCGAGGCCAGACTGGTCTATAGAGTGAGTTCCAGGACAGCCAGGGCTATACAGAGAAACCTTGTCTCGAAAAAAAACCAAAAAAATAAAAAAATAAAAAATAAAAATAAATCTCAATCGTATACAATCATTTCATCTATAGGAAATATACAGAAAATTTTTGGTGGGGGGAAGGGGGGGGACTCAAGACCGGTTTTCCTGTGTAGCCCTGGCTATCCTTGAGCTAGCTCTGTAAACTAGGCTGGCCTCGAACCCAGCAACTCATTGGATATGCATTCCCAGTGCTGGGTTAAAAAGTGCTCAGAAAGTAAAATGTAATTCACTCATTTTGATGAAATAAGTGTATGCTAATCTATTTCCCCACCAGCGACACAAAGGGCTTTAGTAAACCCTGATAATCACACCAGGAACAACTGGCTTCATCACTGCCAACAGATCTTTAATGCAGTGTCTCTTGAGGAATCACAACTATTTAAAAAGGCTCTCAGCATGCTACGATTCCATCGAACCTGGAAATAAGCCGGTCACACCTACAAGTCACACAATACTGGATACTTACATTTTATCTCACTTCATCCAGTATCACACTAATTTAAAGGAAAAAGAAAAGATATATGCTGACTGCCCCAAATAGAATCTTGTCCCATTTTACTTATAACCAATACCATCGGTAAAGCTCCACCTCCTATAGGAATTATCTAAAAAATCATTTCCATTTTTCTTGTGCCTAAATCATTTGATTACGCTGGATATAAAGTAATTCTTTCTTCAAAGAAAAATCAGTATCTGTTTTTGTTTGTTTGTTTTACATCCTTTGAGTCAAAACCCATATGATGTGAGAGCTCACTCAAGCAACTGCAAAGAGGTGGGTCAGGAAAACTTCGGGAGTCGTGCCTAGTCAACCTCTGCAAAGAAAAGGTTTGAACCGCACAGCCGCAGGGGCCCCGGCCCCGCCCATCGAGCAGGAGACGAGGCTCCCAGCCGGTGGCAGGAGCAGCCGGGGTCCAGGAGGGACTCCAGCGCCCCTCGGGGCTCCAGACAAAGGGCGGCACGCTGGGGCACGCGCCCTACTCTTAGGCGCACAAGACACCCCAAAGCGACTACTTCTGCAGACAGAACCCCACGGAAGAGCCTGCCCTTCCGTCCCCAGCGTGGCCAGGTGCACTGTCCCGGACCAGCGTCTCTCCCCACAGGACCCCAATCCCCTCTCGAGAGCAGAAAAAGGCACCGCCGGACAGTGGGACCGGCCCGGAGAGAACAACCCAGAGTAAGCGCGTACCTGAGAGTCTGAGGCATCCCCCTCCATTGCAGCCCTCCGCCGGGTGACATCAACCGCGGAGTCTTTACAGGCGCAGCGGGGCCCCAGCAGGGTCGTGTGGGCGAGTCCCCGCGGCGGCTCGGGAGCCTCGGGTCAGACCGGAGGGCAAGCTGGTCAGCCAGATCCGGCCAGCGGGCCACGCGGCGAGGGACTGGCCGGCGCAGGCGAAAGCACGGGCGCAGGAGAGTGCGGTTGCTCCCTGCGAGGGCCCCGGGAGCCGCGAATGACTCCCCGCTACCGGCTGCGGCGGCGGCTCGCGCGGACTGCAGCTGGACAAGCAGCCAGGCGGAGACTGGGGCGGTGGCGCGGGGCGGGGCCGGGAGGGGGAGGGGCTGTCGCCCCGGCAACGGCGCGGCCGCACAAAGGAGGCGGGACTCAGTGGGGCGTGGTCAGTGGCGAGGTGGGGCTCGGGAGGGGTGGGGTGCCGGCTCGTAGCTGCCCACCACTCACGCTCCAGCGAGGGCGCCGGGAGTCTAAAGGCTCTAGGTCGGGGTGACGGCTCGGGGGTCGTAAGGGGTACGTTCTGGCTCTGTGGCGCTTTGGTCCATTTTACTTTTTCTGAGGGCGTTCGCAAAGTGAGCGCGAAAGCCCAGTGACGCTCCCAGGGCCTGAACTGAACGGTGGGGATCAAGGACAAGTGCGCCCCAGGGAGCATCCGGAGCGGTACGCCAGGGCCGGCGCAAGATCCCGCCCACTTCTGCCTCCACCCCTAACCAGGCTTACCTAGGGCAAGTTCCGGGGCCGGTCCCCCAGTCTTCTCTCTCGGGCTCTTCAACCTACTCTTCCGCCTAGAGTTTTTTGGGGGTTTTGGTGTTGTTGTTTTGTGAAGTCGCATTCCCTGCACTTAAAGTACGTTCCTTTTTTTTTTTTTTTCCTGCTCAATCGGGGTTTGAAGCCTCACGCCACTCAGGAGCCCAGTGTCACTGGAACAGCCCGAGGAACAGGAATTCCATCCCTGGGTGCTGGCCTAGGCTTGAAGTCAAGATACTGCGGCAAAGCCCCCGCCCTAGCCCAGCCCACAGCCACCTTGCGGTTTCGCATCTGAAGACCGTGGACAGTGGTCTAGAAATGCCCCAGCAACCACATCAAGCTAGATGGACAAGGGTCTAGATGGGCGCGTTTCGCCTGCTTCCTGCGCACCGGCAGAACAGAACAAGGCAGCCTGCCACAGTCGGGGGCAAATATTACTAGGTAATTAAAGCCACTACTTTCTTGACGGCTAGTTTCGTCTGTAGGTGTTAGATTGAAAGAATCTTTGTCCTAACTCCAAGGGAGCACGGAGCTGCAGAGCGACATCTCCATTAGGTTTTGAAAAGCATCCTACTTTTAATTTCCTACTTGGAAGAAAGCTGTCTTCTGCGGCAAATTCCACATCTTCTCAAATCTCTCACACCTGCGGTAACTTCTTTGTCAACCAGGCAGTTAAATCTCCATAGCAGTGTAGAATTGAGAACAGCAAGGAACTACAGCGTCTAATGGTGTACCCTCAATCTACTGAGAGGATTCACGCCTTGGAGTGGGGGTGGGGGTGGGAGGGAAGGGGGCGGAGGGGATAACTAAGCGGTTCCTATCCAGATGGGCTGCAGCATATGCTAGACCCTGTAAGCTTCCTTGGATCTGGAGCACGTGTCCTAAGCAAGAGGGAAAAGAGGAGAGTGGCAAACCTCTGCGCCCCACAACACGTACCTAATATACTTTTAAGTCTTGACTTTCAAAAAGTATAAGTATTTTTGTTTCTGATGTTTGCCTTTGTACTAAAGACACATTAGCATGCTTAGATAGGCCTTTGAGCCAAAACATACTAAATGGCAGAGTAAAAAAAAATTAGGTTTCGTTAGCACAAGCTGAGGATAAAACATTTATAGGCAACAAACACCTGGGCGAAAATAGAATTCAAGGACCTTCCACTATACAAAGCAAACTTCACTGAGATATTTCACACCTGGCCAGCAACTTGACAAAATGTGGGGTTCTGGGCACTTTCAAACATTATTTCATGACAGTATGAATTGCTACAGCTTACTTGAAAGGAAATTTATCAATTCCTATTTTTAAAATCGCGATACAATAGGCCTTGTTGAGTGACTCATGGCTAATGGTCGTATTTCAATACTTGGCGTGTCTATACAAAACAATACAAAAATCTCACTTGCATTTATAATGACTAAATTCCTTCGTTCCACAGTGTACATTTATGCTAAAAAATACCTTTTAGCAGATCTATTTGATGAGAAAGAATGCCCGACTTAGGGAACATCACAGAAGAGGGAACCAAGGAGTAGGAGGGCTGGAGGTTGGGAGGGAGTACTGTAAATACTGTCATGGGGACATGACATGGCGACTGCACCTCTGAACCTAAGGTAGCTATGGTTTCCTCCCCAAGATCTAGTCAATAAGAGCAGTGAGTGGTCCCACAGGCAGAACTAGCTGGGACTCAGTGGGTTAATAACCAAAACCGAAGACACAATGGAGATAAGAGGACATGTTGGGGGTGCCTGGGAGGATGGGGGATGAAAGTTGAGGAGCGTACGCAAGAGTCACTGCTTAAATACATGAAGTCACCAAAATACAGTATTTTTTAAATATTAAAGATGCCAAAAGTACAGTGAGGGCTTTTTTTTAAATTACATCTGCCAAACATTTATAGAGCAGAATTTTTATCCTCAGCATTGTTTAGTTGCCACTCTGGGGTGTTTGTGTGTGTGTGTGTGTGTGTTGTGTGCGAGTGTGCAGGCATGTGCTCATATAGGTAAATAATAAATATGAACAAATGAGTATTATATAGGTAAATAAAATGAATGGAATGGAGCACAAACTGGGTCAGGAGAGATAACAGGATTAGTAAGGTGTGTGAGACTTACTTTCCACTCGTATTGTATTGCTGGCATTTTTTTTTTTCAGTATGTGCTTGTTTTAATTCTAAAGCGTTTTTGTTGAGAGTCCTATTGATCTAGAAACTATTAAAACCAGGAAGGGAGTGATGTTAGCGGCAAGTCTGAAGTCTGCTGCTGTAAACCACTGGCTCCCCACTTGCCCCTCAGAGTCAGCATCCTCTTTGGCTTCTAGGCTTCCATCAGCTTCCCACTCTTGGCACCTAATCCCAAGTCTCCACTTAAAAGGTACCAAGACCCTTCCTGGGTCCTGATTAAAATTCCCTGGTAGGTTCTTTTAGTCATGTTTGTGAGTTTGCTTTGAGATAGGCATGTGGCCAAGGTTGGTCTCAAGCCCATGACCATTCTGCCTCAGCTTCTTAAATGCTGGGATTGCAAATGTGTACTAGCACGTCTGACTTGCATAGGTTTCTTACTATTCGGCCTTTTGAACCCTTTTTATTTGTCCTTTACCCAGATCATACTGTTTCTTTTCAGATCCTGCTCTTTCTCACCCTCACAGTTAACCCCCAATTAACCCCACTGCCTACCTGGGATGCCCCTCTGCCTGCCTATCTTGCAGAGACAGTCTGACATGGTGGTTCTCAACCTGTGGGTCACAACTCCCCCTTTAGGGGCTGAACAACCCTTTCATACAGGTCACCTATGATCATCAGAAAACATCGATATTTACACTATGATTCATAGCAGTAGCAAAACTAAAGTTATGAAGTAGCAACAGAAATAATTTTATGGTTGAGGGTCACCACAACATTGAAGAACTGTATTAAAGGGTCTCAGCATTACTGGTCTAATGGGTATTAAGGATGACTTGCTTGAGATAGAGTACTGTTCTGGTGGCTCTGTGTGCACAGGGAGCAGAATAAGCTACATGCTACAAAGCAGCGCCTTGTTCTTGGAATGTAAGAAGGGTGGATGCACATAAATGCGTGATGCAGTGTGTGTGTTGGAAGGCAGGAATGAAAGGCGAGTGATGAACTTGCAATGACACAAAATGAGTCTGAAACTCCAGAGGGCTAGGAACACTGGGATTTCCATACATGCTGGGAACTTTTTGAAGGCTGTGAATAAAGTGGAATGACAGGGCTGGTGAGATGGCTTGGTGGTTAAGAACCAGGATTCCATGCCCAGCACCTATATGGTGGCTCAAAACCATCTCGAGTTCCAGGGAATCTGATGCTCTCTTACCTCTGCAGGCACCAGGCACACACACAGCACAGACATAGATGCAGACAAAAAGGCAAGAGTTTCTTCATTATTATCCCACTTTGCACTTTATTGTCTGTATTTTGCTCTTCCCCCGGTTTGGTGTGTCCTACCCTACCAGTCCCACAAGTTTCTGTTAACATGTGGGTAAAAATGAAGCACATGGAATTGTGGTCCATGCCTCCATCTCCCTCAAGCCTATAGACCTTCAGCATCCTTGACGCTCTGTCTCTCTCTCTCTCTCTCTCTCTCTCTCTCTCTCTCTCTCTGTGGGGGGGGGGTAGTGAAGATTAAACCCACAGATGACTTATGCTAGGAAAGTGCTCTATCATAGTCAAATCTCTAGCCTACTTCCCTGCTCTGCCACAGGGCTATGAGCTAAGTCACATGTACCTAGTTCATGAAGTCCAAAAGGTTAACAACCCATTAGCACTACTCACTCAGCTCACCTGGTCTCTTCCCATGTTGGCTCCTAGCCACCAGAAAGAGATTAAGTTTGTAACTAGGTTGGGTCCTAGTGACAATGGTGCATTTTTTCAGTGAGTGGCCTAAAACACTAGGCTTCACCTCCAGTCTAAAGCAGAGTGCCACTCTGCTGTGTCCTAAGAGAAAGTAGAAGCAAGGTGATGTGACTACAAACTCAAGACTGAGGGGACCCCTCGATCTTTCAGCATCCCTCGAAGAAAATGCAGACAGCTCCTAGACTTAAGGGAAATATAGAAGCTAAAAATGATAGAAACCTCGGGGTTTTACACTGGTTTGACCCACTGCAACCCACACTGCCAGGCATCAGAAATCCAAGGTGAAAGGCAATAAATTGAACTGTCTACCACTTATACCCAAACCCAGGACGGGGCATGTTCCCCAGTCATAAAATGTTGCTATGGGAACAAAATCAGGAGAGAGGCATCTAGAGAGCACCTGGCCAGGTCCTGCCATCTTTCCAGCTGCCATCTGAGTCTACTAACTGTAAGAAGGAGAAAGAACAGCCTGAAAAGAAGAACCAATGTGGTGTGACGGGCAACCAAAAGTAGAGAAGAAATAAAATGTATCTAAAAGTGCAAACGATAACAAACCCCCCAAAGCCAGGGGTGGTAGTGCATGCCTGTGATCCCAGCATTCAGGACACTGAGGCAGAATGATAATGGGTTTGAGGCCAGCCTTGGCTACCTGCTTGCTTCAAAGCAAACAAGCAAATGTGATAACCCCACAGAGGATTCATTATGGTCTAATTTTCATGGTCTAACTCGGACCTCATTTGTACTTAGTTTATGATGCTCAGCTTAACTAGATTACATACTCTTCATTTCTGCAGTAATGTTTGATGTTTGGAAGCCTTGTTAAAACTATTTTAACTTTTATGTCGTAAGATAAAACCCTATAGGCACTTAACACTGTAGTACCCAGCCAACAGTTCCACACTGGGAAGATAAGAGAGGTGTAGGTCTGCCCTGGCAGGAATTTCTGGTTATCAGAAGTATAGTCTACATGGTCCGTGGGCAAAGGGCTCTTGGGCAAGTTGAGATGAATAATATTGGTATATACAGGTTGTCTGCTTTTCCTTTGGCCACACCTTATTGTTCTTCTTAGTATTGCTAGCACTAACACACCCAATTAAAATTGGATGGTATATAATAACATTTTTAGTATATGTCTCAAATATTGTACATCCTTGTATTAAGTTGTTTTTATATGAATTTCAAATTTAATTTTATAGCTCATATTTGTATATGTGTGTTCATGTGTGTAGATACATGCGTGTGTACACATGTGTGCATGTGGAAGCCAGAGGGCAATCCTGGGTGTTGTTCTTTAAAGCATCATCTATCTTTTTAAGTATTTTCAATATTTATTTATTTATTTATTATTTGGGGGGGGGGTTGTTTTGTTTTGTTTTTTGAGACAGGGTTTCTCTGGGTAGCCCTGGCTGTCCTGGAACTCACTCTGTAGACCAGGCTGGCCTCAAACTCAGAAATCCACCTGCCTCTGCCTCCCAAGTTCTGGGATTAAAGGCGTGGGCCACTGCCCAGCTTCAATTTTTTTTTTTTTTTTGCATTTATTGAGGCACACATATGTGCTTGTTCATATGCACACACACACATGAATAAAAACATTGTACACATGTGGATGACAGAGACAACTTGAGTTAATTTTCTTGTTTCTAATATGTGCATCTTAGGATCCAAATTAAGTTGTCAAATTTGGCAGCAGCTACCTTTACCTTCTGAGCCATCTCTCAGCCCTTTTCAATTTTTATTTTATTTTTTAAATTTAAAACAGGTTCTTTCTATGTCCTCGAACTCTCTCATAGGCTAGGCAAGGCTGGATGGCCAGTGAACCCACGTGATCTGCCTGTCCGTTTTCTCAGCTCTGTGATTACAAGTAGATGCCATTGCGACCAGCTCTTTTTAGTGGAGGTTCTGGGGAACCTAAGACAGATCATTCTTTGCCAGAACTCTATGGACTAAGCTATCTCTGCAGTTCTATGTCAAGTATTTTTTTAAAACATTATTTTGTAGGAGTCAGTTCTTTGCTTATGCCATGAGCGTCAGGTTTGGAAGCAAGTGCTTTTACCCACTGAGCCACTCCACCAGCTGTATATTAGGTATTTTATCTAAACGTCCAACATCTACTTGATTACAATATAAAGTGTCTCAAGACCTGCTCCCATTGCTGTAATACATAGTTTATCTGTTGAAGGTCTATTGTGTATCAATAACATTCCCAGGAAGCTTGAATAAAATATTCCTTTAATCCTTGCAGCAATCCTGTACAATGGGTATAATTCTCTATAGAAGGGACACATACTAGTGTGTACTCTTCCCTACCTCCACCTGAGATTAACTAATGTGCTAGTTATCCATCAGCCAGAACGCAAACCTGGATGTCACTCCACCATTCCTACTACGCTGCCCACAGGTAAATATGAAGCACACAACTAGTCATTTCATGAAGATACCCACTCACCCTTCTAAATGATATTTGGAGATACTATGTTCAAATTATTTTTACAACACTGGATAGGATATTTGTGAGGCCAGCTATTTTTAAACCTTACTGCAAATCTCTGTCTTCTTTTCTTCTCCCACAGCACATATATTTGATTCAACCCTAACATTAAAAAAAAAGGAAAAAGAAAGAAACAAACAAACAAACAATGTAGTCATGTTACAGTGGGCCAAACCTCCCCATTATTACCTCAGTTTGGATTTCAGTTGTTTTAACAACTACCTGTTCAGCCATCTGAAACAGCCTTCAGTGGGATTTTTGTTTCTGTCCCAGATGCTAACACTTCACATTACTCTGTTGGTGGGTTTTCTAAACCTAATTCTCATTTAAGGGCATTCTTGTTTCAAAGTCAATGGTGTATTTGTGAAAGTTCTTGAGTATTGGAGCTGGAGAGACAGCACAATGGATTATGACTAATAAGGCTGCTCTTTCAGAACAACATGGAGGCTCACAACATCCAGGACTCCAGCTCCGTGGATGCCCTCTTCTTACCTCTTCAGATGCCAGGCACCCATGAGGGGCACAGACATACGTAAGCAAAATATACACAAATAAAATAAAGTATTTTAAAGCCCTTGAGTCTTTTGTACCTCACAAGTGTTCGAAGTTCCAGTAAGGACCAAGTGATGGTTCCGTTGTCTGTTTATCCAAATCAAATGTTATCTCTTCAAATTACCTTTCATTTTGCCAAAATTATTGTGGTCCAGGATGTACCTGAGAGGCAACTGTTAAAGAAGAATCATTGGGTACTGATACTTAGGTATAATTCTAACAAGTGCAGGACAGATGAAGAAGTGTTCTAAACTTAAATATTCCATTCCACACACTTCATTCTGCCAGTCCAGAAAAGTGCATGATGATCTAAAGAGAAGATGTATGAAGATGATAAAAACAAATTGAGGAAACTTTTTGTTTGTTTGAAGACAGGGTTTCTGTGTAGCCCTGGCTATCCTGGAACTCACTCTGTAGACCAGGCTAGCCTCGAACTAAGAAATCCGCCTGCCTCTGCCTCCCAAGTGCTGGGATTAAAGGCGTGCGCCATCACTGCCCGGCATTGAGAGGCATTGAGAAAACTCTTAAGAGACCAAAAGCATTTGAGAACACTGCTTTAAGTATCTCTAGATATTGACTACAGATTTTAAAAACTCTGTTTTCGTCCAAAGTCTCTTCTGTTACAAAAGAAGCAAAAAGCTTTCAGAAATGGCAAAAGTTTTCCTGGCAGTGAAATGCAAGAGGAAACACATTGATTTTTAGGGCTCTCCGTGTGCCTCCAGGGTATTGTTTGGTGAGCAGAAAGATCACAATGCCTGGGCTCTCTGTGTACTTTAAATATTAAAGCAAGCTCCATGGGAGAACATTATAAGCTGCTCAGGTTAGGCATGTAGGTTTTAGGTTACCCTAAGATTAAAGGCTCACTGGCCTCCCTAGGCAGGGAAGACACTAAGCTGGTTTAATTTGAAGTAGACACCATATCCCGATGTTGCTGGACAGAGGGATGGAAGTGGAAATGAACTCCTATCATTTCTTCCATGACATCCCAAAAGTTTGATTATTTTGTAACAAGCATATATCCATGTATTCTAATAAGACTTTTAGAACCATATTTAGAATAATGTGTTTTATTATTTTATCTTTCGTGGTTCTGGGAACTGAGCCTGTGGCCTAGTATATGCTAGTCAAATGTTGTACTACAGAGCTACATCTACAGCCCCCCAAAGCCATCAATTTTAAATTAACGGTTTTGCTGTAGCAGTTCTAGAGATCAAACCCGAGGCCTTGTGCATGCTCCCTAAGTATTCCAGTGGCCAGCAACATTGCTGGCATTTAATTCATGCACAGAGCTTGAGAAGTGCTGCAAGGAAGAAATACTGTCTAGAAAGAAAGTGGTGACAATCAAGTCACAAACCGAACTTTAAAGGAAGCAGGGAGAAGACTGGCTGATTACCAGTCACCCCTCTGCCTCTAGACCAGACTCCCATCGTTCACTGTGCTGTAAATCCAACCGCCAAGTGAACTCCAAATCCAAAAAACCCTCAGTCTCAAAAGTCTGCTATCCCATGGCTATAATCACATACAGAGCAGAGGTTTTAAGTGGAATTGGAAAATTACAAGCTAGGCGGCAATGGTGGTACATGAATTTAATTCCAGCACCTCAGGAGGCAGAGGCAGGCAGATCTCTTAGCTCCGGGCCAGCCTGGTCTACAGAATGAGTACCAGAATAGCCAGGGCTACACAGAGAAACCTTGTCTTGAAAAACAAAAACAAAAAGAACAAAAAGTCCATAAGGAATACATGAGTTGAACTAGTTAAGCTATTACAGCAGCCTGCCCCAACTCCCAAAAGATAGGGAGGGACTATCCACTTTGCAACCTCAAAGATTTCCAAGGATTTTTGGTTTCTCTAGCTGTGGGGATCTGGGAGAGTACACCTGGTAGTCACTGGCCCACTGCTGGAGCCAAGGGAAGGCAGTCTGACTACTCAAGGTAGAGAGGCAAAGAAATCCAGTGCAGGATGGCAGGTGCATTTGTTTGAGATTTCTATTACAGTGAGCATATTGTAACAAACACCACGGTTCTTAGAGATTCCTGGGTTCATGCGTCTTAGTTTATTCTAAGAAGTTTTAAAAATTCACCAAGGTTTGCCTTCTCCATTTAATGTTTGGAGGTTCATAGTCACCAGAGTTGGCACTATGTCCATCCTCCAGCCTTGGACCCACATACACACCAAGGACTAGTTTCTCAAAGTTTCCCAAAGTTTATCCGTTTGGATGTAGTTGCAGAAAAGCAAGGTAACTGATACAGTTCTGGCTTATATGGAAGACCGTCTAAGCACAACTGATATAGTTCTGGCTTATGTGGAAGACAGTCTGAGCACAACTTACCATCGCTCAGCCTGTTCCCCAGCCCATCAAGAGTGGTCCATTTACAATGAAATTCACAAAAGGTATCTTCTCCGAAACCCACTCCTAACTTCTAAACAGATGCCCCATTTCAAGTACTGTCCCAGCTCTCTGGAGTCCCACCCCTGACCCAGGGACCTCTCCCCTGGCAACCAAGCTCTTGTTTCTAGACTTCTCTAAGGGAAATCCCTTTGGAAGAAGGTGTAGGCAGGCCGGTACACTTTGTAGATCTAGAAATCATAACAGGGTGGCTGTTTGGGACCATGAAGTGCTTGAATGGTGTGGCCAGGATGACTCCTTACATGCTTAGATGACTCTCGAGTTTACTGGATGGAGTCCCAGGTAAATGGGGGAGTGGAACAAGGGTCTACAACTTGTGCTTCTGCTCCAGGCTATGAATGCTATGGATTGCCTGAGATATGGTCCTCACTTTCAACGTGTTACTGGATATTCTATTTCGGATTAATGTATTCTGCGCCTACAGAATAGACTCCAGAGAGGACTAGTCGCCTGATACTCAGGTTGGGAGTTGTAGGATTGACTGGTCTAAAGCTAAATTACTCCACGCTGCGTGCCAGCTATGAGTATTGGAGTGGGGTGTGGGATTGAAGTTTTAAGGGCTCACATCAGGGAGGCACAATCCTCCTTTCTGATGACCATGCAGTCTGGTTCTTCCTTTTTTTCCTCCAAGCCCCAGGTGCAGTGAACAAGCATAGCCGCAGTTAAGCACCGTTTCTTCCAACCCAGACCAGCAGAGCTCCGCTCAGTATTTCCTGACACGCCCCGCCTGTACACCACTTAGGGGCATCTCTGGGCAGTTTCTCAGACTCTCCCTGAGGTCCAGCTTCTCGAAAGGCTTTCCACTCAGGCGAAGCCATCCTACCAACGTCCCAATCCACTCCCAGCTTGTGTCCCAAAGATTTCAGGAGAGGTATGGGGCTAGCATCTCACCAGTCCACAGCTCCCTCCACCCTAGTACCTAAGGAAGGCAGGCTGGTCCTCATGTTTCCCGCCCAGGGCAGCGGCTGAGAACCAGAGCAAGAACTGTCCCTGTCCCACACAGCGACAGGCTGTGCGCGGACCCGGAGCCGCCTCCGGGCATCTGAGCTAAGGGATCGGCGGACCCTCCCTCTACACCCCGTGCCTGTCACCCATTCCAAATCTCCGTGCAGTCGGGCAGCCCTTTAGATCCCATCCTCTCCGGCCCGGCTGCCGCACCGCTGCCGCCAACTAGCTCAAAGAGTCCCCTTTCTTCGACATAAAGAAAAGGCGGCCACGATGCATTGTGTACAGCTGAGATGCGCTAGTGCGGAGCTCAGACCCGGATTCCAGCTTGTTTCCCCCCCAGCACGGGACCGCTCCGATGCCCCAGCCCACCCTCAAGTCGTGAGTGCCCAGCCGGGACCTCGGACACAGCCCCACAGCGGGGACGCTTACCTTGCCCTTGGCAAGCAATTCCATAATGTAGCCAAATTCACTCATCTCCCCTGACTCCGACATAGTCAAGACCCTTTAGGAACTCTAGACGCCAGACAGGCTTATCGAATGTGGTCCTTTCCCAGCCTTTCTCTCGGTTCAGCTTGAGTTTGCCCAGCCTCCTCCAGAGGCACGGTTAAAAGTGGAAAGGGGAAAGCCGAGGGGCGGGGCCGGGTAGGATGCAGGCCCAGGAGGACCGGGCAGCCTTGTCCAGCCTCCCGGGTCCTGGCTGCACCAGGCTGGCCAGCGCCAGCTAACGGAACAAATAAGGGCGGCGGCGAGCTTGTGTCCAGCCTTCCCGGGTGGTGCTGGGACGAGGCCACGCCTCCTCGGGGGTCGTGTCCCCCAGCGGTCCCGACAAACAAGCCAGCACACAAAGCAAGGCTCCTGGCAGGCGAGCACCCAGCCCCGACAGCTCCAGGGATTTGATCTGATGCCGGGTAGACTGGCGCTCCCGGGCTCTAAGAGCCAGGACAAGAAAAAAAAAAATCCCCATCATGTTGTGGGGGGTGTGAGGGCAGAGGAAAATGAATGCAGAGGAGACACAACAAAGAGCCTGGCTTCTAGAGGGGGAAAAAAAGTGAAGGCCCAGGAAATGGCAACGCCGCATCTCAAGTCAGCCTTCCTGAAATCCAATAGGTAACAAAGAGCAAGACCGGGTCTTCTGAGATGAGAACAGACACAGGGATTGTGCTGTAAACACTCCAAGTGTGTAGGGTTCGATATGATCTCAATATCCTCCAGATGCTCAACTTTCCGTTAACAAAAGAGAGAACGAACGGGAAAGCATTTGTGCCAGCAAGGTTCCTGGACTCTCACCTTCAGTTACCACATGCTCTTCTAATTGTTCATTTTCTGTTCCTTTTCAGTGCAGCTTCCCAGCTCCAATGCTCCATTTTTTTTATAGCATTTTCTCTAAGAGGTTTGCAGCTGGAGTGGCCACATCTACTACTCTTTGCTTCACAATCTACTTCTCTGCTCTAGGCTTTCTCTGAGTCACAGGACTTGAATTAATTAATTAATTGCAATTGACAGCAATAATTAGACTGGACATGAGCACCATTGGATAAGAACGCCTCTTTGGGAAACCACTTTTCTGAAGAAGGTTGGCAGGGTTTGCCCCGGGCTGGCCATCAGGGGCAGAGAGCTGTGTGGAAATGGTCTGATTTACAGTTACTTGGGTGGTCCCCTGGCTTAATAAGCCATAGAAGTTTTTCTTCTTTTGGGGGATATTTTGTAATTTCTCCTCTATGACAGAGAAATCCAAAAGTATACATATCTCCTCCTCCCTCACCTGCTTCCCTCTTAGCTCTCCTTAATGCTTCCACAATTGCTGAGTAGCTGTTCTCTGTTCTTCCAGATCCTTGCTGCTTCTTGGTAGACTGTTATTGTCTGGCAACTGATAGCCTCTCTGAATGGCAGCAGGAGTGTGTTGCTGATGTTCAGTCAAAGCCTTGCTGGAAACAAACACCATGGCAGGGCTTCTAAAGTGCAGTCTAGCAGTTTGATCTTCTCCAGTTGTCTAGAATCTTGTACTCATTCTTTGCTTCCATAGGGGAAGCTCGTAGATGTCAAGGAAAAAAAAAAAAAAGCCAGGAGGATCCATGAATGGGTTCTGTCTTAGTCAGGGTTTCTATTCCTACACAAACATCATGACCAAGAAGCAAGTTGGGGAGGAAAGGGTTTATTCAACCTACTTTTCCACATCGCCATTCATCACAAAAGAAGTCAGGACTGGAACTCAAGCAGGTCAGGAAGCAGGAGCTGATGCAGAGGCCATCTTACTGGCTTGCTTGCTTCTCCTGGCTTGCTCAGCTGGCTTTCTTATAGAGCCCAAGACTACCAACCCACAGATGGTACCACTCACAAGGGGCCCTTCCCCCTTGATCACTAATTGAGAAAATGCCTAACAGCTAGATCTCATGGAGGCATTTTCTCAACTGAAAACTCCTTTCTCTGTGATAACTCCAGCTTGTGTCAAGTTGACACACAAACTAGCCAGTACAGTTATACACAAATAAGAGACATGTAAAACACAAACACTGAAAGCTTCAAGGCAATGAAGAAAATCTCAAGGCATGGAGAGTCTAAGTCTTAAGAATGAAATTAGGATAGAATCACATGGCTCCATAATTTAAAAAACAAAGTCAGTAAGACAGGTACTGTGGTACACCCATTAATGCCAGCACCTGGGTGCCGGAGGCAGGAGATACTGAGTCTGAGGGCAACCTGGATCACATAGCCAGATCCTATCTAAACATAAACCAACACTTCACCCAGAAGATAAAAAAACAAATCACAAAAGTGTATTCTTAGAATACACTGAATATCATGGTATGTAAATGTTGCTTCAATAAAGGTGTTTTTAAAAGACAAGGCTTTCTGTTTTTTAATTGATTATTTGGGAATCTCACATCACAAACCCTGATCTTGATCACTTCCCAGCCCTCCCATGTATACCCCTCCCCCATGTCCTCTCTCCCAAGCCCCCTCCCAAAAACAAAAAGAAGGAAAAGAAAGAAAAACGTCCATTTTGTGTTGTCCATACATGTACTGGAGCATGATCAAATTCCTAGTGGCCAGCCCCAAAAGGGGCCATGAGTCTTTCTCCACCTGCTCTGCCAACACCCCTGCCAGAATCCATCAACTGTGGAAAGCCATGTGGTGGAGGGAGGAATGAGGGGTGGGGCTAGCTCAGTGTGGTTCAAGGATATCAACATGGCTTTAGTCCAAAGACCAGACCCTGGACATCCATATTGCCTTCAGTGGTAACACAGGTCACAGACATCAACTCTGCCTTTGACCATATCAGGACCACAAACACATTCATGGTCCTCAGCAGCTACATGGACCCCTGGCCTCAACATGGCCTCAGGTGGCTATGCTCATATAGGTGCTGGAGATTGAACTTGAATCTTCTAGAAAAACATCTGGTTCTAACTGCTGGGCCATCTGTCCAACCCCAGGAGAGCAGTTTATAGTGAAAAAATTTCTTAATTTGATGGAAATTGGCAAGTAGCAGACTTTTCACAAGAGATCCTTTAACATTGCTGGTCTCAGTGTTGATACTTTGTACAGTATGTAATCCTTTATTGAGTATTTTCTTTGATGGTAAACTTTTCTGAGAATAATATCTGTCACTTTCATGTCATTTTCTCCTTTTTTATGAAAAATATAAATTCACTTTTGGGAATGAAGTTTGATATTAATCTATGTGGTTTTAGTTTGCTTTTGTTCTTAGTAGATAAAAATGAAGTAACTTTTAATTTGGTGCCTAGTGACAGTTTCACCATCTGTCTTTAATATTAGTGCAGAGGATTTTAGGAGTCCTGAAGTGCCTTCATTTTGTCTCCCTGTCATCTTTGAGGGTTTTTAATGCTCTACATGGTTCCTCACATGTGGATAATGAGGCACAAATGCCACCAAGCACTAAGACCAAACCCACAGCTCATTCCTAGGCCCAGATGTGGCTCTTAAGACTTCACTTCCTCTCTTCCCACTTCCTTGGCCTCTGTAGGAGTCCAGGAAACTGGTAAAGGTTCCTTGCTACAGAATTTCCTGGGAGCAAACTAACAACACTTGTAGCAGCAGCATCTTCATGAAGGAGATGTGCAGCCAGTGTGGCCAGGTGGCAAAGGGATCCTCAGATCAGATACCCTGGCACAAAGAACATTTAGAAAATGTTTAGTTCAAACCAGTTGTTTTACAGAAGTGAAAACAAACTTGAGAAGTTGAATGGGCTTAAAACCCAAGGCATAGAAGAAACAGTTTCCTCCCCAGTGTCTGTCTCCTCCTCTTCCTCACCTGCAAATCTTTGCTCTTGTTTTGAATGGTGATATGCCTAGAGTAAAATGGTCACCTTCCCAGCCCTCTCTCCAGCTAGGAGTAAACATGGGACTCAGTTCTCCCAAAGGGGATGTGAGCTGAGGCTTTTGGTGAGGTTGTGGGGAAGGCTCTGAAGCCCTAACATTTGACTTGTGTACTTTTCACTCCCCTCCCTCCTTCCAATGGAGACATATATTAGTTCTTACCTTTCACACAGGATGTTTGTTTGTTTGTTTGTTTTTTCTTTCATGCATCAGATTCCATTTTGGGTGTAAGAAACTTTGATTTATAGAGTGAAATCTCTATCCATCATGAGTTGCTAATACTGAAAGGGAAACTGTACTGGCTGGTTTTGTGTGTCAACTTGACACAAGCTGGAGTTATCACAGAGAAAGGAGTTTCAGTTGAGAAAATGCCCCCATGAGATCCAGCTGTAAGGCATTTTCTCAATTAGTATTGGGGGGGGGCTTGTGGGTGGTATCATCCCTGGGCTGGTAGTCTTGGGTTCTATAAGAGAGCAAGCTGAGCAAGCCAGGAGAAGCAAGCAAGCCAGTAAGAAACATTCCTCCATGGCCTCTGCATCAGCTCCTGCTTCCTGACCTGCTTGAGTTCCAGTCCTGACTTGTAATGAATGGCGATGTGGAAAAGTAAGCTGAATAAACCCTTTCCTCCCCAACTTGCTTCTTGGTCATATTTGTGCAGGAATAGAAACCCTAAGACAAATTGGTACCAGGAGAGGGGTATTCCTGTGACAATCTGACCATGTTTTGGGGAGGACTATGGAAGGACTTTGGAACTTTGGGCAAGAAGAGCCATTCGGTGTTAAGAGCTCTGTGGGATGTTGTGTAGGAGCTTGGAAGATAATGTTGAGAACAGTGCAGAAGATGGAGGCCTGGCTTGTGAAATTTCAGAGGGAAGATTAAAGACTCTTATCAGGGCCATTGCTATTTTGATTGTGAAGATTCTGTGGTTTTGGTTAGCTGGGGCTGAAGAATCAGCTGTGATGAACAAGATACCAGAACTACTAAAGCAAAAACTTTGCATTACTGGGACCACTGATGCTGGTTAGCTGGAGCTAAGAAATTAGCAGTGATTAAGAAGAGAGCAGCAGCATTAAGGTGAAATCTTCTGAGAAATGTTTTCTGAGAGCACAGAGGCTGCGTTCCAGAGATAGCCAAAGTTGTACCTTGTGTTGTGGCTGGACTTGGTAATGTGTAAGAGTCACTCAGCTGGTATTGGTTTTGAAGGCATGAAGGGGTCATGAAGATCAGCTAGGCACTGTGAGAGGCCAAGGAATGCCATTGGTGAAGGTCCAGCCTCAGTTGCAATTGATGGCCCAGGACTGAAGGGGTCATGCAAAGGAGTTGAGCCTTGGCACCATGAAGAGAGCCTATGAGATGCTATTGGTGAAGCCTATTTACAGCAGAAGACAGCAGTGTTTTGGAGATACCAGTACCATAGGATGACCACCAAGAACAGCAGCAGCAGTGGAGTAGAGGCATCTGGAGCCTAGAAGACAAGGTGTGTGCTACAAAGGGCAGAGAGCAAGAAGTGACTTCCCTTGGAGGAATCCAGAAGATTACGAGTGTATCCCAGACATTGGAGAGTTGGAGTTTGATTTTGCTTTTGATTGTGACCGTGGCCTGATATTTTTCCCTCTTGAAGAAGGTATTTTTGTGGAGCCCACAGTTAATAGACTTTAAATTTTTAAAAGACTTTGAATTTTAAAAGCTATTGAATATTTTTAAGGTACTGAACTTTTAATATGCAAGACTGTGGGACTTTTAAAGTTATTTAGATCTTGGGGATGAATAAGAAAGTAAAGGTTGAGGCTTAATAGTGATGTGTTTGTGTGTCAAGTTGACAAGGGGTCAATTGTACTGGCTGGTTTTGTGTCAACTTGACACAAGCTGGAGTCATCACAGAGAAAGGAGCTTCAGTTGAGAAAATGCCCCCATGAGATCCAACTGTAAGGCATTTTCTCAATTAGTGATCAAGGTGCAGGCCCCTTTGTGGGTGGTATCATCTATGGGCTGGTAGTCCTGTGTTCTATAAGAAAGCCAGCTGAGCAAGCCAGGGGAAGCAAGCAAGCCAGTAAGTTACATCCCTCCATGGCTTCTGCATCAGCTCCTGCTTCCTGACCTACTTGAGTTCCAGTCCTGACTTCCTTTCGTGATGAACAGCAATGTGGAAGTGTAAGCTGAATAAACTCTTTCCTCCCCAACTTGCTTCTTGGTCATGATGCTTGTGCAGGAATAGAAACCCTGACTAAGACAATAGCTAAGAACTTTAGTCTAATTAGTATTGTTGTATCCCTGAGTAGCACACAGCAGGAACTGTCAAAAACTGCTCCTTTGCTTCCTCAGCCTGCTGCCACCATGAGGGTCTGCCACAGGAGCTGTCCATGGTGGTGACAACTCCTCCGCAGCCTCCCTAAGCAGCTGAGCAGTGATGGTGCCTCAGCAAAGCTGCCTGCTGCTGGGAAGGTCTTCCCATGAGCCTGATACAGTGAAAGGGGATCAGTCTGGGGTGGGAAAAAAAAAAAAAAAGCCACCAATCCTTGAGCAGGAAATTCCCAGAATTCCTGATCTTCCCACAAAATCCCACCAGTTCCTGAGCACAAAACGCCACCAATCCGTGAACAGGAAAGCACACCAATCCCTGAGTGCTCCAAACTTAGGACTTGAAATCCCGCCAGTCCTCACTCTGGAAATCTCTATTCTGGAAAAACTCCTACCCCTAAGAAACCCTATATGAGCTCTGCCCTTTTTTAAATTCCCTGCTTCCTACTTCTGGAAGCAGAGGAAGCCAACCCTCGAGACATTCCTCCATACCTTGGATCCTCCCGATAAATCAATCTTTTTTTTTTTTTTTTTTTTTTTTTTTTTTAATGAGATTTGCTCTCAATGGAAGAAGCCAAGCACAAATGAAGAGACAAAGAAGTGGAGCAGGGCTGAGGCTCCTGAGCTCCTCAGCTCAGCTGGGATCCCTCCCCTGGGAGCTGCAACACCTCTTTTGAAGCTGCTTCCTCTCAGAGCTGTGAGGTTCCTGAGCTCCCATCTCAGGATGCCCTTCCATTGAAACACTGTCCCACCTCAAAGCTGTGTGGTTCCTGATCTCCCCTGTCTCAGGATGCCCTTCCACGGGACACTGTCCTACCTAAGAGCTGTGTGGTTCCTGGGCTTCTGAGTTCAAAGGACATCTTTCCATCCAAGCAGGAAGGCCAACAATTGCTAGGAATGAAAGTCACCTCTCTAAATTTCTTTATTATTATTATTATTTATTTTTTTTAGTAGTTATAAACAAATAATTTTTGTATAATAAGTTGCATCTGGTAATGGTACAAAATTCATTTAGGTCTGCTAGAATGTTTTTGTAAATTTTTATATCATCTATAATTCAGATATTTTCATTTTTTCCTTTTTAATCATGTCTTTAACTTACCTTTCTTCCCATATTGCTATGGTTAGTATTTTCAGTAAAATAATTAATGAATGTTACAAGAATGAATAGCTTTTCCTTATTCCCAAAATTGTGCAAAATGTTCAGTCTTTAATTTTTATGTATTGATTGCTATCATTTTAATATATTGATTACTTAAGCTATTTCATAAAATTTTATATTGTACTTTTGTCATTTAGTTAATAAAAATTTTCAGTTGTCACTTATGATCTTTGATACATGGCCTATCTATAAATGAGTTGCTTAATTTTCAAATTATACCAAATATTTTATATTTCCCATATGTTTTTATTGGTTTCTAATATAATTGTCTTGTACAAAGACCACTCTTATTATTTTTCAGATTTATTTATTTTATTTAATGTGTATAAATAGTTTGCAATATGTATGTATGTGTACCATATGCATGGTGTATGCCTAGTGTCCACACAAGTCAGAAGGCATTGGATTTTCTGGAACTAGAGTTATGGATGGTTGTGAACTACCATGGGGGTGCTGGGAATTGAACCCAGGTCCTCTGCAAGACCAACATGTGATCTTGATCCCTGAGCCATCTCTCCATCCCAATTTTAAAATATGTGGAGACTATTTTGTGATCCAGCACAAAAGTTGGCAATTTTCCTTAAAGGGTAAGATGTTGATTAAATACTTTAGATTTACAGCTAAATTGTTTGTGTCACTACTCAGCTCTGATGTCATAGAATTAAAAAAAAAAGCTGACAATTGATAAACAAATCGGTGTAACCTGTTCCAACAACATACACAATTGGGTATGACAGTTAATCTTATTTTCAACTTGACTGTATTGAGAATCACCTAGGAGACACACCTCTGAATGAACCTGTGAGGTATTTCCAGTGGGGTTTAACTGAGCAAGAATGACCCACCCTAAAGGTAGATGGCACTATCCCATGGACTGGAAACTTGGTAGCATCAGCCATATGGTGCTCTCTTAGCAGGCATAAAAGATGCAATGAGAAGTTTGTGGAGACTTGCATCAAGCTTCTAGGAAAAAAACTGGGGCCAAACAATATATGGTAGGGTCACAGTCCCTGCAAGGATGCAATGCCTTGATAATGCACTGTGTGAAGCTTGAAGGTGAGGCCTAAGTTGCAATGATGATCCCAGGATATTGGAGATGCCAACATTGTGAGCTATCCATGCAAACCACATCTCTAGCCTCAGAGAAAGAGTTTACTGGGAGCCAAATATGAGTGACCATGGTCTGAGAACTGGGATTGAGGTTGTTCCTCTGTAGAAGTAGTTACACAAGCTTCTAGTAATTACAGAATGAAAGAAAGTTATAAATTAATGTATTACCAAACATAAACAGGGACTGGAGAAAGGGAGGATTACAAAAGTGGTGAAATTTCTGTCATAGTTTTTTGTGTGATCTGGTGGCATTCTTGGCCTTGGGTTCAGTAGAGGTTGATGGTCACCTAAAAATACACACCAAAGGTTTTACCTGATAGTCAAAAAGAGATTAAATCAGACACAAGGGAAGGCAACAAGTGGCTGTTATGGGAAATAAAAATCTCCCCAGATAAGGCTGCTGTGGACCCGAAATGCTCTAATTCTTCACAGTTACAAGGTCCTCATCAGTCACTTGGCCAGTAGATCTTTAACAGACAGTTGATGATTTTTTTTTCCTGTGCACTTTAGTTTACAGTCTCCAGGAAGACTTTGTCTCTGATTAACTAAGAGTGGAAATGCTAGGCCATGTACAATTAGAGTCCGTGATGCCAAACTGCCTGTCCAAACAGTTGTTTCACGTTCTCAAAACTGAAAAATCTGGAAGGTAGCCATTTCCCTATACTCTTATGAGAACTGGAATCCTCAGGTCTTAAATTTCTTATACTTCCTGTCATGTGGTCCAAAGAGCTTACCTGAAACTTTACAGCCACAGAACAAAAGACAGTCATTAATCAATACATTTACCAGGTGTATTGCTGGAGACATTGGGTGGGTCTGGCAGAGCAGGGAGTGCCTTTTATAGGATTCTGATAGTGTCTTGCAATGTTCTTTGTATTAAGATTGGAGATAGATGGTCTGCTAAAAATAACAAAACATCTTAAAAAGTTTACCTAGTACTCACAAAGATACTGCTCAGAGGTTGGTAGAAAATGGCTACTCAGGGGACTAACGAAAACTTAAGACAAATTTGACTCTGATCTGCTAAATTCCATCTCTCTTGTGTTGTTTTCCTAAATCCCTCTCTGTCTTCAGGGTCTTCAACACGGATGTGATTTCAGAAGACGTTGGTTCACATAAGAAAGAAGGAATGCCTAGCATTTTCTTCTCTTTTGATACTGTGGGCTTTAAATTTTAATTGCATAAAACACTATCTGGAAGAAAGCAGTGCATTAGCCAAAGATCTGTCTCTATATGTCCTTCTTAAATAGCTTTCTAAACAACATTTACCATAAATTCTTACAATTTCCTCTATCAAACCAGTTTGATCAAATATCTTTCCTGTCTACATCAGTATAGCAGTACCCTATTCCACCTTAGCAAATGAAGTGCTGGCAACTACAAGCGAACCCAAAACAGTTTTCTTTCCATGTTCTTTTTTCTCCTGAGGTAAAAAGCACTCAGCTTCCTTCACAGATTCTTATCTTCGGGAGTTTATAAAGTACAATCTTTTGTTCCAGAGAAGGTAGCAAACACCTTGAAATCCTTTGTGGAAGGACAAAGAGCCAATCCTTACCCTAGGCTTTCCATAAAGGTGGAGTTGGAACGGTGTGCCATATTGTAAATCCATCCCCAGCTCAAGGAAAGAAAGGCTTTTCCTATGACAAGGAAGACTTTTCATAGACGTTTAGTACAGCAAGACCAGGCGGTCTTGGGAGATAGTGGCCTAAGACAAGCTTCTAAACAAATGACCTCTGGGGCCTGGATCCCAGGATGACAATATCCACTCTCAAACTCATCCACTAAATATAAACTACCTACTGTGGGTTACACAGTGTTCTGGTAGTGGAGATTCCAAACTGAATAAGGAAAGAATATCCTCAAAGTAGGACTGTCCCTTTAGCACCATGCTTAAGTTTTGGAAGCTGTGGCGTTGCATTGGGCTTTTTAATGCTGAGGTAATATGATCTCAGCAGGTCGGGCAGAACCTTTTCTCCTTCAGGCCACAGGGTGAAATGATACACCATTTCATTCCCGGGAGATGAGCTATACAAAGACATCATTGGTTGTCATTAGATATGGCAAGACTATATCAGATAACTGTGGTCCTGCCTAGATCTCCGCCCCGCCCCCACGCTGGGGCAGGAATCTTTGGGAGATGTCAGCTTCTGTAGGTACATGAAGGTGGGGCTCGGTGAGAACACTGATCAATACAACAGCAGCAGCAGCATAAATAATTTAGCCATGGGCTCCGTTTTTAGTTTCTTTGATCTGCTTCACTCATCAAGCCTGGTTGTGTTACTGACACAAAAGTTTGCTTCTTTCAAGGCTGAGGGACCTTGTGGCAGTACCTCGGTCATCTTCTTGGGTCCAAGGCCCACTTTGCCTTCTTCTATCTTCAATGTGGTTAAGCTTCAGTGTTTTGTTTGTATGTACCGTTCTGAAGCAGCAGGGCATCTCTGCTTTAGGGTTCCTTCTAGCACTGAGAATGTTTTAAAAAGCAGTGGTTCTCAACCTTCCTAATGCTGCAACCCTTTAATACAGTTCCTCATGTTGTGGAGACCCCAACCATAAAATGTTTCATTGCTACTTCACAACTGTTATTTCGCTGCTCTTATGAATAGTAATGTAAATATTTGACATGCGGAATATCTGATATACAACCCCTATAGAAAGGTCATTTGATCAACAAAGGGGTCATGATACACAGGTTGAGAACCACTAAATAGCCTGACTGCAGAAGCCCCCATCCCTCCGCCCCTCCGCCTCTCTGCCTCTGTTCTTCAGTTACTTGGGAAGTTGTGTTGACTAAGGGAAGCTAGGAAGAGAACTGGAAGAGGGTCAATCCACAGGCTCTCAGGCTTACATCCATATTGCTTTTACTGGGCAGTGAGAAGGAACATATTAGGTCTGAAATTGTGAAAGGTTAGTTACTGATTGCTGAATATAGAAAAATGATAAATCGTGATGATTGCTCTATTTTTCCACTGAGATATGTTTTTAAGATTTCCTTCACATTGCATCAGGCATCTCCAATAAAGGGCATAACACATCTCTCCATTAAATGGAAATTCAAAATATTAATAACATCACCATGGGCCATTGATTTATTGATTAAACTGAGTATTTGGTAAGGCTTAAGCACTGCTGTTTCTTTATAGAGGAGGGAAATGTCTGTGACGAAATTCACTTAGTGCTAAGAAAGCGCTTCTATATGCATCACACTATAAAAATTACATTAACTTTGAAAAACAGGAAGGACAACCTTTGTCCAGACACATGCTCACCCATTCCTAAATTATAACTTTTTATGCACCACAAGGTCAGGAGCTATGGTGTGTGTGTGTGTGTGTGTGTGTGTGTGTGTGTGTGTGTGTGTGTG
>JADRCH010000167.1:4503386-4518355 GCA_019843965.1 Rhynchomys soricoides
GAGGTTTCAAAAATCCAAACTAGGGCCAGTATTGTTTTCTCTTTCTCCTCCTCTTCTTCCTCTTTCTCCTTCTCATCCTCCTCCCCCGCCCCACGCCTGCTGCTCTCAGCTACTGTTCTAGCACCACACCTGCCTGACTGCTGACGTGCTCTCTGCCATGATGGTTAAGATAGTTAAGAACCAACCCTACAAAACTGTAAGCAAGCCCCCAATTAAAGGCTTTTATAAGTTACTTGATCATGGTATGCTCTCTCTTCACAGAAACAGAACAGTAACCAAGACAATCATGTTTTAAAAAGGTTCCCAAGGGCTGGAGGTATAGGGTAGTTGAGAGAATATTTGCCTAGCACTCATGAAGCCCCAGCTTTCATGAGCAGTTCCTAGCATCACAAACTGGGGTGTGGTGACCCACACTTGTAATTCCATCACTTGAGAGGTGGAGGCAAGAAGATCAGAAATTCAACATCATCCTCAGGGTGCCTAGCATGTTTGAAGTCAGCCTTTGATACATAAAGCCTCCAGTTGACAGTTTCTGCCCTACATTCAGACAAGAGTAAAATAATTAACGAGACACAGCATTACAAAAGGAACCAGAGGAAAAGACATTTGTTTTCAATGCCCATCTCTCAGCCAGCCCTCACCCTCAACTTTATCATAGAACTCTAGGGGAAAGCACATCCCAGCTATGTCCTCTACAGAGCAGTAACAGTTAATGGAGAGCTTCCATACGCTATTATATATTTATAAGCACGGAAGAAGCATTGTCTCTCATAAATACTGTATTAAACATTCAGAAGCTAGAATCCAGTCTGTAATCCCCTGACTTACATAAAACCACATTTTAATAAATTGGAGTGAGCTTTCCAAGTAACAGGGACTCTAAAGTTATGTTGGTACAAGTGTGTGCAAGGGAGAAGTGTAGCAATCAGGATCAAGGCTGGAACTCATTCTAGGATGTTTACACCTTTCTAAATAAGATTGAAAAGACTTAACAGAGCTTCCAGAAACTCACCTGTCTACCTACATCTGCTACACCTGACATTTAGAATTCCTTACTTTAAAAATATTTAGCTGACAATTTCATACATGTATACATGTATTTTGGTTACCCCCCACTCTCACATCTTCCTCCTAATCTTACTACCCCCCCCCCCCCCCCAGATTCATGACATTAGCTTTGGTTTTGTGGACCTGTTATGACCACTGGGTTGGACCCTGGTAGGGTTAGAACTAAAGGCAACAACTCCCTCTCTCATTGATCTACCCATAGGAAATGGCTCAGCAGTGAGAGACAGGATCTCCTGAGCCTTCTTCCATCCATGCCTGGCTGGTGATGGGGGCATTCTTTTGCAGGCCCTGGGAAGATCTGGATTTGTGGTTGTGTGGCTGTATACTGCTAAGAGGATGGCATTTTGTAGCCCTTCTCCCTATCTCCTGGATTGTGCTTCCCTTTCACCCCTTCTGCAGCACTCCCTGAGACTTATAGTGGGCAGTAAAAATGTCTTGTATTATTCACAGTACACTATACAGTCATAAGTCTCTGCATTCATGGCAGAGGCTTCTCTGATTAAGGCTAAGAGTGGTTGTCTGTGGGTTAAAACATATTTAGAAGGCAGTTCAAAGTCGTGCCAATTTAGCTACATAACAGAAGAGGACCCAGGACCTCAACCTTCATGGACTTTTGAATGAGAATATATCACCAGGTATAGATTCTCTGATGTAGACCTCAAATACAATCTGTGAGAGATCTTCAAATCTCCCAGTTTTGTGTACTCAGCTTAGCTACTGTAGAGGCCCAAAGCTATAAAGAGCCCAGATGATAAAGATAAAGAGTCTCACAGGAGGGCAACAGTAGAATGTAGGTAATGTGGGAAGTAGAGACAGGGGACTTGAGTTGTGGTCTCTAAGTCACTGCATTGGGTTTAGAACTTTAAGCTGTCAGTCAGCTTCTCCCAAGGCTGAGGATGCTGGTCTTCTCCAGTCCTACATAGTTTCTGATGAGAACTCTACTGCCACATACCTCTGCTCTGTGCATAGCTATTTTTTCTAATTACTGACCTTAAGCAATTTGTCTCTTGAAGTTATAGATTTACATTTTTTTTTAAAAAAAAAAAAATCAAATTTGGAAACATTAGCGTTTCAGGTTTTTTGAATGCTCTCTCAGCCTTGAAACTCCAAGTCATGATATTAAGATCCTGAACACTGCCCCACAGTCCATGGATGGCATTTTCATTTTCAAAATTATTTCTCTTTACATTTCATCTTGCATAAGCTTCTGTTGCTGCCTTCAAGCTCACTAGCCTTTTCTGTGCAGTCTTACTGCCAATACTGTCTCATCTCACTATGTAAAAGCTTAGCCCATGTTTTCCATGTCTGCATTCAACATGTTTACTCTTTCTTCTACTCATTTTGAGCATAAGCATATGAGAATGTAACTGTTCAGCCTGGTGATGGTGGTCCATACCTTTACTCCCAGCACTCCGGAGACAGAGGCAGGCAGATCTTTGTGAGTTCTAGGCCAGCCTGGTCTACAAATCTAGTTCTAGGATAGCCAAGGCTACACAGAGAGAAACCTGGTCTCCAAGGAAGAAAAAAGAAAGTAACTGCTTATGACCTCATCTCCTTATACTTTGACCTATGAACTCAAGCCATCTTGATCTCCTAGAAACCCCTAGCTTCTCTGCCTGAGTCTCCTCTGTGTGATGGTTTAAGAAATCTCAAAGGAGCAAGATAGGAAATTGCTCAACTCATTTTTCTTTGTCTTTTACTGTTTTAATGCCTGTTCTAATATGTTCTCTTAAATGAAAACAAGCGTATTATTTATTGCAGAAAACTGCTTTGATGTTATCTTCCTAGTAACAATAAGGCACATCCTTGTTTCTGTCTGCTTTGTCTCCCAGGAGTTTTCTTTTTCCAAAACTGGATTTTCTCATGTAAGTTTTTAAGACTGTCTTACTGAACTCATACACGATTCCTTCTGTTTGAGTAATCACAAAGAGAGGTCGGTCTTGCGGTTTGTCCTCTAAACTGTTTAGGTTTATGTAGATAGGTATGGCTGTAGATGGATATATGAAGTCTTTTTTTAACTAAACATTTTTATTGAAGTGTATTTACAATACAGAACAGTACACAAAGCATGACTGATTGAACAGCTTGGTAAATACTCATAAAATGTTGAATGCACCCATGTAACCAGCACCTAGATCAAAACAAACACTACCAGCACCAGAGAGCTCTTGTGTTCTCTTCTAGGACAAAGAAGCCAAGTAAAACCCAGTGCATTCCACATGGTTGCACTTGTACAGAGCGTATGTTGTCCACAAACAGGTGGCCCTAGCTGGTGATCTAGCCAGTCCTGTTAGCACTTACTTTTGGGCAGGGAGAAAATGGCTGAAAAAGGGACATTTCTGGTGACACTTAGCTCAATCTGAAACTGTAGAAATGAAGGCCTTATGCCCAGGTCTGCTAATCCTACTGCTGCCTGCACGCTAGCTACTTCAGCTACTTAGCTTCTTTTATGGTTTGGTTTTTCAAGTACTTGACCCTATCTGCCAAGTCTGAACTCTTCCTGATTCATGTCTTTGCTCTAACTTCCTTGGTGAACAGTTCTAGCATGGTGTTAAGTAGTAAAAGAGACAGTAAGCACAGCCTGGCTTTGTAAGAAAGGCTCTTTGGTTTCAATGGTAAGAAGCTTGCCTCTAGGGAAGAGTTGCCATGTCAGTGAATTATAGATCAGTTTCTAATAAGAGTGCTTAATTCTATCACATCAAATGTCTTTTATAACAGTATTAAGATTGTCTAAAATTGAATTATTCTTGCACCCCTAATATAAAGATGAGCCATGATTTTATTCTTTCTTTCAAGTGCTACTGGGTTGTGGGCCTAACAAATCACTGGAAAACTTGTACTGACTCTTACGTTTGTATTTGCAGATGTGTGGAGGCCTGAGGTCAACCTCAGCTGTTCTTCAGCTTTTCACACTGGGTTACAACTTATTATTTGGGGATGGCGGGGACAGGCCATGGGCATGCATATGGAGGACATAGGACAACTCTGTGGAGTTGGTTTTCTCCCTCCACTTTACATGGGTTCTAGGAAATCAAGTGCAGGTTGCCAGGCTTGTATAGCAAGAGCCTGCACTAACTGAAACAGCTCATCTGCCCCACCTTATTTTCTAGACAGGGGTCATCAGGGGAATTCGAAGCTTATCAGTTAGCTGGGCTGGCTAACCAACTCGCTCCAGCAATCTGCCTCTTTCTGCCTTCTCTGAGCTGGCAACAAGTGCTTAACATCAAGACCAGCTTTTCCCTTGAGTGCTGTGGATCAACGCAGGCCTGCATGATGGAGTGGAAAACAAAATCGAAAGAGGTATTGTCCTGGTCTCTGGAGATACTAGCGAGCCAGACTTACCTAAAATGTGCCTTTTCACACAATCTTTATTGTGTTTCTCAAATCACTGTTATTGCACCAACTTTACAAAGTAAATACGGAAAAAATTTTCTTTTATGTAGTAATTTAAGATTTAAGATCCCTACCCATATTCTAGCCTCTGGGATAATTAAAGCAACACTGAGCTTCTTCAATCTTCCTTGTACACTCTTCATTGTACAAGTCTGTCCAATGGTCTTTTTTTATTTGCATTTCCCTACGGCAGTCGTATTCTCTGTATTAAATTTTACCAATCAGTATTTTTCTCTAAAAATTTCATCTCTGAATTTGTGAGAGTCCTCAGACAACTGGAAACGGTTGTTTAACAACCCATTCTTCTCACTTAGGGTTTCCTACATTTCTCTCCTGTCTCTTAAAGAGTTATTTCTAATGGGTTATTTCCCTGAGCATCCTTACCATGCCAAGACGCTTCTGAATTTCTTGGCTTTAGACGAACTGCCTCTTGCTTTCATCTTTCCTGCCTCCTTTCTCTGCTTTGTTTTGTTTTGGTCCTTGCCCCACTTCCGGGACCAATGCTGCAAACGCTATGCTCCACGCTAGTGACTGCCCTTTCAAGGGTGAGGTCCCAGGCACGTGCCTTCTGTGTTCCTGTTTGTGAGGAGCTGCTCTGCTTATTTTCCCTTTAGGAAACAACTGCACTTTTATATTTTACTTTCAGTGAAGTCGCTGTTTTGAAGGAAGGGTTGCTCTAGATAATGGCCCCATCGTTTGTTCTAGCTCCCTTCCATTTCCTGTGATTTAGGGGAATGTGTATCCTACACGTACGCATCTATATTTACAGGCTATTCCTCCCAACATTTATTTTAGCGGTCTCTTCTTTATGTCTCATGTCTATCCTGACCAATTTGGATTCAATTCTAGCAGTTTCTTCCCAGTGCTGTGCTTTACCTCATTAAATTCAAAAGTATCAGGCCAGGTCTACTATTTCAACACTCACTGACAGGATTCTGTAGAGCTTTTCTGAGTTTCAGCCATTATTTTCGGATTGGCCCACTGTCCTTTGGAATGAGAACATTGCAATGCCACAGTTCTCCCATTTGCAAGGTGTCAGACTACGGCTGCTTTCTCCTCCACTCTCTGCACATCTGTTCTTTCACTTGTATGCTGGGGTTCATGGGGGGGACCACCTGTCATCTAGTTCTGCAGTGACCATAGCTATACTTGCTACTTCTGTTACTTACAGGCACAGTTTAAAAGCCTACACCATTGGCAGCATCTTCCTCCAGTTTAAACCTGTTAAGAGTTCTATTGTACAATAGATTTTACACTTTAATGATCACATGAAACTATAGTTAGGTATTTGCTCTATCCAAAATGCTTTTCATATATACCACCTCATTCAACCCCGACTCAGCTCAGGGAATGGAATCCTATTACTTCATCTTACCAGTGGCAGAACTGGGTCCAAGATCATGCTGCCCAATGAGCAGATAAACTGCAAATCATTTAGCTTCAGACAACCTCCTTCTCGCTCCATCACTTCTTAAATTATGACCACTTCAGCAAAATTTATATTTGAACTTAATTACTTATTTAACTACATATTTTAAAACCTAGTAAAAACAAATATTACAGGTCAAACCTAAAACTATAGGTGATAATAATGTTTCTTGCTACCATTCTTCAGTACAGTGAGAGGAGGAGAGGCCGGTGAGAAGTGAGTGGTGCTGTACATCTGAACTACGTGTTTTGTGTTTCTCCTCTTACTATGCCACTACATCTAGAAAACAGATTATATATGTTTATTCACTAAACATTTATTAAACATTAATAAATACTTTCCTTATACATAACTATTTAGGAAAAGCTAGACACAATTTTTCCATACTTCGTAACAACTCATATTTTTTGGTTGGTTTCTATGAAACATGAACATTCACTGGTCCATAAAGTATCACATGGAACCTTATCTCTTAGATATATTAGAGTGATTCTGCCATTAATATTCCTTTGCTAGTAAATTATTCAAGAAGCACGAAAATATAAATTACTTTTATATTATAAATCTATTTTGTAGTCACTTTTTGTTGTTCTTGTTTGAGAAAAAATTTCTCTGTGTAGCCCTGGCTGACCTGGGACTGACTCTGTAGACCAGGCTGGCCTTGAACTCAGATATCTGCCTGTCTCTGCCTTCTGAGAGCTAGGATTAAAGGTGTGAGCCACCACCTCCTGGCAATAACCATGCTCTTTATTTTTAACAACTAATGGCAACTCAGGAAAAGCACTAGCCTTGAAATACTCCTACAGTATTTTCAACATGCTACTTCAGCTCTTAATGTCTACGAGATAACTCGGTTTGAGGCAGGAATGTTGTTATTTGTTAGGATTTAAATAGAAGCAACTGGAAAAACTCGTGAAAGGATAACATTTCTTGGTAAAGCTTTTCTCTCCACCACCGGAAGACTTATTTCTAATGAGGATTTGGTTGGTTTGTTAGTTTGGGGACCAAGGATCAAAGCCAGGGATCCCAGGGCCTTGTGCACATCAGGCAGTGAGCTAGACTCCCAGCACTACAAACTCAAGTCTAAAGTTAAGCTTACCGATAAGATGCATTTTTAAAATCATATGCCGGTTTCCCTTCAGAAGAACTGTTACGTAGGAATATCTCTTTAATTTAGGAATAAGTGAAAATGCTATTATCTGTCCAGGGACATTAGTAATTTAGCTTTCACAATGATGTCTATTGATTAATAATACAACTCATATTAATACCAAAACTAACACACCCATTTCCTCTACTGAAGAAACTTCCTTCTTGTCACCAAGTCATAGATGTGATTCAATGTGACATGCTGATTTTTACATCATCCCTTTTGGTTGTTAGTTCACAGAACTAAGACAATGAAACAAGACAACGAGTAAGTGAAACCCCGGTTTATCCCTCTAAATGAATGTATTTCCCTCCCACTTAGCCAAAAATATAAAAATATAAATGACTATGTATACTTCAGTGGTTCTGTTTATATTTAAAGATTTACCAAACTTAAAAACATTAGAAAAGTATTTACAGGTTGAGTATCACTATCCAAAATGCTTGGAACCAAAAGTAATGTTTCAGATTTTAGATTCTGTTTTCAGATTTTGCATATACACTTTACCTTGAGGATAAGACCCGGGTCTAAATACAGAATGCATTTATTTCATACACTTTATTCAGTAGTTTCAAGTAGTTACACTACTTACAGTGTCTCTAAAATTTACCTGTGACCTGTCACATAAAGAGTGACATTTTCCAATTGTGTCATGCTATCAGTTACAAAATCTAGATTCTGGAGTATTTCAGATACTGGATTTTATTATTTTTGTTGTTGGTTTTGTTTTGTTTTGTTTGAGACAGGGTCTCATCATATAGCTCTGGCTGGCCTGGAACTCACTCTGTAGACTAGACTGGCCTTGATCTCAAAGAGATCTGGCTACCTCTACTTGCTGAGTACTGGGACTAAAGGCATGTGCCACTATGCCTGACCCAGATACTGGATTTTAGATAGGGATGCTCAACCTGGTAGATGGGAGATAAAGCAGTTAACTACAGTGGCCACAAAACACCGAGAAAAAAATCTAAGCAACTAAAAAGAACTCAGCTATAGCCATACAAGTATAATGTACAGTTTCTCAGAAGAATAAAACACCGAATGTCTTTTCTCTAGCTAGCAAAGATTGTTTCTTCCCTTGCCCGAGACAAATGGCAGTCAGTGATTTGGGAATAAAACAAAACAGAACAGGCATTCAGCTAAGGAATCTCTAATAAAGACACATAACCTTTTCATTCATAATTAAACAGTTCAACTACTTCTCCCCAACTGGGTAATACTCTCCCTTCAGAAAACTATAGTATTAGTTAGTTAGGCCTATTTTTTTTTCTTATATGAACTTTTAATTTTTATCTGTAGAGGTTACACAAGTCTAGTTGGCACACCTTAAGAATAACACAAAATATGTTATTCTTTAAGAAAATTACGAGACCATTAATTTTTAAAGAATAATCTTAGACACTTAATTCAGTAAACAAATTTCTTACCATCAGCAGTAGAGGTTTTTTAAGTGATCATTAAATGCTCACCTGAAGATTATCAATGCCATATGAGGTGTAAACTTGTTTTGAAGATTTGTGTCCGTTTTGTAAGCCAGAACTTGTACTAAGGGTTTGAAGATAACCTACAAGCATACAGTCAATTTGCCCCATGAAACATCTCAGAAACACAGTATAAACAGTTATGAACCACACCAGAGTCCTGCTGATGTGCAAACTTCAACAAGGATTTCCTTGAAATCCAGTAGAGTGGTTACTGGCTCAAGAGCACATCCTGAAGTATTAGTGGTGCGAGCTCTTGACTTTTCAGACTACCCCTTAAAGAAGAGCACACTTGGTTACACATGGCTTTTAACCCTGAGCTACACTTACGCTACAAACTCATCACCCCAGGGTTAGTCAAGTGGAAAGATGGACACTGTCTGAGCACTGTTTAGAGTCCTTGGTCTTCCAGCTTTGATGAAGATCTCGGAGGCGCTCAGAAGTTCGTGTGCTTACATTCAGAGCAGGATGAACTTTACAAATTCCACTCTCCTCCATGAGTGACAGGCCGCAGATCCCGAAGTACGCATGCAAAGCATCTGGAAAGGCATTTCAAGCTACAATCAGCACTCTCACTGTACACACTGCAAAGTATCTATAGCAAGTTACTACATTTAAAATTAGAGAAATGCTAGTTTGTGAAAGAGTTAGTACCAATTTCTAACACCATTTTAAAAAGTCAATCAAAATCATGTATTTTACTATAAAAATTACTATTAAAAGAACATATCACATGATTTTCTTGCCTGTGCTCTCTAAGGAGACTATAAAATACAGGGAAAAAAATTTATATTATATAATAATTTTTTCTTTCATTTCCAATTTTGTTTTTGTGGTGCTAACTGCATTCAGGGCTTTCTAGATACTCAGCATGTCCTTTAGCAGAGTCTTAGAAAATTTTCTAAACAATAAAAAAAAAAAAACTTCTGAAACCAAGCAAGACTACCTGCCCGCCCACCCGAGCTTTGTCTCCACAGATCCTAGGCACACACCAACCCTGTGTGTAGTGCAAGAAGCAGAGAGGCCACCTGGAGTGCTGTGCAGCTTCTGACCTGACAGACAGCACAGACTCACTTTCTATGTGGCTAGGAATGATGTCTGTGCTCTAGCCTTACCAGTCTCCTCCACTTAGAGGGAGCCACAACCCTCTACTAAGCGGTCATGAAAACGCATGGCCTCTGCCTGCCCGAGAACCTTATATAGTCCTCTCAAGTGCTCAGAACTAGGACACTACCAAAAAAAAAAAGTTTCACAGCAGCCAAAAATGTGTTTCTATTTTTGAAACGGCCAGCATTTAAGATCCTAAAAGCTAGTAAAGTTCAGAATACCTTCACAAGTCTAACTTTGTCACAAGGTAAATGGCTCACGTTCCTCTAATTTTCAGAGTAAAAGAATACCTCCCCCCCCCCCATAGTTACTCTAAAATTACAAGGTGAACAAAACAGTATTAACCTTGTTTGGAAATCAAAAAGCTTTCAAGGAAAAAAAGGAAAAAGAAAGGTGGAGAGGCAGCGCCACAGTTAAGAGCACTGGTTGCTCTCTCTGAGGTGTAGCATCTACAGCTCATAGCCATCTGTACCTCCAGTTCCAGGGGAGCTGACACCTTTTTGTGGCATCTGCAGGCACAGTATGCATGTGGTGCACAGACACACACACAGGCAAAATATCCACACACATAAAATATATGTTAAAAGAAAGAGGTGAATAGCAAGGGGTGTAATACACACTGAGAATAGTACCAACTAGATTTAAATCTCCCCATATGATTTTTCCCCCTCTAAAGAAGTTTAGTAAAAGCCAGAAATCTTTTCTTATTTTCAAACCTCCAATCATTAAACAGAGCAAACCAAAGCAAAACCACCTAAGCAGTCTAAAACCCAAAGCCCGCTTCTGTAGACAGTGATATATTCTCCACAAGAATAACAGGAGCCCTAGAGCCAGATCTGCCACTAATCTTACTAAAATATAGTTAAGGGGCTCATCTGGAGGATAGCTCAGAGGTTTCCTATAGGCTGACTGAGCAGGCCTTGTCCTCAGACCGTCTGTTCAATGGTGCTCCAAGATACTGTCTCTAAGTCAGCTTCACACCCATGCACATACAAAGAACTAAACTTAGCAACTGATCCCTCTAGAAAAAAGCTTCAAGCATTTCCCTCTAAACACAGAACTGAAAGCTAGGCCTGATGGTGGTCCACACACTGAAGACAGCACTTAGGCAGCAAGAGTAGGAGGATTCAGAAATCAAAATCATCGATGGCTACGCAATGGGTTCAAGAGGAACATGGGCCATATCATGAGAGCCTGTCTCAAAGACCTAGAGCCCACAAAAATAAAACTCCATGGTACCTGAAATAATCGGCATTTCAAATATATAAGACGGATTCAAAAGATTGAGTTTATTTCTGTTATTTGTTAAAACACTGCCAGACTGACAGAAAAAAAGGAGGGGGGGGCAAGACCAAAATAATCACCAGATTTCTTAGACATCAAATTTATTTCTAGCTATGTAGCTATGTATTATACATAAAAAAAAATCTCAAAACTATTACTTCGCTTGAGAAACTTATTGGTGAAAACATACCTTAGTGTACGCCTTTGAAATGTCCCACAGTTTTTCTAACACATGTTTTTCATAAAAACAGGTGTAATTATTCCTTTTACTTTAAGCAAAAATACAAATTTTGTGAGCCTCTTCTATGTTTTGATTCAAGGACACACTCCAAGCACAGCGGCTCTATGGAGATGAGCAGAAAGGCAGGCCTAGTGTCATGAAAACTAGACTATGATCTCTTACAATGCTGTACTGCAGTAGCCGTGTCTTAGAGCAAATCCTCCAACGATATGTATCAAATACACCAGAGCTCTCGGTGATCTTAGCAGTGATTTTTACAGACAAGCTGCAAACAGGCTCATTTTGTTGGAGTAAAATATAAATGGGAGGAGTAAAGGCTGGAGAAGGGTGCTAGAGAGGGGTGCTAATTTGGGGGTGCCAGTTATATGGTCTGTAGCGATTTGGTTCCTGCGTTTTAGGTAAAGTACATGTCTAAAGAAATTAACTAAAACCAGAGTAGTGGCCTTTAATCCCAGCACTTGGGAAGCAGAGGCAGGTGGAGATCTGTGTGTTTGAGGACAGACTGGTCTACAGAGTGAATTTCAGGCCATCTGGGGGCTACAAAGTAAGATCCTATTTTAAAAAAAAAAAAAAAAAGAAAAAGAAAAAGAAAAAGCTAACTGAAGCTGCAGCAAGGAAGACCTCTAATTCAGAATTTGAGAAATTTTTATTAGCTAAGTTAGTATATGCTCACTGTACGAGTCGCATAAGGCATTTTCATTGAAGAGTATCATGTGTACCTCCCTTTCTCTCCAATCTGAGAGACTCTGTTGCTTTAGTCATATGCATATAAATGATCTTCTGTGTCTATATAAAGTCAAAGATCCCAAACAAGAGAAAATGGGACAGGTAGCTGTCTGAGCCTGAAGCATTTTGCTTAATGAGGGTCTCCAGTTGCAACCATTTTCTGCCAACAACATAATTTCATTCTTTATGGCTGAACAAACTCCATTGGGTATATACACCCTACTTTATTTACCCAGTCATCGGTTTCTGAACACCTTGGCTAGATCTTATCTTGGCCACTGAGGATGCATGCGGCCCAAGGTTCTCTGTAGTATGCTACCTTACACTCCTTTGGGTGTACACCCAGAACTGGTACAGACTCTCCTGCCTTCACGGTTTATGAGGTGGGATTGCAAGCATGCATCACCACATCTGGTTTATGGTTGGAGATCAAATCCAGGGCTCCAACATGCTAGCAAGCATTCTACCAACTAGCCACACTTGGGCTTGAGCAATGTTTGTAATGTGTTATTGAATTTGGTTTTGAGAATTTTTTTTTTTAAACTTAGAAGTCTCTCTTGTTCCCCTCAGAACTCAGTGTCCTGGTTATCAATGTGAAGTAACCAAGATTCCCTAGTGAAAAGAGAACCTCAGTTACAGAACTGTCCAATTCAAATTTTCCTGTGACCATGTTTGTGTTGTGGGGCATTGTTTTGACTTCTGCTCAGTATAGGAAGGCTAGGCCCACTCTGGTTAGTACCATCACTAGGTAAGTGATCCTGAGCTGTATAAAAAAGCTACCCTGAGCACAAGACAATGCAAGCGAGAGAACAGCCAGTAAGCAAGTGTCTCTTAACTGACTTTTCTCAATGATGTATAAGCCTAGTTGTACAAGTTGCCTTTGTCAAGGTAATATTACAGCAACAGAAAAGCAAACTAGAACTCTGTTAGCTCAAGTCAGAGCTAAGAACCCTGATTTACAGCTAATAATCTTGACGTTTTAGATGAGCCAAATAACTCCTCAGACAGGACCCATTTAGAATATCTGCCTTACTTTCACACATGAAATAAAACACTGCTAAGTACTGGGAATGAGGAGAGATGCACACTATACTAATATAACTTAACAATTTCCCCTTCTGTACACTACCCATGCCTTAAACCTATCTCAATTATAATGCTTACGATGTTTATTTTGTATGTAGATATGGGTAGGTGCGTGGGTGCACATACAGAGGTCAAAGGACAACATGTGGAATTGGTTCTCCTCTTTTACCCTGTGGGTCCTGAGAACTGAACCCAGGTCACTAGGTCTGGCAGCAGATGTATTTATCCACTGAGACATTTCACTGGCCTCCAGACATCATCTTTTACAGAACATACTACTTACTATTTACTATACCATTAGTGGCAGTATTTTATATCATACACAATTTTTGAAGAAGACATATACTTACAAGGTCTACTCAAGAAGTCAAATTCATACCCCTTTATATTCGTGTCAAATGTAATTACCTGGGTGACTGTCTGGCCATTTAGCAAATCCCCCCACAAGTCGATCTTGAGTTGACAGGATGTAATTCCTATTCTTCTCAAAGTTAGTATACTGGAAAATTTTCAAAAGCTAAAAACAAAATGACAAAATTAACAGGCACAAAACTTGTTACAGGCCTATAGCTCACAGTTCAGCTAATGATCAATCGGATAGACTTATTCTAACACAGACTCTCAGAGCAAATCTCTGGAGACTTGAGAAGTTAAATTAGCCAACTATAGTATCTTTGTTATTTGCTTACCAAGCTCATTAGCAGGAAAGTTTGATATATATTGTCAAGATATGACTTCTACCTAGGCACACCTATAGATTCAGTAAATATCTACTAAAATTATGCACACAACACATGCAGAAGAACATTACTTAGGCACAAAAAGGAAAAATTTAAATATATTTAAAAAAAATAGATGGCTCCTATCATTATGCTAAAGTAAATAAGGAAGACACAGAAGACCAAGTACTGCATGGTTGTGATATACGAGTGTGATAGTTTACAATGTCAACTCGACAGGATCCAGAGTCAACTTCCGACAGTCCTTTGGACATGCCTCTGAAGGACTATCAAGATTAGGTTACCTGAGATGGAAGATCCACCCTAAATGTGGGCAGCACTATGTCCGTAAGCTAAGATGGTGGACTGCATAGACAGGAGAAGCTAAGTGAGTCCCAGCAATTCTTGCTCTCTGCTTCCGACTATGGGCAAATGTGATGGCCCACTTCCTGCTCCTGCTGCCAGACCTTCCCTGCCACAATGGGATGTAGCTCCCAAAACTCTTAAGCCTAAACAGACCTTTCCTCCCTCAAGTTGCTTCTGTCAGGTATTTTAATAACATGCTGAGATGCCCAGAAAGGACACGTGGAGACAGAGAGTACAACATGGCCTACAGGAAGCTGGGGGGGGGGGGGGACAGTGAGACACTACGACTGACAGGATCAGAGGTCATGTACGACGGTGGTTATATATTATATTATTTTGGATGTCATTAGTACTACTGAATGGTTAATGCGCTAGACATACTATGCTATAGTTCATACAGTGAAAGAAAAGCTCACAGGAACAGTGAACAGAGCAACAAGCTTGACAACTCAGAGCCTTTGATGAGAGGAGCAATGCATCAGGAAACACCATCACCACTTAGTGATTCTCAGTGTGGAAAGTAATTACAGCTCACTTTTTAGATGTGGTATTGATACTAGAGGTGTTGCTTTCTTAAGTTATTTTCATTTAGAAAACACTGAACTGAACAGATTGTCTTAAAGTCAGCCTGGCGAGTGGGAAGAGTGGGTATGAAATGGATGAAGTACGTCTGCTGTGGGATGGCCAGTACTGGTGCGTGAGGGATACATGGGTGCTCAGTACACTATCCTTACTTTATGTATGTCTGAACACATTTTTAAAATGGCATCAGAACTAAACAGGCTATTGCCTTCATTTTAAACCAGTCTGTTTTCAGATTTGTTTCAACCACATGCATGATTTTAAAAAGGGAAAATATAGGACTGTAGTGGTCTGAATAGGTATGTACCCATAGACTCCTGTGTTAGAATATAGGACT
>JADRCH010000167.1:4518365-4529820 GCA_019843965.1 Rhynchomys soricoides
TCTGAATAGGTATGTACCCATAGACTCCTGTGTTAGAATATAGGACTGTAGTGGTCTGAATAGGTATGTACCCATAGACTCCTGTGTTAGAATGCGTGGGTCATAGGGAGTGGCACTACCAGGAGATAAGGCCTAGTTAGAGTGAGTGGTCATGTTGGAGGAAGTGTGTCACTGTAAGGGCAGGCTTTGAGGTCTCCCATGTTCAAGCTACACCCAGTCTGACACACAGTCCCTTTCTGCTGCCTGTAGATAAAGATGTAGAACTCTCAGCTCCTTGTCCAGCACCGTGTCTTCCTGCATGCTGGCATGCTTCCCACCATGATGATAATGGACTGAACCTCTGAAACTGTAAGTCAGCCCAAGTAAATGTTGCCCTTTATAAGAGCTCCCTTGGTCATAGTGACTCTTCACAACAGTGAAACCCTAACTAACACAAGGACATTACATAAAAAATAAGCACAAGCTCTGCTATATTCAGAACATTTGCACAAAGGGTGGGTCTTAAGAGTAAAGGCATTTCAAGATGAAAATGATATAAAATAATGGCTCAGTGACTTTACATAGCAAATCCTATCAATGAAGTTTGTAAGTTTTAGGCAAAACAAACAATAAAAAGGAAAGGAAAATTTCAAATGGATTTCCAGTGAATGCCCAACATTGTCTTTTTAAGTTAACTTCCTGTTTCCGGGTATGGCTTCCTGATTCAGCCCTGTTCTAGATGCTCTAGTTAGCTTTATTAACAAGCTGTCTAGTCTAATGGATATGCAACAAGTCCTACCAACGTTTTCAGCAGGTACAGGTATCACGTGGCTTAGGTGTCTTATTACCTTCAGCGTTGCGCCCACCCAGAAGGAGTAGCAGGTGTCGACAGGCTTGTTAGGTCTTCCGTGGTACCCATTCTGCTGCCTCATTATGCACCACCTCTTTATCCTGTTCAGTTCTTTCTCTGAAAAAACTTCTTCCAGTTTACCCATCAGGCACAGTGATGCAATGCCACAAAAGGTGGATCCTCCTGATGATCAAAACACAAACTGTATGTCTATGGGCCTATGAAAGCAGCACGACATGTCGGGAGAGGGGAACAGTCCCATTAGCCTACAGGACAATGAAATAAAGTTCAGTAACAAACTCAAAATACTACAATAAAGTCTCCCATGTCAACTGGCAAACCAGAATAGAATTTAAAATAATTTAAAGCTGTAAGACATTATGCTTAGCCGGGCAGTGGTGGCACACGCCTTTAATCCTAGCCCTTGGGAGGTAGAGGCAGGCGGATTTCTGAGTTTGAGGCCAGCCTGGTCTACAGAGTGAGTTCCAGGACAGCCAGGGCTACACAGAGAAACCCTGTCTTGAAAAAACAAAAAAAAAAAAAAGAAAGAAAAAAGAAAAAGAAAAAGAAAAAAAAGAAAGACATTATGCTTATAGGGAGCAAGATCAAGGAGGATCATTCCAAATTACATGATTTACTAATTCCTATAAGTTCCCCATACGTTTCTCTATGTCCATAGTTCTGCATCCGGGGAGGCAGCTGAAAATCCAAACCATGAGAAAGCAAAAGGTTTCTATACAGACTTTCCTCTTACTACTTTCTAGGTAATTCAGAAAAACAGTATTTACGTAGGCATTATTGCCCAAGAGATTTAAAGACAGCAGCAGCGACACAGGCTATATGCAGATTAAACTCTATCCCATAATGGCTTTACCACTCAATTTTGTGAATTTTACTAGCATGCATGTTTGTATATACCAAGTTATCCAGAAGAATCTCTGTCCTTTATAATGTGGAACTTAAGGTAGTCAACAAGCAGAGATAGAGCAGGAAACTAAGAACACAGGTGCATAAAACATGTACATTTTTTACTTAAGCATCATAGCAAAAAACATAAAGAGAAGTAAGTTCATGGGAATTCTGTGTTCAAAGGAAATTTAACCCCAGCAAGCTAGCAAGTCTAGTTTGGCAAATAAGAGACTTCTCTCAAACAAAGTGGAGGGTGAGATCCCACATCTGAGGCTGTCCTCAGATCTCCACATAGCATGTGGCATGCATGTGCCTGTGCTTATACCCAAGTACACACCTACAGTATAAAGGGACACACAGATATGTTAGAAAATTTGAAGTATGTATTCTGAGATGCTAAAATGAGACATGCTCAGCATGTTAAGGGGGATGACACTGTTGAGGTCTGGACGAACATAGGGTTAACTGATAAAGATGATCTGTTCAGCTATATATACCAAATGTGTTATAAATACACCGCCAGATAAAACAGGCAAAGTTCCTGTGGGATATAATTAAGTGGAAAGAGGCAAACAGTAAACAAATATATAAATATAAGTCACTTAGAAAATGCAAATTGTAGAAAGAAAAATAAAACTAGAACAAGAATCACAGAATGGGTTATATATGTGTGTGGTTAGCCTCAAAGCCACAGTGCACAGATTATTAGAAAATGTCAAACTTCTGTGCATGAACTACAATCCATCACTGATGATACTGATGGCTACTCAGGTTAAATCAACTCCAGAGTAAGACCTGAGGGATCCAGGAAGATTGTTCTTCCTGACAGGATGCTTCAGAGAGTACGTATCATGTTTGGACAGTTCTTCATATCCCAGAGAATAATATTCCAATCTCTGCCATGCCAATGAGGTGTCTCCACAGAGTGCTACAGCAGCAGGCATGAGAGCCTATCCTTCTAGAAATTCTTGGAGCTACCGTACTTCCTCTTCTTGTAACCACACCCCTCCAATCATGGGGACGAACAGTAACCTAAGTGCTCCTTTAGCCACCTGTCAGCACTTGGGCATACCTGGATGGAAACTGCCCAAATAATAATTGTTTACTGTTTCACAGCATAAGTCTCTGAAATCCACCCAAAGATAGCTTCAGCAACAGTGTTCACTGGCCTGACCCTCCGGTGCTCCCAGAGACTGGACCACCAACCGAAGAATACATATGGAGGGACCCATGGTGCTGGCCACATATGTGGCAGAGGAGGGTCTTGTTAGCCATCAGGGGGAGGAGAGGCCCTTGGGCCTGAGGGTGTTAGATGCCCCACTGTAGGGGAATGCCAGGGAGGGAAGATGGGAGTGGGTGGGCGAATAGGTGAGCACCCTCATAGAAGCAGGGGGAGGAAGGATGGGATAGAGGGTTTCCAAAGGGGAAACCTGGAAAGGAAAAAAACATTTGAAATGTTTTTTAATGTAAATAAAGTACCAAAAACGAAAGAATGGAAATGTACAGAAGCCAGCCATCAATCACTGGCATCTGATGTAAAGTTTCAAACAGGAAATCTCCAACATAGAATACACTCTACTCCAAAGAAGCATGTGGCCTATAAAGAGCTATGATGGACCATGTATGTCTAAAAAACGTTTAGGGGAACTTTTTCCTTTCCATCATCCAATGAATAAACAGCCTCTCCCCTCTCCCAGCCAACAAATTCCCAAAACTGACTGACTGGGAAGGCAGACATGAGTTCATAGCCCCTGACCTCCATGCTGACTAGTTATGAAACAAGACTTTTCTTTTTGCAAACTCAGGGCCATAGATTTGGCTCTTATGTATCATAGGAAGTGAATCTTGCTTGGTATCTCTGTCACCAGCTACACTTACACCCATCTGGGGATACAGTATATCAAGCATATACTGTAACCATGGTGTCATACTGTAATAGAGAGTCAGAAAAAAGTCAAACCATTTTTCTATACAGAAGGACAAAACGTCTGTTTTGTTGATGAGGAAACTCTTAGGGAGATGCGGGAAGCATGGCCACACTGTTGGCAGTGCCAGGCCAAACCATTCTCCAATACCACAAGCAGAGCAATGGAGGCAGGAAGTGGGCATAGCACAGCACATCCAGGGATGAGGAACCTCAAGTTCACCTTGGGCTATCTTCTCCAGCCCCTGGGCTAACTTCTTAGAAAAGCAGAACAGAAGCTTATTTCTGAATGCAGATCTAGATTTGAGAGCACATACTGTTGATGTGCTAACAAAGTTAATGGCTACCCGCACACAATTCTAGTCCTGCCCTGAGTGAGAGAAATATGAGAGAGTAGACTGGTCCAACAGAAATATGTGATCATCACTAAAGATAGTATGGAAGGTAATAAAGTTTTCATGCTCAGTAGATCTCTTTGGTTTAGTCTTTCAAGTATTATGCCAAAGTGAATAACCTGGTTTTTTCTAGTAACAGCCTAAAAACCAATACCAAGATATTTTCGTGCAGCTAACGTTTTAACAGATTACTAGAAATCCTTCTAGTCTGAATAATCTTTTAATGATTAGTGATCTAAGAAGTTTCAAACAGCGAAGTGCCGCAGTATAAAAAAGAAAGATGTGGGAAAGCGGCAGAGTCATGCCACCGCAAGGTTGAGAAGGGCTGCGGTGTCCTCACACTGACGATGTTGCACACTCTCTTAGAACTACACAACCACGTAGAGGACTTACCATGAGACTCAAGGCCCGCTCCCTGTGCCAGCCCATTGTCATAGGACTGAAAAAGAAAAACAGTTTAGTTTAGTGGAGAAATAATAATTATCATAGTAGATAAGCGGACAGTGAGTTAACTCCTTTGATTTCTTTTATATATTCTAAAATAAGTCCTCTCTCCAGAGAAGAAGTGGGAATTTTGCAGTCTCCATTCTTCTCATAGTTAGCAGGCCAAACCATTAAATGTTTTCAGGAGAGGCACATCTGAGACGTGTCCAGGGCACCCCTGCATTCATGGTTCTGTTAAGCAATAATCTCCAACCCTTATTCCTCACACTCCTCCAAGTGACTAGACAGTGAATCAAAATACAAGGATTGCATACCTCTCCAACTCCAGTCATAAAATACATCTATACCGAGACACTGGTTTTACTGAGGATGAGAGTCTCCTCAATTTCAAGGTGCTCATGCATCTGCTAAAATCCAAACAGTAAGAACAATAAAGTACTCCTAAGCTTCAGATTACTTGCTATATAGAAAAAGCATCAAGTCTCAGCAAACTATCTCTAATAAACATTTACAAAGTCCAGTGGTAATTTGTGAAGAATTTTGAGGGAGAAAAAGGAGGGAGCTACAGTTTGGTGTAAGACTGATCTAAAATCACTGCCTAGGAGGAAGATCATCTAAGAGTAAAAACACAAGTTAGTGGCACATGCCTATAACCCCAACACTGGGGTAGCAATGCCAAGAAAGGGGGCCCTTAAACTCAGCGGCAGCCAGCCTAACCAATGAACTTCAGGCTCAGTGAGACACTGTATCAAAAGACAAAGTTAGAGAGCAACCAAGAAAGAACACCCAATATCCACTTCAGCCTTCACACATGCACACACCCCAATACTACCAAGTACACACACACACACACACACACACAGACACACACACACAAAAATCTAGACTGACAGTAGGAAGGAATAATAATGTACTTATGATTTCAGGAGGGGAAAGACAAAGAAAGAGATTAGCCAGGTGTGTTGGCCCACACCTTTAGTCCCAGCAGTGAGGAAGCAGAGACAGGCATATGTCTTTGCTGTTTAAGGCTAGTCTGGTCTACATAGTAACTTCCAGGGCATTCAGGGATACAGAGATATTCTGTCTCAAAAAGACAAACAAAACTCCAACAAAAACAAAATTTAAAAAAAAAAAAAAAAGACACTAAATTACAGGACTCTTAAAGAACAATCATTTAAAAAAAAAACACAAAAAGGGAAATTGAAAAGCTGGAGATGGCTCAGTGGTTAAGAGACTAGCTTGTTCGTAGAGAGAGGACCCAAGGTCAGTTTCCAGCACCTACTTTGGGGAAGGATAAAGAGGCTCACAACCATCTGTGACTCCAGCTCCAGGGAGATTCAACTCCTTGACCTCTACAGCCACCTGGACTGCGTCCTCATAGCCCACTCCCATAAAATTACAAATAATAAATCTTTTTCTAAAAAGAAGGGAAACCAAATAAAGGCAGAAAATAAGAATACAGAACTGAGATGAGGAGGTAAAACGGAGCAGACAGTTCAGTGGTAGAGTACTTGCTTAGCATGTACCCAGCCCTGGGCTTAATCTTAAACATTTCTTTGATCACAATCAAAAGAAGTAAAAATGCCAGAGAGAAACTTATTGAAATGAAAAGAATATATATATAAAAAAGGATTGAAAGACAGAAAGCTAAAAGACCAGGGCTGGTGATGTCATTCATGGTGTGAGTGCTTATCAAATAGGCAAAAAAGACCTACGCTTCAACAGTAGAGATAGGCAGGTGGATTATAACAGGATAAACAGAAAGAAAGAAAGAACGAAAGAATGAAAGAAAGAAAGAAGAGAAGGGATTTTAAAGGAGTCTAACATTCTATTGAGAAGGCTATGTTGAAAAAGGCACTTTCCCATGGAGGTTGGAATAGAATTTGGCTTATCTTTTTATTATGTTCTTTTCTTTTTTCCTAAGGAAGAAACAGGCTTACTGAAAACACTGTCAGAGCAGTGGGCTGGGCAGTAACAAGAGTACTATTCACAGCCTGGTCCACTTGGTCCTTCTTTTGGAGGGAGGAAAACAAAATATAGCTAATAAAATTGCATATGTACTTAGCTTTTGACCAAGCAATATACCTGAAGATGTAACTGTAATATATAAAAAGATATGCAGGTTATCAATAATAGCACTGTTTGTAAGTGAAAAAAAAATAGATGCTCTCTATACAGAACAGTTGTAAATGAAGAATTTTAGGAGAGACTATGTCATAGCCAAACTTGTAAATTATAAGAAAAAGGAGGAGGAAAACTGATTTTCAAGGTACGTCATTCAATGATGAAAAGGCAATTTACCAGAAAAAGCTATCTGTAGTATGTTGTGACCTAGTTAAATATACAAAGAGCTTGCAGTTCTATGGGGATAGTTTTGTTAGGCATAATCATAGCTGGTAATGGATTTCATTTAGAAATTAAGTGTTACATAAAGAGATATGATTGTGTGTGATGGCTAATCTTTGCTGTCAACTTGACTAATAAGTAACTACATGTATAATTAACTAAAATCCCACACAGCTAAGTATACCTGTAAGGGATTTTTCTTGGTTGAATTATTTGAGGTGGGAAGACACATCCTAAAGCTGAATCATTTCATATCAGAAGACTAACCCTAAATCTGGGCCACTCTGGTGGCAGCCCACAAAAAAACGATCTGTAAGAAGGAAATTTTTGCTTTTTGCCCTGTCAGGAGCCAACTAGAAAAGCCTAAAGGCACGCAAGTAAGTCTTCTGGAGATGGCCCACTGCTTTGTATGGCTGTGATGGGTAAGCTCTGAATTGCAGGGCCTTCAGAGACTTTTATCGGAGAACTGCTTTATTGCTACTGATATGCCTTTCCTGTCACCATCACATAGCCTAATCATTCCTGGGCATTAGCCCACCATATCGGGCAGATTTTCTGCAGATCAGTGGAGATGTACTATCATGTAGCAATGTTATGTAGACAAACTGATGATTTCATAATTCATGATGATTCTATAGAATTCCTAAATTTATACAAGTAATTTTCAGCACTCTGAAAAGCTGCAAATAGGGCTCTGTAAACCTCCATGTGTCACAAGTTAATTGCACTAAGATATGAAAGCAGGCTTGAAACAGATTTACTACCAAGGAAAACCATTCATTCTAGGTCAGGTCCAAGGATGAAGCCACAGGTGTGACTATAATAAAAGGAACCCATGTGAAACTGTTGCTTAGAACTTATAATGAGCTTAGAGAATGAAACACTGCTTTGAACTTAATCAACAACCTTCTGTAATCCCCCCTTTATGTAACATTTTATCTATGGGTAATTCTCTAAAGAACTTTTCTAAAAAGTCAGAGAAAAGAAATAAAGGGTGGCCTGGAGAGAGGGCTCTGCCTCATCCACTAAATGTATACATGTATATGTCTGTTTGTCTATACATACATGTGCAGGTATATCTGTACGTATGTAAGTACACATTAACATTTGTGGAGTTGATGAGACAGGTGGTGAGGCCCAAACAGAATGTAAACAGAATGTATGTGTGTGCACGCATATGTATCTGTGGATACTGCTTATGTAAAAGACTTTAATTCATTTCCTTCTTTTTCCTCTAGTTCACAAAGTTAATGAGTTCCAAGCAGTTTGAGGGAGAGAGGGAAAAAGAGAGAGAGGGAAAGGAGAAAATAGTGCTTACTAAGGCACAAATATAGAGAGAGAGTTAGAGAGAGCACAAATAGTAAGATTAAAAGACCAGGGATCTTTAGCCTTCATCCAACACTGTGTCCCTTCAAGCACCATTCCCCTAAGGGACAGGGCAGGCCTCTGGCATTGCCTGCTTACCCTCACTCTCACTGGCAAGTCTGTCCTGTTGCTGAGGCATTGCTTCCCTGGTCTTAAAACCTACTTCTTTGGGAATTCCAAAGTAGACTGATGACTGGCTGAGACATCTAGCCTCACGGACTAAAGAAACCAGATTTGTGACCAATCCATCAGAAGACACCCACTGTTAGACCAGCTGGAACACAGCCTATGTAAGCCACTCTATGACTCCCATTCAATATACATATAGGTCTAATAAAGACTATGATATTATTGCTTTAAAAGAGAATTAAAAACACCAGGCAGTGGTGGTGCACGCCTTTAATCCCAGCACTTGGGAGGCAGAGGCAGGCGGATTTCTGAGTTCGAGGCCAGCCTGGTCTACAGAGTGAGTTCCAGGACAGCCAGGGCTACACAGAGAAACCCTGTCTCAAAAAAACAAAACAAAACATAACAAAAAATAAAAAAAGAAAGAAAGAAAGAAAGAAAAGAGAAATAAAAAGACACAGAGATCTTATCAAAAAGATAAATGAGAATATTACCTATAGAGTGAATGAAAACAAGATGGTCGGTTTAGGAGGTAGGAAAGGAGAGTAAGAAGTTACACTCCTTTGAGGTGTTTAATAGTTCTGACAGCCAGAACGGTTAAATTATACATATTAAGTAAATAACATGGTTGATAGACAGACAGACAGACAGACAGACAGAGACATAGCGTGGGGAGATAAATATCAATGACTTTTGGGGGGATGATGAATGTAAATGGAATGAATACCTACAAGAAGAAGAAATAAATAAATCTAACTGTAGTTGGAATAAATAATTTATCAAGAGGGAAAATAAATAGTCCTGTAGAGTAAATTGAAACTTGAGTTTATCTATATAGATTCATGGTTCTTAATATATAGGCTAATAAAACCACACAGAAGCATAGACTGTGTATGCATATGTATGTATGAGGGGATAGTCTCTGTATACACACATATATAATTTTCTTAGCTCTGCTTGATGAGAAAAGGCCCAGAAGCAATGATATCCAACATTTAATAAGCATACTTAGAACCCAGATCCTTGTTTCTAACAAGTTCTTTCAATACATTCCAAGGCTCCTTCAAGAAATGCATGAATCCAAGCTCAAGGGTAAGAAAAGTAAAATCTGACACTCAGGAACTACACTGAGTTTAATGGTCACGGTATCAATATCTGAGATCATTTCTGTATGGTGCTGAGACAAATCCACCAAAGTCCCTAATCTTACTGCTCTTATCTTCAAATCTTGATGAAGAGATTAAGCATACATTACACCGCAGCCCTCAATTCCAGCAGTAATAACCTAAACTGCTCCTGTTTTATCAACGTAACTCACCATACTTCCTCTAATGTAGCTGATGGCTTTCTTCATATCCATGCCCGACCAGTTGTTGAGCATATAGCAAATGCAGGAAGCACAGTACACAAACCTCATGTCATTCTCACTGCCTTCGGGAACTGCACAGAAGCTGGAATCAACAAGGATGTGAGGCTGCATTAGGCTCATTTACCTCAAGCCAGGAGCATGTGCTCTGCGGCGTCTTCACTCACAGAAACATCTCCTGCTGACTTTACCCGTATGTACCACGTACTACTGATGGCCCCTAAATCACCTGGGTGGTACGCACACTCTCAAGTTGTCGCTGCGTATAGTTACTGTCTGTACAACAACTGTAGGTTGTTCACCCCCAAAGGGAAGCTGTGTGTGCCACAGCAGCTCCCAATTAGCTGCAGAAAAAGTAGCAAGTAAAACTGCACTCATACTATTTAGTAGTAATAAACTCCTAAACCCATGCTTTATTATGTGAAATTTCTCCCAAATGTATATAGGGAGAACTATTAGTTGATCTATTATATTGTGCTTCAATACAGTTTTCAAGAAGTAATGGTCTGTGTTCCATTCCTCTTTCTGGCAGAAATCTGGGGCAACACTGGATTCCCAAATGACCACTTATTATGTCTACAGTAATTTTTCCCTCATCAAGAACAGTGTCCTGAAAACACAGACAAGAAAATAAGGGTCAGAGCATAAAGGACAAGGATGTAGCACAGCAGCGGATTGGTCCACAAAGTCTTTTCCCTGGAGATCACGACTTCATCACAGCAACAACTTAGAACCGTTATCAGTGGGCTTCTCTATCATTTAAACATGCTCCTCAATGGACTGGGGAGCACACTACCTAACTCTGAACGTAATATTGAATGTGCAATCGAAACCAACACTCAAGTTAAATAGCTATTTCAAAATGTTTCATCTAAAGGGTAAATTTTAAAAACTTAACTATATATTCAAACATTATGTGGTTCATTTCCATTGTGTGAGTGGGGATCTAGTCCAGGACCTTTAACACATTAATTATGTACTAACTCTTGAACTACATTTCTAGTCCTGGGTTCTAACAATCTACTATAGTACTATATCCAGTTTTCTTAAGGTCCAAATAGTTTTTACTTAAACACGAAAATAACAATGAGTAGTTCATACCTCCCGTCTTCCAGCTGAAGTGCTCTCAAGCCTGCTAAGCAAGCTTCTTTATCTACTCGGCTTAAGTCATCTCCAAGAATAATCAAACAGGAAAGACCAGTGTAAGTCATCGCTATGTGTCCACTGTCATAAGGATGAGCTGTTCCTGGATTCTAAATTCAAAATTAATATTATGTTAAGTTAGTTGAAATTTTAAATTTTATTTCACAAATAGCATTCAGCACGAGCTTTTAGTAAACGTTATTTATATCAATCCGTATAGATATCCAACTGAGGAAAACATGACTTAATTTTTAGATGTCTCAATGTCTTCTTAAAAGCTATATAATTTTCAAAATATTATAAGCCTCCAACTTTATGAAAGTAGTTATGACATTTGAATGAAGCATGTATTTGAAACTTTCTACTTAGTTCAACCCAACCTTATCATTTATAAAAGTTATGTCTTATAAAATTAGAAATTCAATATTTTAAACCAAAAATTTATAAAAAGAAGTAAAATTTGGGCTGACAGTACAGCTCAGTGGTAGAGTGTTTGCCTAATGTGTGTTGAGGCTGTGGGTCTAATTCTCAGCACTTTCCAAGAAAGAAAGGAAACATATTGTTTATGGTATGGGCCTAAGTTAGACAGCAGTTTATGGTATGGGCCT
>JADRCH010000167.1:4529830-4560597 GCA_019843965.1 Rhynchomys soricoides
AAGTTAGACAGCAGTTTATGGTATGGGCCTAAGTTAGACAGCAGTTTTACCACAACCTTTATCATCTATCATGAGCTTAACCATTTCAGCCTCTAATAAACACCAGCATTCAAACATAAAAAGAAAATTTAAGTAGCTAACTTTATACATTATTCATCTGTATAAGATTAAGCAAGCTCACACAATCTCAGAAATAAACCCCATTTAAACCTCATATGTGAAATCTAGCCAATAATGTCTGTGTATTAAGAAGGGTTAGAAACTTGATCCCATAATTTTCTTGTACAGTGACGTGTGTTCTTCGCAGAGCAAGCCTGCATGAAATTCATCTCCTTACCCTGAACCACCCGACCCACCCCACATACAACCCTTTATACAGTCTCACTAACAGCAAACCAACTTCCTGGCCCGTTTGGAGTGCCTCCTCAGAACCCAAGCTTTAATTCTCTGGACTCTCCTGTTTCACAGATATAATGGGCTTCTTGGAATGCCCATGGCAGGTCTTATTTTTCAGCATTCAAACCAAACACTGCTATTTTAAAAGAATGGTAGGGAATCCAAACATGAATTAAATGTGAACCTTGATCTTTTAAGAGATGAGGAGAAATCTGAGTGGTTCTAATAAGAGAATCTAGAGTTGATTATTCAAATGATCATGAAGAAAATACAGCTCTACACAGACTTAAACAGGGACTCTGCAGCAGTAGAACAAGAGCCGAAGAACAAAGTACAGACAGGGACAAGGGATCATAGGGAGAACAAATGAAAAAACATCACAGAGAAGCAGAAAGAGAAAATCCCTGGACATTAAAGGTATTACATAATTTCACAGAGAATATACAATTTGTGATGCAAAATAAATGAAAGGGGAACGAGAAGGATCAATCTATAAGGGCCTATGCCCCGCTAAAAGTATACATGCGGACGGCAACAGTACACAGGAGGCCTGGTGGTTTCTGAAGGGAAAAAAACTGATGGAGCGATTGTATTTATACACTGGTACTGGAAAATCTCTTTTCATTTCCTTGGGTTTTTCTGTCTTACAGACCTCCCCATCCTCTGCGACAGCTTTTTGTAGGCCTATGTGATTGCATCTGAGTCTCTAGCTCCTGTTACCACAGAGATACAGATGAAGGTCATCCACAATGAGACGTGGCTCCTCAGAGGGCACAGTGAGGCACATGGAGGGTTAAAATTGGATGTCGGGAAAGCATATGAACTAGGGGCAAACATTTAATTCTTCGGGGACCTTTTAGTTCTTGTAATTTCTAAAACGTGCAGGGATTCAGGTACAACGGTGCACACCTATAATGCTGGCTACACGGGAAGCTTGAACCCAGGATTTTAGGGTCAACTGCAGCAATACTGCAAGACCCTGTCTGAAAATAAATTTTAAAAAACATGATATGAAATACCTTGGAGGTAGAGGTTATCTTGTGAAGGTGTAATTAAATCACTGTTTTACACCAACAAGTACAGCTTACATCTGCACATGGCCTTGTGCTACACAACAGGCATCATTTCCTGTGTCGACAGATAATCCTGTTCATTGTAACTGACTCAAAAGCCTCCCTTTATTCAGGGTTGGCTCAAGTTGGATAAAAAAGGAAACACACTTTATGAACACTTTGGTGTCATATCCCCTGCTACCAAGACACTTAACTAGAGACATCTTGCTGATGTCATCTGACCCTGATTCGGACAAGCTTGTCTATCTACAGTTTGAGTGAGAGGAATAAAACTGAAACAGTCTCAATCAAACCTTGTTATCACTACAACCACTGTCACTCAAATGTACACAATTCTTGAAATACTCGGAGTAATCCCGTGACTGACAACCATCCTACCAGCAGACTAATCCATCAAGGAAAAGCCTCTTCTTTGTTTCTGAGGAATATTTTACTTGTAGCCCAGGTTGACATAGAACTGATTAAAGAATCCAGGCCAACCCTAACCTCATTCCAGAGCCTCCTAGATCAAGTTCCTGTGGGACCTCTTTTTAAAAGAGAAGAAAGAGAAAGGTATGGCTCAGTTGGTAGAGCCTGCTATGGTGGAGGCCCTGAGCGCCATACCATCCTAGAGAAAGAAAGGGGGGGAGGGTGATCAAACTTTTTTCTACTATAAAGAATCTTGGTAATTCTGGGCACAAGTAAAACCTACAGAGCTTGTTCTGTCCCTGCTTCTCTGAAGAAAAAGTTCTTTGCTTTATTGGGACTTCTCTGTATACTGGCACCAGCTGATTCAAAAAGCCTCTGTCCAAAAAGCTTCCTGCTGTAACAGTCATTAATCATTCACTTCCTGGAGAACAGCTCACTTGGCGCTCTCATTCTCTCTCTCTCCCCACTCCCCCCCCCCTCCTGAGAAACATGAGCCCAGCATATATCCTGCAACAGAGGCAAGTTCACTGACTTCACATTAAGTACCTGAGCATTATATTTTGTTTCTCCAGGAAATCACTAATATTTAGCATATTAAACCTAAAAGCCCAGTTTTTTCTAAACATCTCCACCTACTTTCTCACTAAAATTCCCTTCTGTCCTTTTCCAGCCCTCCAACCTACAGAGAACTAACCTTTGATGGATTGAATGGAATGCCCAGGTATGAAGAACCTCGGAAGCCACAGCGACTCAGATTTGACCCTAGAGAACAAAGCATTTGCTTATTTAAAATGCACCATCTCTGAACAGAACGCAGCAGTTTACCTATACAATTGTTCAATAACAGTATTTTAGTACCAAAGCTCCACGTTCTCTGCATATACATACGCAGCATGCAGGTGAGTGAGGGTGTACATGGCTGTGTGCACATGCAGAGACCAGAAGAGGACACCAGGAGTCTTCCTCCGCTGCTCCCATCTTATATTTAGAGATGGGGTCTCACTGAACCTGAAGCTCAGTGTTTCCACTGGGCTGGCTGGCCAGTCCACCCTCCAACCGCTGGGGTTACAGACATGCACAGACATGCCTGACTTTCATGTGAGTGCTGGGGGTTGAACTCAGGTCCTCTTGATTTCATGGCATGTCCTCTTACATATTACAGCTCATTGTCTCCTTCTCTATGTGAGATCATGCCGAAGGTTCATCAGGAAACAAGCCCAGAGGTTAAGTGACATGTTGGAGGGAACAGCTCATACAAGAGGCTCTAGAATCTTGATTTCCCATCCAGTGTCTTCCACCTTGACTCACTGCTTCTTGAGGCATGACTAAACTAAAGGTATATATTGTTCTATCACCCCGGAGAGAATGTACATTCATATTTCAGTCTTAAACCTGTGTTCCGGGTGCCAGACTTTGACATATGTAGGATACGTAAGCCCATACTTGGTTTCTACTCAAAGTATATCTTTTTTTTTTCTATCTGTAAGTTTTCCTTTATCTGTGTATATACAGATATGTATATATATGTATACTTATGTAAATATAAATTGAGGACTTAAAAATGCACCTATAATTATGGGTTTAATGGCTGTTAGAAAACCATTATGAGATATAAAAGGAAGAATGTATTAGCATACCAAAATTGGCAGCTAATAAAAGCTCAAGGTGCATTAAAAACGGATTGTGATGCCATGAACCATCATCTGTTACGATGAAGACCAAATCCTATTCTGCTGCTCCAAAGCAGGCTCTGGCTGTGCTCATCCTCTGTTTCCCCAAAATACTTAGTGGTAGCTTATACATCTTTTCAGAAATAAGAAACATTGAAAATTTCCCACCAGTCATGTCTCTCTACTGGTAGTACTGATGGTGGCAGTAAGTTCAATGAACATGCCTTATTTCTGGTAAGACTAAAAATAAAAAATTGGTAAGCCATTTGAAGTTTTCTGAAGAGTAACCAAACCACAGGTTACCCCATACTCTTTCTCTAAGTGATGATAAAGCCGAGAATGTACTTCAGGACCTTCATGAACAAGGCCATATGCACAGCAGTGTTTGGTGCAGCTTGACCGGCAGAAGGTTAGACGCAACAGAAAAATCCAACAGGCTTAAAATACCACGCTCCATCTACCAAAGTGTACATTAGGCTGATGTGGAAAGTAATTATTAGTAAAACTAAATAACGTGGGAAGCTGTATCTGAACAAGAGAGACAGAGGCCATAAAAGCATGAGTGTGATGTTTATAAATAGGCAAATGGGGGGGGGGAGTGCTGAGGGGTGGAGAGATGGCTCAGGGGTTAAGAGCGTTGACTGCTCTTCCAGAGGTCCTGAGTCAATTCCCAGCAACCACATGGTGGCTCACAACCATCTGTAATGGGATCTGATGTCCTCTTCTGGTGTCTGAAGATAGTAACAGTGTATTCATATAAATGAAATAATTATATCTTTATAAATAAATAAATAAATAAATAAATAAATAGGCAAATGGTACAGCCTTAACAGCCTAGAGGGAATAGCACAATAGCAGTGCAATGACAAGACCAATATTCCATCCTCTATGAGTCACCACTGATGAGCAATCACCACAAATGTAGGTCCTGAACACACATATTCATCATCTTACTGTATCAGATGAGAAGTCCAATACAAGGCTCACAAATGCAACCAATACCTTTGCGGCACTACCTTACTTACTGAAGTTCTACAGGAAAAGTCTGCCTCCAAGCTCAGTCACACTGTTGGCAGATGAGTTTCCTCTCATCTGTGGGGCTGAAATCTCAGTTTCGTTGGGCTCTTAGCTACGAGTTCTCCTTGGCTCCTCAGGCCTGTTTCTTACAAACCAGACTCTTACCAGAGAGCAGTTATCACTCAAATCCTTTTCAAGATTAGTATCCTTCTGCCTTTCTCTTCTGCTCTTTCACTACATTCTGACTGACCTGCTGTTCATATGATTCTACTGTGTGCACGTGTACACATACAAAGACACACACACACACACACACACACACATGCATGTAGGAGAGACCCCCTATGAATACACTTTAACATCAGATTAGTTTCACCTCAACTGTCACCTAAAGTCCACCAGCAGTAACCCAATGTTTCACAGAAAAAGAACAAACAAGAATCTGTGGTGCAGAGTCAGCACCATTCCACACAGCCTCCACCAGATGCCTTTATCCTTCATCATGACTTTGTTCTAATCACTTTCAAGGTGGTAAGCAGTGTCTAAAGTGTATTTCCTATATGATCCAATCCAAATGTCAGCTTCCTCTTTTCTTCCGCCTGATAAAGATCTCCTTCCATGCTACCAACTTGTTGACACTTCACTATAAAAGTCTGACCCCATTTCTACTTTAGCTTGAAAATAAAAGCTCTATGCATATTCTGAGTACAGGTTTAACCCCTCCTTAGGAAGTTCTTTATTGGGGATTGGTTGGTTCTAATGCTTTGATTTAACTGGGAATATGTGTGTACAAACGGTGGAGGTTCTTGTCCCCAACTGGTTTTTGAGCAATCAATAAAGATGCCAGTGGTCAATGGCTGGGCAAAAGGAGACAGAGTGGGACCCTTAGATTTGCACGGACTAGGATGCAGGAGAGAGGAATAGAGGATTGCCATGAAGCGGAGGGAGACCAATGGAGATAGGAGCTGCAGGAGATAAAGCCAACTAGCCATATGAGAATTCAGGTGGGTGGCCACTGGCCACTTCCCTGATTGGCCTGAGGTAGCAAGCAAAGGTTTAGGACTGTCCGGCCTTTGCGGTAGCCAAAGCATTTTAAAATTAATTGGCATATATGTGTCTTCCATTCCGGAATCCAGATTGCTACTGGGCGAGTACACGAGTGTGATCCGGAGGAGCCAAAGTGGTGTAGCCCAAACTCACTGCTACAGTTCTTGAGCCCCTGATCAATTCCTTAGAAACAAAGTAGACACATGTCTGCTTCTAAGGTTAGTTAGGTTATATTCATAACCTGCCTGAGAAGCAGCAGAAGAAACTGATGCTCAAAACTACCGTATCATTAGGAGACCTTAGCATGAACACAAGTAGCCAAACTCACCAAATGCATGACCCTTTCCTTCCTAGTACTTGTGCTCTACATGCAAGCAACAACTTGTCTCAGTTGATTTCCCTATCTACCTATCTATCTACCTATCTACCTATCTATCTATCTATCTATGTTTTCCCCATCCATCCATCCATCCATCCACCCACCCACCCATCTATCTGAGATAGTCTCATGTAACTCAGGTTGGTCTTCAAACTGTTATGTAGCCAGAGCCTTGAGCTCCAGCTTCTTCCGTGTCTGCCTCCCAAGAGATGAGATCACAGGCACATTATTAGCATGCCCGCTGACATTTATTCCACGTCCTAACTGGAACAGTAATATCCTGCAAGTAAAATGTTCCTATAAAGGAGAAAGGGCATGTTCAGGTTATAACTTAGCAGTGATCATGGCTTAATAAACAGCAACTATTTAAAATTGGCCAATTTAACACCATCAAAAGTAAAACAAGGAAAAACAAAGAGCCCCTCCACCATTTTTTTTCTTTTTGCAGACTTTAAAGAAAAACTTCTTCAAAGTCAAGTGTCCTCTCTTTTCCATATAGGAGAATGCAGTGTCACCATGAAAGTCTATTTACAGTCCTCAGAGACAGTCACAGCATATGGAACACAATGTAGTATTTCTTCTCTCCTTTGAACAGCTTGTGGACTATGACGCTGGATTTAAAACATGCTTTAAGTGTAAACAACAGCATCAAAGGAAGAATGTTTACCAACTTTAAACCTAGGGCCCAAGAAAGATGGTTTATTCATCAAATGGGTTTATCAGCCACACACTTATGTACTAATGCTTTGAAAATGATGCCCATTAAGGGGACATATTTACCATTTTTAAGTTCATTAGGCATTCTTTTCTAGTTCCTGTCAAGTTTGTTTTCTACTGAAAATTCCTTTGTAGTTCTAGAAACTTATACATTTCATCATATTCAAGTATAATTGCAATTCTCTCCAAATTTATCACTGCAAGTGTACACCAGGTGAAGGTGAAGCTAGAGCTTTATTCAAGAGCACTACCTAGTGTTCATACTTAGTATCAGCAACACAAAAGTGCCTTGCATACAGCCTGCCCACTAGAATCAGCTGTACCTATGACAAGATAGAAAGACATTTTGGGTCCTATCTCAAGCTTACATGAAAACCATGAATATGAAGCCTAGATAATCATATCTTAACTTAAAACACCTTGGTTAATGGTGGCACCCTTAATCAAGAAGAAACAAAGAGCCCTCCCCCCTTTTTGCAATTTTTAAAGAAATAATTCTTCAAAGTGTCCTTTCTTTTCCATATAGGAGAATGCAGTGTCACCGTGAAAGTCTATTTACAGTCCTCAGAGACAGTCACAGCATACGGAACACAATGTAGTATTTCTTCCCTCTTTTGATTTTGTGGCACCCTCTTTGAAGGCAGGCAAGTGTATGTTACAATGGAAATAACAGCAGAAGAATAGCAGCTAGTAAGAAAAATAAAAACAGTAGTTGGGGATGCCATGAGCATAATCCTTTGTTTATGTAATATGCACATAAATGTTTATGATAAAGTATTTGGAGTTGTAATTTCAAAGAACATGTTTGTTTGAGATGTATCTTGAAAGATAAACACTAAAACTGACTTTTGTCTGCTTATTGGGTAATGCCTCACTTTAAAGGTTGTGGATTTGCTATTAAGTTCAAAATAAAGACCAATTATATGCCAAGCAATTTAAGATAATACATTCAGATAGTCTTTAAAAAAATATTGAGGTGGTAAGATGGTTTATGTACAGTCTTAAAAAACAATGTTGGACAGGTAAGATGGCTCACTGGGGAGAGACAGGCAAGGCTCATGACCTGAGTTCAATCTCCAAAATACATATAAAGTGGAAGGAGAGAATCCATTCCATGAAGTTGTCCTCTGACCTCCACACAAGTGCTGTGACATGTTCATACACACCACACACACACACCACAAGCTTACAAAATGTAAAAGTTCAATGAGAACTTAAAAAATATTTTAGCTAGATGTGTATGTGGTAGTGCAGTTATAATCCCAGTTCTTCAGAGGCTGAGGCAGGGGAATCATGAGTTTGTGTTAAACCTGGGATATATAGAACAAACTAAACAACAAAAAAGACTGACTTTATTTTTTTTTATTAATTATTTATTTACATTTCAAATGTCCCCTTCTGGGTCTCCCTTCCACAAACCTCCCACCCCATCCCCGCCTCTAAGAGGGTACTCCCCTCCCCCCACTCCCGCCTCACCCCTCTAGCATCCCTTTTCTGGGGCATCAAACCTCCACAGGACCAAGCGCCTCCCCTCCCACTGATGCGGGATGAGGCAGTCCTCTGCTACATATACAGAGTGAGACATGAACCCGCCCATGTGTACTCTTTGGTTGGTGATTTAGTTCCTGGGAGCTCCAGTTAGTTGATATTGTTGTTCTTCCTATGGGGTTGCAATCTCCCTCAGCTCTTTCAGCCCTTCCCCTAACTCTTCCATTGGGGTTCCCAGACTAAGTCCGATGGTTGGCTGTATCTGCATCTATATCAGTCAGGTGCAAGTACATCTTGGCATCAGCAGTAGTAAGACTGACTTTAGAAAAGGGAGTTGCTTTTCATAAGAATCTGTGTATTATATTTCCCTCTTTTAAGAGATAACTGTATTATGAAAAGTAAACACATTCCACATCTTATGTAGGCATACATAGCAAAAGGTAATGCTTAGGCTGGAGTATCACTGTCACTGTGAGCTCAGGCAGCTGGTATAATTCAAAACCTGAATCAGACATTGTTTAAGTTCCATTTTAAAAGTTAGGTTTCCACACTAAGCAGACAGAGTTCCAGTGAGGAATGTGGTTATTTTATTGTAAAATGTGCGCTTTTATGAATATACTAATTCTTCACAGGTCTCAAAAAATAGAAGGCTTTCTTATTAGAAGAATACATTGTACCAAATTCCTTGTTTAAAGATGCCAAGAAAAACACAAAAAATCTGACAGCTAGATAGCTAGGCTGGGGATGCAGATCATGAAGAACATTGACTAGCATGCTCTGGGTCTCAGTTCAATCCACAGCTCCACAAAACAAGCAAATGCACGTGTGAAACAAAACCAAACCATAGCTAGAAAGTGTTTTCATGTACACTTTCAAAATGTCAAAGATTAGCTTTAGAACAAGACTGAGACCAATTAGAAAGATGGCAGATGGAGGACTTTCTCCAGAGACTGGAGACTGAGAACTGCTCTGAGCCCCTACAGACATAGGACTGGAGGTGGGCTGAAGAGCTGGGTCACTGCCCTGCCACTCCCTAACCATGTACTATGTATCCAGCCTGCATGAAGCCACACTTACTGTGGCTGAAAGGGTGCTGTTTGTTTGGGTAGCACAGGAGGTGTGGGGGTAGGCTGCATTACAATGAGAGCTTGTCTCAGAAAAGTAAAGAAAAAGACAGAGACAGCAGAGAGAGAGAGAGGGACAGACAGACAGACAGACGGAGGAGCAGACAGAAGCAATTTCAAAATATCTACTTAGGTCACCCCCACTGATTCTTGGGTGCCTCTGTTAACCCAGGTCTCTAGCTGTGACTCACTACATTGGGGATATGGAACCTTTAGAGATCACCTCCTGTAGCCAGGCAGGAACCCAGTAAAGCAATAGAGACACCAACCTACCAATAAAACTTTCAACCCAAAATTTATTCTGTCTACAAGAAATACAGACACAGCGGATGGAGCAGAGACTGAGGGAATGGCCAACCAGTTGACTAGCCCAACTTGAGACCACCTTATGGGCAAGCACCAATCCGTACCTCTATTAAGGATACTCTGTTATGCTTGCAGACAGGACCAAGTTGTCCTCTGAGAGGCTCCACCCAGCAGCTGACTCACCCACAGCCAAACAATGGATGAAGCCTGGGGATTTTTATGGAAGAATAGGAAGAAGGATTACGGGCCCCAAAGGGGATAGGAACTCCCTATCTTCCACAGGAAGATCAACAGAGTCAACAAACTTAGACCCTTGGGCTCTCAGAATCTGAACCACCAACCAAAGAACCTGGACCTAGGCCTCCTCGCTCTTATGTAGCAGATGTGCAGCTTGGTCTTCATGTGGGTCCTGAACAACTGGAACAGGGATGTCCCAAAAGCTGCTGCTTGCCCATGGGATATGTTCTTCTAGCTGGGCCTCCTTGTCTGACCTCAAGGGGAGAGGAATCACCTAGCCTCACAGAGACTTGAAATGCAAAGTGAGGGGATACCCAGAGGGGTCCCATCCTCTCACAGAAGAAGGGGAAGGAAAGATGAGAGGATTGTGGGAAGGGGTGACCAGGAGGAGGGCAGTGAGTGGTATATAAAGTGAGTAAGTAAAAAAATTAAATTAAATTAAGAAAAAGAAAATATCTACTTAGAAAGAAACCAGTATTTCTTACCCTGTCTTAGTTAGGGTTTTACTACTGTGAACAGACACCATAACCAAGCCAACTCTGATAGAGGACAACATTTAATTGGGGCTGGCTTACAGGTTCAGAGGTTCAGTCCATTATCATCATGGCAGGAAGCATGGCAGCGTCCAGGCAGGCATGGTGCAGGAGGAGCTGAGAGTCCTACATCTTGTTCCAAAGGCAAATGGGAGAAGACTGTAGCTAGGAGGACAGTGTCAAAGCCACTCCCACAGTGACACACTTCCTCCAAAGAGGCCACACCTAATAGTACCACTCACTTCCCTGGGCCAAGCATACAGCTCAATTACACAAAGTAAGGTGGATTGATATATGCGTGTCCTTAGCAAGGAATCCTTCATCACGTGTCCTTTCACTGCTTGCTTTAGCAGAACATCCTCTCTCCTGTGTCTGCTTCAGTGAACGTTCCTTCACGAGTCTGCCTTAGTCTTTCAGCTGTGTCCACTCCAGGAAAACACTCCTTCACGTGTTTGCCCCAGCAAACACCATCCGACACAACTGACTCTCTTAATTTCCACTTCACATATATGACGACAGACAGACTTTTAGTCAATGAATAAACAGGCCTTCCTCTACCTCTTTATTACTATACAGTAATCTTTTACTGTAATATTTTAGTCTTGATGAACACCTATTTCATTTCTAATTTGTTTCTATAACAGAACATTTTTAGTTCATTTTCTGAAGTTAATAACAAGATACCACACTTGTGGCGATTCACATTTATGTATTTGTGTGAACATGTGTGTGTACAGTCAGACATGTGCATGCCACAGCACACAGATGAAGGTCAGAGGACAACTTGCCAAAGTTGGTTCTTTCCTTCACTGGTGTGAGACTGTGAGGGATCACTCAGGTCACTGGGCTTGATAGCAAGTATCCTTAACTGCTGAGTCATCTCAAACATCTAACTTACTGACTTAAAATAACAACAACAAAACAATATTCCTTCAGAGTTTTGTAGGCCAAAATCCAAACTATGGTGTTAGTGGTGTCATCTCCTTCTGGAGGCTGGAAAGAATCCAATCCATGCCTTCTCCTTCCTTGAGTGACTGAGCGTTCCCTGCCATCCCTCAGCTGAGGAGGACACACTGCAGTCCTTATCTGTTTGAAGACAACCTTCCCCTCAGTGACTCCAGTGCCTTCATCTTAAAGAACACCAGCCTCAACTGAACACTGCCCTAATTTACATATGTAAAACCCTCATTCATCTAGGGTCACAAGATCACCAGGTGAGGCTCTAGGTAGACTCAGCCCTGGTGGCAACCATCAGATACACACTGTACAGGAGACTAGTCAGATAAGAGGAAAACAGTTAAACTGCTAATTTGCATTCCAAGGAGTTGAAGGTTTTTAACTCTACCAGCAGACTGTTAAACACCCCCTCACAGTATTCCCAGCTTCTAAAACTTTTGCTAAGTTGATGTCAGGTAAAAAATAATGTGCCTTTATTGTTTTATCTGCATATTTTAATTAGGCAGCCACAAGTTTCATCAAATCTGACTTTGTTATCATTCACTCCATAAAACTAAAAGTATGTATTTAGTCAAATCTAACAAATGATTCTTAATCATCTGCAGGGTTAATTTAACATTTAAACTTTACGTGGCCCGACAACAATCATATAACTATGCACCTATGAGCTGCAGAGGCAAAGTCTACTTGGTATGCAAACATGTTGTAAGAGAAAATATGTGAAGAAACAGAAAATGTTCTAGACTAAATGTGAAAACACAGAAAAGAAATGGGGAGACTCAAGGGACTGCCAGCCTAACAACACTGACAGGGAAGACAAATGCCCTCCAGAAGTTGGCAAGCCCAAAGGAAGTAAAGCTATTTAAAGCTACAAAGACTGATAGCTTTAAAACAAACAAACAAAAAACCCAAGAAGTTCATGTAACTAATAATATAACAGACTTTCAATACATCTCAAAAAAATCCCAATTCTAACTCCAAAGAAGCTTTAAAGTTGTTACCAAAGTGTAATAAACAAAAGGGAAACACATCTGTCAAAACTAAGCTCATGTGCTCCTGAGAAATGAACATGGTAAGAATTCCAGAAGCTTCTCCCACTTCCTTCTAAGCATATGCCATGACCTCAGGCAATTTGAACTACATTTATATTTTGTATAAATCAAAAGATACATTGTATACTTATTTCTCTCAAAACATATTAATCATGAAGTTATAAAATCTACATTTTGTAGATTTAATGAAAAGAACTTTATACTTTAAGAAATACACTGGGCTGGAGAGATGACTCAGCGGTTAAAAGCACTGACTGCTCTTCCAGAGGTCCTGAGTTCAATTCCCAGCAACCACATGGTGGCTCACAACCGTCTGTAATGGGGATCTGATGCCCTCTTCTGGTATGTCTAAAGACAGCGACAGTGTACTCATATACACAAAATAAATAGATCTTTAAAAAAAAAAAAGAAAGAAAGAAAGAAATACAGTATTTGACTAAGAGACATTTTCTTTAGAGGAGAAAACAATCGCTGGGAATGAAAAATAAAGCAAATGCTAAAGAACTGGTCATATATAAACATGAAACACAAATAATTAATGAGTCACTAATATAGGCATATACAACACACTGTGCAGCTACATTTGTGAGTCTCAATGTAATTCCCATGACTCTGTTTTCTCAAGACAGATTAAGCTAATACTAGCTATGTGTTGTATCTGGACAGAACGGGACCCTGGACTACAAGAAAAGTAAGGCTATGCAAAGAGTGCTATGAGTGTGAATAGATTTCACTATGGTTGGCCAATCCCATGCATGTCATGCCAAAGGCTGCTAACCATACTAAAAATAAAATGCTAAAAACTCACTCACTGTCTTCTGTGGGAAGAACCTGCAAGGAGTAAATCCACTCTATTATATCGCCTTTGTTTACCACATCCAAGGAGTCCAACATGTCCAGCCCAGAGAGTGCAAAAAATGCGATTGTCAACCTAAAAGAAAAGGAAAATGTCACCTCAACTATCAAACCAATGAACCATTTTCTGGCCTAAACCCAAAGTAAAATAAAACAAAAACCAAAGGAAAAACCACCAACAACAACAAAATAAAACCAATCAAAACCCTTCATTCTCATTTTAAAATAATGTAAATGCCATCCCCCCACCTTGACAAATATGGAAACAAAACAAATAAAAGCTCACACTTTATTCTTAGGAACTCAACAGTACCAGTGAAACCCTTGCTTTAACTTTTTAAGAAAGGGACTTTCAGAATCATGAACCCTTCTCAACTGTGGGGTACAGGAATCCACTGAGGCTTACATGTGAGCAACATGAAGGTTAAACATAGGCTTTATGTGTTTACTGTGTGTTCATGTCTGTCTGACACACCATTTATGTTTTTATTTTTAGTTAGGAGTGTCAGAACATGGTCTAAGAATGAAGTGTTATGAGGATTCAGATTCTGAGTGAGAATGGTGAGAAAACTCCAAGAAGTTTGACCTCAGTTCCTTCAAAATCACAGAACTGTTCTTGGATTATATGTTCATACCCTTCCCAGATGGCGTGGACAGGAGTTTACTTCTGATTATTCATTACGGCAGGCTATTATAATTTGTATACATGCCTCTATAGAAAAACATTTTTCTTCCACGTGCAGTTTGCCCATCATGTGCAGTCTGCCCTTGTGACTGTGGACACTCTACCCATGTGACTTCTCCTAACCCTCAGAAGATAATCTGTCTGCCACTCTGAATAAAGTTTGCTATTGCATGAGACCTTAGTCTGCCTCATTTATCAGCTCCATTCTCCAGGTCCCACCACCAGCTGGAGTGTAAACAATGGGTAGGGTATGCCCGAGTGTGTGGGTTTGTGCGCAGGGGTTCAGGTCCCTGCAGAGGGGCCAGAGTTGTCAGAGTCAGTGAAGGTGGAATTGCAGACAGTTTGTAAGTAAACCACTGTGGGTGCTGTGAACTGAACTTGGGTCCTTGCAAGAATAGTATACTCTTCTTACCTGTGGAGCTATCTCTCCAGTGCCATCCAGTTCTTCCTGTAGCTGCTTGTTTAACATTCTAGAAGAATGCAACCTGATTATGCACAGCCCTACCAAAGGCTACACAAAGATGTCTTCGTTGCTGAAGACATCTTGCCGGTCCCAGTCAGAAGTGATTACTCAGGAAAGGAGCATAACAAGGGTTCAATGCCTGGGAACCGACTCAGCTCACATAGAGCAGTGTTTCCCAATCACCGTCAGGTCATCACTGCTACACCCTCACAACACACTGCTCATCTGTCTCAAATCAGTATAACCAACTTCCATCACTGCCAAAAAATGGTCTTTGAACATTTCATTTCTGTTAATTAAAAAATGCAATTTTTTTTTTTTGGTGAAACAGTAAATAATATACTTTTCACGAGGTCAGTGCCATTTGAAAATGAAAAAGCATTTATTCTGTGAAACTACAACTGTCACCTTAGAGGGGATAAAAGACAGTTTATTCTGGAGCCAAATATAAGTGATCATGGCCCAGGAACATAGGTTTAGGTTATCCTACATTCTGAGTTAGATGAAGTTTTTATAGTAACAGAACAAAGGCGGGCAGTGGTGGCGCACGCCTTTAATCCCAGCACTAGGGAGGCAGAGGCAGGCGGATTTCTGAGTTCGAGGCCAGCCTGGTCTACAAAATGAGTTCCAGGACAGCCAGGGCTACACAGAGAAACCCTGTCTCGAAAAACCAAAAAACAAAACAAAACAAACAAACAAAAAAAGTCATAAATTAAATCACTTTTTAAAATATATGGTAGAAATATTAGGTAGATGTTAAAGATTAAGGCAAAGGGGGAAAACCTCTACCATAGGCTCCCTCCTTATTTTCTGACACTCCCAGCCTTTTTGCTGGTGGAAGTTTGTTAATACATTTCAAAGGGTTTTTTTATCTATTAGTAACTAGGATGTTAGGTCAGACACAGAGGTGGGCCCGGAATGGCTATTAAGGGGATTGAAGATAGTAAAGATAAACTGCAGTGTAGCTCTAAACCTGCAATACTCTATCCAAGCTCTCCAAAACCACAGACTTTGGAATCAGTTAGCCAGCCAGGGAGAAGTTTTGAAAGAAATGCTTTTCCTCCCCTGCTCCCCTCCCTAGAGATAAGGCCAACTGGCCAACTCAGGCGGTGAACAGAATCTGCCTTAAGAATGTATAAAAGGTGTGAACTTTGAGAATTCGGGGCCGCCTCTGTCTCGTGTGCAGGACGACCCCAATGCATTGGAAATAATAAACCTAGTGCTGATTTCATTGCTCACAATCTCCGTGTCTTTGCAAGGGGGAACTACCCGCAGTTTCAATCTTCAGGTCCAACATTTTGGTGCATGGGCCAGAAAACTCCTTGCTGGACAGGTGACTTGAGACTGGAGGACAAGCAGGTACCGCAGTTAGTTGTCTGTGTCTATGAGTCTGCATCTATTGTGCTTGTGTTTTCCTTTTTCCTGCCTTTCTGTTTCTGGGTGGCCGCCACTAATCGGTTTGGTTTTGCAACTCACTTGGGGAGTTGTGGTGTCTGTAGTTGCTAAAGGCGGTGGGTAAATGTGCTGGGAACACCACAGCAACGAGGGTCTCAGAGGATGCTCTGGACCCCACGGGATCGGGTCCGAGAGGATCCAACCCCATCTGGGGGATCAGGTCGAGAGGATCCAACCCCATCTGGGGGATCAGGTCGAGAGGATCCAACTCCATCTGGGTATGGTGGCAAGGAGGCCACTGCTGAGTTCCTGTTTTTCTGCTGAGGTGTCCGTGGCAGGGACCCGTTGGCATCTTACTTTCTTTCTTTTTGTGTTTGTGCTTGGACTGAGGACAGTTTTGGACGAAATGGGACAGACTGTGAAGACCCTGCTAGGTTTGACTCTTAAATAGTGGACAGATGTTAGAGCTAGGGCTCATAATCTTTCACTAGAAGTTAAGAACATAAGTGGGAAACTCTGTGTTCCTTAGAATAGCCAACTTTCCAGACCAGTTGGCCTGCGGAGGGCTCCTTCTCTCTGCCTTCTACAGTGGCTATCAAAAGGTGTGTCTTCGGGATGGGCTACGGAGGTCACCTGGATCAGGTTCCACACATTACTGTCTGAGAAAGCCTAGCCACTGACCCCCTATTGTGGGTGCAGCACCTTGTCCCTCTTCCAGGGCCTACAGGAATGCCTATCATGGCTCTTCTAGAGGGACCCAAGAAGGATATCCTCCCCATCTCAGATACTGACCTACTCCTTCATGAACCTCCTCCTCCATACCACCCTGATGTCCAGTCTCAGGCAACCTCAGAGGCTGGGCCTCAGGCAATTCCAGCTGTCAAGCCTCCCGGGATGGGTCCCTCAGCACCGCCCTCCTTCCTTGTGTTCCCTGCCCCGGACCAGGTAGGACCAGCCCAAGGGACCCGCAGCCAGCGCGGGACTACCCCCGAACAGTCTCACATTCTCCCTTAGAGCTTATGGTCCCCTTGATGGCCAAGGTCATCAGCCTTTGCAATATTGGCCATTCTCCTCAGCCACTTTGTATAACTGGAAAACTCATAATCTCTCTTTTTCTGAGAACCCACAGGGCCTGACTAACCTGGTAGAGTCCCTTCTTTTCTCTCACCAGCCCACTTGGGATGACTGCCAGCAGTTGCTTCAGGTCCTTTTTACCACAGAAGAGAGACAGCACATTCTCCTTGAAGCTCGAAAAAACATCGCTGGGGCGGATGGGCACCTCTCCCTCTTACCAGCAGATATAGATGAAGGGTTCCAGCTAACCAGACCAGACTGGGACTTCAACACCCCTGAAGGAAGGGAGCACCTGAAGGTATATCTCCAGACTCTGATGTCGGGTCTCAGAGGGGTGGCCAAGCGCCCCACAAATTTGACCAAGGTGAGAGAAGTGATGCAGGGGCCAAATGAGTCACCCTCTGCTTTCTTAGAACGACTCATGGAGGCTTTCCACCAATTCACTCCTTATGATCCTGGTAGTGAAGAGCACAAGGCGACGGTTACTGTCGCTTTTGTGGACCAGTCTAGCAGAGATCTTAGGAGGAAATTGCAGAAACTTGAAGGATTACAGGATAAGTCGTTAAGAGAGCTGGTGCAGGTAGCTGAAAAGGAGTATCATAATAGAGAGACAGAGGAAGAGAAGGAAGAAAGGAAACAGAGGGAGCTCAGAAGACATAAGAGACAGGAGAGGAGTTTACATAAGATATTGGCCACTGTAGTTAAAGAGACCAGAGAGCCTAGTAAAGAAATGCCTGGCAAGAGAAGAGAACGTTTGGTAAGGGACCAATGCACTTACTGCAAAGAAAAAGGTCACTGGGCAAGGGACTGTCCCGTAAAGAAGAGAAAGGGGGCCTACGACCCCTAAGGGGGTAGGGGGCCTCTGGGGCCCTAGAATACTGGCTATGCAGGAGGATAGAGATTAGGGGAGATAGGATTTGGACTCCCTCTCCAAACCCAGGGTAACCCTTAGAGTGGAGGGGAAACCCACTCAGTTTCTTGTGGACACTGGAGCCCAACATTCAGTCTCTTGTAATCTGATGAACCCATTTCAAGTAAAAAGTCCTGGGTTCAAGGGGCTACAGGCAATAAGCAATATTCATGGACTACCCAAAGAACGGTGGACCTCGGTGTGGGCCGGGTATCCCACTCGTTCATTGTCACCCTTGAATGTCCATACCCACTGTTGGGGAGAGACCTCCTTACCAAGATGGGGGTGCAGATCCATTTCCTCCCGGAGGGGTCACAGATTAAAGACCAGCAGGGAGAGCCCATCCAGGTCTTGACTCTCAAATTAGAGGATGAGTATACACTTTTTGAAAATAGAGAGCAAAGGACTCAGAACATGGACGGTGGTTGCAGAACTATCCGCAAGCCTGGGCTGAGACAGCAGGGATGGGAAAAGCCAAGCACCAACCCCTGTCCATGTGGAACTAAAAGCCCAGGCTAGTCCAATAAATGTCTGCCAGTATCCCATGTCCAAGGAGGCTTGAGAAGGAATCCGACCCCACATCTTACAACTCCTCCAGCTGGGGATCCTGCGAAAGTGCCAATCAGCCTGGAATACCCAACTTCTTCCCGTGCAGAAGCCTAGGACTAGTGACTACCAACTGGTCCAGGACCTCAGGGAAGTAAACAAGAGGGTAACTGACCTCCACCCAATGGTCCCCAACCCATATTACCTGTTAAGCTCTCGGTCCCCCTCCAGGACCTGGTACACAGTTCTAGACCTTAAGGATACCTTCTTTTGCCTGCCCCTGGCTCCTAAAAGCCAGGAGTACTTCACCTTTGAATGGAAAGACCCAGAGTCTGGGATGATGGGCCAGCTCACATGGACTCGCCTTCCCCAAGGCTTCAAGAACTCACCCACTATCTTCAACGAGGCCCTGCATTGGGATCTGGCCACGTTTCATACCACCAACACCCAGGTAACGCTTTTTGTAATGCAATTTGTAGATGACCTCCTCTTGGCAGCCCCCAGGAAGGAACTGTGTCTCGAGGGGACAAGACGCCTTCTCGCTGAACTGGGAGAATTGGGTTACCGCATTTCAGCCAAAAAAGCCCAAATCTGCAGCCAACAAGTCAGCTACCTGGGGATTTGTTAAAAGATGGAAAAAGGTGGCTGTCAGAGGCCAGAAAAGAAACTGTTCCATATGCCATCGCCCACTAATCAAAGGCAAATTAGAGAATTTCTGGGTACAGCAGGCTTCTGTCGCCTATGGATACCAGGGTTTGCTGAGATGGCAGCCCCATTTTACCCACTTACTAAGAAAAAACCACCATTTATTTGGGGGAAGAAAGAACAATGGGCATTCAATGACATTAACGCAGCACTAATGTCAGCCCCCTCTCTAGGTCTCCCAGATGTGACAAAGCCTTTCCATTTATTTGTAGTGGAAAGCAAAGGTATAGCAAAAGGGGTTCTGACCCAGAAACTGGGGCCATGGGAAAGGCTGGCGGCATACCTATCTAAGAAACTGGACCCTGTGGCGGTGGGGTGGTCCGCCTGTCTGCGAATTATAGCGGCGGTTGCCATGCTGGTCAAGGATGCAGACAAGTTGACTTTGGGACAAGACTTAGTAATATCTGCTCCTGATGCACTTGAGAGCGTGGTCCGTCAACCCCCTGACCGTGGCTCACTAACAGTGAGGCACGAAAAATAGCCTCAGAAGCAGTCCCTGTGATGGTGACTCGAGATCCTGATACCCCGGGACCCAAACTCCAATACTCCGCTGGAGACTTGGCGATTATCTCAAGGGATCCTAGCAACCACTTCGACCAAGAAAAGGGACTCTGGTATACATTGGCAGGGGAAAAGATCCTGCCACAGGAACAAGCTCGAGCAATGATAAGGCAAATGTATCAGTGAACCCATTTGGGGGTAAGCAAATTAACCCAAACTGCCTCGAGATCTAAGTATTATATTCCAGGACTGAAACACCTAGTGGAACAAATAGTCCACAGCTGTGAGCCTTGCCAAAAGGTGAATGCCTGCCGAAATAGGACTGATCCTGGTAAGAGATACCGAGGGGACAGACCAGGAGTATACTGGGAAGTGGACTTCACCAAGGTAAGGCCCGGCAAGTATGGCTACAAATACCTATTAGTTTTCATGGACACCTTTTCAGGATGGGTAGAAGATTTTCCTACAAAAAAGGAACCTGCTGCAGTGGTTGTCGAGAAGATACTGGAAGAAATCTTTCCCCGATTTGGCTTGCCCAAGGTAATTGGATCTTACAATGGCCCAGCCTTTGTTGCCCAGGTAAGTCAGGGAGTGGTCAGATATCTAGAGGTCAACTGGAAACTTCATCGTGTACATAGACCTCAGAGCTCAGGGTAGGTAGAGAGGGTGAACAGAACTCTTTAAAAGAGACCTTAACTAAATTGACCATGGAGACTGGCACTGACTGGGTGGTGTTCCTTCCCCTTGCCCTGTTTAGCGTTAGAAATACCCCATCCTGCTTCAGCCTAACCCCCTTTGAAATCCTGTATGGGACTCCAGCACCACTAACCTTCTTAGGGGACATCATAGAATCCACTTGTCATAGTAATAATGATCTGTATGCTAGGTTAAAAGGTCTGCAGGTGGAACAACGAGAGGTGTGGACGCAGCTGGCAGCTGCCTACAAGCCAGGAACCCCCAAGACGTTCCACCAGTCCCAGGTTGGAGACCGGGTCTATGTGAAGCGACATCATGCCCAGATGCTAGAACACAGCTGGGAAGGACCCTACTTGGTGCTACTGACCACACCAATGGCTGTCAAAGTGGAAGGAATCACCTCCTGGATACATGCCTCCCATGTGAAGCCTGCCCCTGCGCCCGAGACTGAAGCCTCACAGGATTAGGCCGACTGGAGGATCCAGACCACAGGAAATCCTTTGAAACTGAAAATCGTCAGGCAGCCCCAAGAGATGTCAACACCCCAGGCCTGGTAGGGATCCTGACCCTGATTTTTGAGGGGACGTTTATGGAAGCCCCCATGAGGTAAAAACACTTGGGACGATCTGACTCATGAATCGGGTGGGGCCAGGCCTGAATGGCCAAGGTAAGGGAGGGACTGGCAAAAAGAAGGAGAAAGAGAACAGAGTCAGGGATGGTTTGAATCCTGGTTCAGTTCTTCCCCCTGGCTCACCACTTTAATTTCCACCCTCCTAGGACCACTAATAACCTTAGTATTACTTTTAACCTTTGGACCTTGCAGCCTAAATTGCTTACTGGCTTTCATTAGGGAGCACATAAGCACGGTGCAGATTATGATGCTACAGCAACAGTACCTAGGGTTAGATCAAAATGAATTGTAATTTCATGATTGAAATACTACCAAGAAAAAGGGGGGAATGAAAGAAATGCTTTTCCTCCCCTCCTCCCCTCCCTAGAGATAAGGCCAACTGGCCAAATCAGGCTGTGACCAGAATCTGCCTCAAGAATGTATAAAAGGTGTGAGCTTTGAGAATTCGGGGCCACCTCTGTCTCGTGTGTAGGACGACCCCAATGCATTGGAAATAATAAACCTCTTGCTGATTGCATTGCTCTCGATCTCCGTGTCTTTGCGAGAGGGAACTACGGTAGTTGCAACCTTCGGGTCCAACAGTTTCAGTGGAAGGTGTAGTTCTGTCCAGGAACTTTGGTTCAGACCTTGGTTCACACCTTGGTTCACAATCCCTAATTAGCACAGTAGAAACAGAAATGGTATGATTTTACAGAAGCAGTGAATTAGAAAATATCACTGGGTGTCTAAATATACAAACCAACATTAGCCCAAGAGTTAGGTGTTTTGGCCAGTGTGGTTGCACACACCAGTAATCCCAGTACTGTGAGCTCGAAGCCACCACAGACTATATATACAGTGAGACTCTGCTTCTATAAAAAAAATAAGTAAACTCAGCTGCTTTCTGTCTGTAAGAAGAACATAAGCAACTTCAAATCAATTATGAACCATGAAAAGCAAACTTAAAACCAAAGTGAAATACAGATTGAACCAAGAAAAGAAAAATCCACTGAAAATTCAATACATTGTAAGGTCAGATCTTTTAAATGACATTATTAATGAGCCTCAAGAAAACTAAAACAATTATTTTTAAAAGTTCTATAGGAGGGTATGGACTTTATGCTGCTCTTGCATAGGACCTTAGTTCAGTTGCCAGCACCCACACTGGGCTGCTCTCAACCACACATAACTCCAGCTCCAGGGGCTCTAATACCCATTTCTGGCCTTCACAGACACATGTGCGCGCGCACAGACAGACAGACATACACACACACACACACACACGTATATACATAAATAATAAATCTTCAAAAATTCTATACAAGTGCAATGCAGTAGAAACAAGGGTGAAGACAGCAGCTCTCAGAAATGCATTGAGATGTTACATACACACTAATATATAATGGTTGGTATAGATTGCTATGGTTACACTGTAGTTATTTAATGAATTATAAGTTCAGATAATTTTACTGTTAGTTATGAGCAGAAATTGTATTGTGTAGTGCTGATATGCACCACTCTAAATTTACAAATATACATAATGGAATTTTGAAAATGAAATTATAAATCTTTACTGATAGCTAGGTTAAATATGTCTTCACTGTATTAATGGTGCAAATTTTTGACTTTTTTTTAATGTTGAAATTAATTCATGGCCTGCAGCATGCTAGGAAGTTGCTCTACCACTGAGCCACACTCCTATCTCTGGAAATAGTTAACTTCAAGTCTAGGCATGTAATACAGGAAGTATAGAAACTCATGCTGACCAATCAGTATCTGTGGTGTGGAGAGCTTTTGGGGCCGCTTGGCAAGAATTTGACATTGGGACAGGACAAGGAAGTAGGCTTCCAGCAGGAATCTGATAACCAGCCAGGCCAGGGAAAAAGCAGGACTCTGATTTAGGGCTAGAACAAAGAATTAGGCTTCAGGCAAGAATATGACTTTGGGCTAGGACAGGGAAGAAGGCTCAGATATCTTGGTCACCCTGATAAGCCCTTAGAAACAGTGATCATGGACTTTGTTTATAGCCCTGCAGGTTTCTAGACTCTTTGTGTTTATTGTCTTGCTTTTTCCTCAACCTAGAACTGACCTTATTAATTGCATGTAATTAAAATGGTATAAAAGCAGACTGGGAGAATATAAATCCACCTCAGCACTGGCTGGGGTCGTGCTAGTGCTGTCTAGCTGTCCTTTTCTTTCTAATCCTCACTCTTGCCCTGGAGAACCAGTTAACTGACTGAGCTGGCTTGGTCACTGTTGATAAAGGGGGAAAAAAATTCACTGATTTTTTTAAAAAGCCTGATCATCTTGGAGCTGCTGAGATGGCTCACTGGCTACTCTTCTAATAGATTGGGTTTCAAGTCCCAGCATCCACATAGTGGTTCACAACCAGTTCCAGGCCCTCTTCTGGCATCCATGGACATCTGGAACAACGCAAGCAAAATGCTCATACACATGGAATAAAAAAAAAAAATGTAAATGCTTAAAAAAAAAAAAATTCTGTTCATCCTCTAGGGCTCATTTGTTTCTGTCTTGTAAATGGCAGCTGCCACCAACGGTTCTAGTGCACAGCTGTCCTGTAGGACATAGTAAGAGATGTTACAGACATTGGGAAACAACAGCCAGTGGCTAAAATGTGGTGAACTTGAAGTGTGTTGGCCATTGTAAAAGAAGAACTGAATTTTAAATCAGACCTAATTAATTCAGATGACAACAGCCAAATGTGGCTACTGACTATCAACTCAAAAAAGGCAGCCCCAGTGTTATGTAAAAGACAGAAAGTTATTAAACAAGCCAATAACTACAGGTAGTTGGGTGGTAGTCAAGAAAGGCTTCTCTAAAGAAATCTAGATTACAGCACATGCATCTATTTACTTCAGAAACTCTACATTAATGGCAAAGAACTCTTCTCAGAGTGCTAGTCTGCCTTGTTCAGCTTTATTTCCCCACTTACCACAGTTAAGTATTTCTTGATCACAGTTGTAGAAGTCATCTATAAAAATCCCCAAACTGAACTAGTCATGAAGTGTTCAAAATATACTGGAAGTTCCTAGTTCGAAAAACGTAGGGGACACCAGCACAAAACCAATGGGTTACTGGGCTTGGTGGCTCCTGTCTTTAATCCCAGCACTTGGGAGGCAGAAGCAGGTGGTTTACAGATCAGCACGGTCTACACAGTGAGTTCCTGGCAACTGTGAGATCTTGTCTAAAATGAAATAAAACCAATGTTTATCATCAGACCTTAGGTAGCTCTGACAACCAGGCTCCAAACCACAACAGTGCACAACAACCATCTCTTCCTTTTGTCTTCTCAGTTCTACTTCTATAACAGTTCGTTATTCTTTGCCAGATGTCAAACATTTGCCAATTCCAGCCTTAGGGTGCTTCAGGCAACACCGAATCTTTTTATCCTACTATGAGATTTACAATTCCTCCTAAGTCAACTTCTAATCATACCTTAGAGGCTTCCCTGCCTTTTAATACGAGACAGGAGTGATGAGGGACAAACGCTTCGTATTTTACTTTTGTAAACATAAGGAAACAAAAGTGACCCACAGGGTGTTAAGGGAGTAGGAAAAGGAAGCTCACAGAAAATGGTTGGGAAGTGAAAAGAGGCGGAACCGGGAGATTCCAAAAGTCCTGAGCTAGGAGCTCCACACACCTCCCAGGGCGCTGGAAGTGGGTGTCCGCAGCCAGCGGAGATACGGGAGGGAGGCCGGGACCGAGGAAGTGCAGAGTGGCGGGGAGCCGGGGACCTGGGTCAAGGCAGGGTTCGTGGTTAAGGCCGGGCCCGGCGGCAGCGCAACCCGGCAGATCCCAGCAATCCAGTCGGTCCGCGGTGCGCACCCGGAAGGCCACCATCACCAGCCCTACCGCGGCAGCATCCAGTTACCTGCTGGTCTCCAGCGAAGAATACCGCTCCGGCAAGACCTGGAGGCAGCGCTGGAAGAACCGCACGTGCCGGTCCCGCAGGAAATCCAGCCGTTCTCCTTCTCCGCTCCCCGCCAGTCTGTCGTCCTCGGTGGCGGCCATGCTGCTCCGGAAGTGACACCCACCGCGATCCGGAAGCAGTTGGCGCGCAGAGTGAAGTCAACTCTCTCGCAGGTTACCTACCGGCGCCTGGTTGGGGTAAGGAGCCTGCTCCAGACCGAGACAATGGTGGAAGACTCATCCTGTCAACCACTGATAACCTCAGTGAGGCATTTCCTCTCTCCTCTCCCTAGGTTGGACGGTCTTTTCTTCTCAATACCAGTTTTCCATTCTCGCTTCTCGTAAAATCAGTTCATAAATACCTTCCAAAAGACTTTTTTTGTTGTTGTTTTTCAAACAAAACACTTTGTGTGTAGCCCTGACTGTCTAGGAGCTCGCTCTGTAGACCAGGCTGCAGTCGAACTCAGAGATCTGCCTGCATCTTCATCCTGAGTACTGGTTATAAAGGCATGCGCCACCAAGCCTGGCACATAAATAAGATTTTTTTGTGTGTTTATTAAAATTTCAGAGTGAAACCCATTTCTTCTTGTGCTAACCAAAACATTTTAAATCCTGGCCCTAACCATCATAAGAGTGTGGGATCTGAAAGTTTAATTTTGCAAAGACACATTTTTGGAGGGGCATACCTTTAAGCTGAATGAATAGGGAAGCTAAACATACAGTTAGAAACTGGAGACAAACGTTTTACAGGAGATTTATCAACATTTTGAAGATTCAGACATTTTTCTAAATATCTTTATAATATCTGAAATTATTTTAAAATGTATGCAAAGACAGTCCTCATCTGACAAGGTTTTGACCTATGCTGTGTACTGAGCATGGTGCTTTTAAAGTGACAATGTCAAACTGGCAGGGAGCAGTTCAGTTGGTTGAGAAGACCCTTGAAATGAACCCATCAAAGACCAAAACATTGTATGGCAGAACTCAAGAATAATTAGGATTAAAAGAATATGATCAGGCACTGGCTCATATTAAGAAAGCTCAGGCAATAGGAGCAGAAGACAAAGCTATCCAAGCAGAATTTATGAAAATCAAACAAAACAAAAGATTCTAAGAAATATAAGTAGACAGTATATGTAAAAGTGTTTGCTTAATAAGGATTATTCTTTGCTTAAAAATTTAAAAATATTGGTTGTCTAAAGGGAACTAGACAATTTAAGAACTATTTCTACTTAAACTTTATTTCCTCATTGTTGATAGTTTAGAAATGTTGATATAGATTTCCTCTTAATAAGTGTAACAAAATAGTGTGTTCGATTTATGTTTACAAATACACAGATATTCAATTATGGGTTAACTTTTTTCACCAGAGGGCAAGACTATAAAATGTTAGGCTTTATGGATCAGATAGCCTGTCACAACCATTCAGGCCTTCAGTTGCAATTTCACTATAATGCATAGTTAGCTACAGACAACATATAACCAATTGGCAAGGCTGTTTTGATAAAACTTTATTCATACAAAAATAGAATTTAAGTTGCCTTGGTCATATACTATCGCCTTTAAGTTCACATGGCACTCATGAGGAAGGATCCCACCAAAGATTTGGCCTACACTAGATTCTTTAAAAACCAACCAAATTGTGGTGTAATTTTAATTGTAGCAATCAATTTCTTACAAAACAGCAACCATTAGGACTATATGTCTCAAAGTATAATTAAAGACATTTAAAGATAAAATTTGTGATAAGTAAATGTCCTATATTTTATGTATACAGTACTTCCCTTGTGAATTGAAATCTATTCAAGTTAGGCTGTCGTAAAATGCCTTCTATGAACAGCTGACTTGAGTTCTGCCTTCATACTTGAAGTTTCCTACTTTTCAGTCCGAAAACATCAGTATACTGTTTAATACTAGCTTACCTCAAAAGAATGTTCTTACTTTGGGGCAAACAGAAGAACACGGCACCAGCCAATAAGGTACAAAGACACAAAGATTTTATAAATCTGTGGAGTCCAAAAAGGTTGAAAGGAAATTTGCCATAGTTGCAGGAAACCCAGAGGATGACATCATAATATATGAAATAGGTACATGTAGGAAGGGAGGTTATTAAAATAGTCTTCATAGAAAACAAAGCGTGCTTTAATCAAATACAAAACATCCATTACACAAAAATGAAACAATTGACAAGCTACCATTTTGTTAAACTTAGAATGTACAGCTCTTTAAACAAAGACACCTTATATTTTTGTTACTCAAGCTTAGTTACTTCCAAGTTACAAAAGTAACAAAATTTTGGCTTAGAAAAGACTGATTCTCTCAAATTACATCACTAAGCCATGATAAAAACATCTTTGAATATTCTGAGTATTTAAATGGAATAACGTTTGTAACACAAAGCTATGTGAATCACTTTCATATTAATAACAGACCAACACACACCATCCTTGTAGAACAGAATACTGGCAATGCTATACGACACTTAGACCTCTCAATTCATACACAGCATGATAACCAACCTAACGTAGTGATATTTAAATAGCATAGTTAATCGCCTTCTCCTGAAATAGCAACATACTAACATTCTTATCAAGTGACTAGCAATTGTATTATCTCATAGTCCCTCTAGATTCCTTGCCGCCAGGTTGGAATGGCCCTAAAGAGAAAAAGAGAAAATCAATTATAAACATGAAGGAAGATAAAACAATGGATTAAATGGCAACCTAAAGTACACACAGGGCTGGTGAGAGGGCTCTAAGGGAAGAGTGGGTAAAGGCATTGACAACCCTGCTGGACTCCTGAGACCCCACTGTGGAAGAAACAAGTTATTCTCTGACAGTCACATGCACACCATAGCTCTCACAAACCCATGCACACAAAACACACAATACAAATATAATAAAACGTTAAAGATAGAGATTTGCTTTAAATCTGTTGATGAAAATATATATTCAGAAACTGCAAAAAAGACAACCATGCATAAAACTGCATAAAATAAAACCCATTATAAATTCTATAAATGAACACCTTCTATGACCTTCTCACCTGTGTGGGATATGAAGAAGTGGCTCAGAGCCTGACGGGCCTATCCTTTTGGTCCGTTCTTCCCAGCCTTTGGTAGGTTTATAAAGCCTAGAAGGGTCTCTACTGACATTGTTTTCAACCTGTGATCAGAAGTAAAATAGTATCAGTTAACTTACATGAACTAAATTTGTACCAAGTCCTCAGTAACACGGAGTTTTAAAAACTATACTTGGTATTACCCAGACATGAACAAACTACTATGTCCAAAATAAGCTCCCACTGTGTACATGCTGCTAACATCAACTAATAAACTGCTAAGCTATACCTTCCGAGTTCTATTATTTCATGTCTATTTTAATTATAGGAAACAGACTACAGCTTATATAAGAGAACTATAATTGGACAATAAAAGTAGGATAACTAACACAAATAAAGATATCTAGTTGACCCATGAGGCACCCACATTGGTTCTGAGCCATTACCAGTAGGACTAAGCAATGACCACAGCTACACAGATGCTGAATGGAGGGTCAGAAAGAACAATGCCTGAGAGGAGTGAGAAAATTCAGGATGAAAGAAAACAGTGCTTCTAAAATGACATGACAGAGCTCAAATGAATGCTAAAAATGCATTAAGTTCTGCTCTGTGGTGTGTACGTGTGAAATGTGAGGCAGAGAGAACAAGGGGGTATAAATGGGGTGGTTCTGACGATCTCCTTAGAGTCAAGGACTTAGGAGGAGGAAGAGGGAGCCAGGGAAAGGCAAGACATTCTGCTGTGCTCTGCTCCTAGCCGGACTACAGACATTCTCTACTGTACATTTCAGAGAGAAAGGACTTTTACTGATTTTGCCATAAAGAAATGATAAATATCTGAAAAGATGACTATGCTTAATCTGATTTAAATATGCATATATACACATTACATGTATAAGAAAATGTAGAACTCATTAATGTGAAAATTGTATGACTATATATTGTTTGAGAAAATAAGTTTTAAAAGTAAAGATTTGTTAAAGCAGGGCATGATGGCATAGGTCAATGCCTTGAAGGAGGGCCTGGGCTACGTAGCAAGAGTTGTGTCAGAAACAAAACAGAATACAATACCTTTTCTTTTAATTTTGTCAGTCGCCTTTGTTTTTCTGCCTTCTCCTCTTCTTTTGCCTGTCTATCTAGAATTTTCAATTCGAGTTTATGCAAATCCTAAGAAAGTGCCAACAAAAAAGATTACATTAGTCATGCTCTCCTCCTGTTAGGAAAGAACACTCCTTCCATTCTCCCTCAGCACTCGACTCAAGCATCCCCTGCTCTCTAACACTCACAGCTCTGGTAAGCACCCTCTGCACTACCCCTGCAATAAGCTGTCTATGCCTTAGTCACCACACTGTTTGTCCTAACTAGGTTTCTAGTGGTGTGATGAACACCACAGGCAGAAGAAACTTGTAAGACAAAAGGATTATTCAGCTTACAGTCACAGTTCATCACTGACTGAGGGAAGTTAGGGCAGGAACCCAGCGAAAGGAACTAAAACAGGCCATGAAAGAGTCTGCTTACTGGCTTGTTCCCCATGGCTTGCTCAGCCTGCTTTCTTATAGAACCCAGGAGAATCTGTGCAGAGATGGCACAGGTCACAGTGGGCATGGCCCTCCCACATCAGTCAGTAATAAGAAAGATGCCTACAGGCTAATCTAATGGAGGCATTTTCTCAATTGAAGTTCTCTCTTCCCAGAAGACCCTTATTTGTGTCAACTTGACAAAAAAAAAAAAAAAAATCTGACCAGATCACTATACTTGCACACATCTTTTCCACTAAATGGAACTTCCAGTAACTTACTAGAAGTTAGGGTAAAGCATACTCACTGTGCTATAGTGATGCCAGCAGGTGTGATGTGTAAGATGAAGGGATGGACTCAGTGCCTATGTGAGCAAACCTGGATGTTCAGGACTCACTCATGAACTACCTAGGCAGGGTGTTTACTCACTCTTTCTTGAAACCTGGAGATCTCAGCAGCAGCAGTCTTCTTCTTCTCTGCCTTCTCTGTCTTTTCCTTTATCTCTTTCTCAAGCCTCAGGAGCTCTTCCTGCTCCCTCTTCTGCTGTGTGTAGCTTTCCAGGAGCAGCTTCAGCTTCGACTGCCGCTGGCGCTCTCTCTGCTGCTTTCTCTCTTTCTCTTCCTCCTCTCTGAGCTGGGAAGCATGCTTCGCTGACATCTCCATACTCTTCTGCTTTTTCCAAGCTTCAACTGCCAATTTCTGCTTCTTTCTCTGTTCCTCTTTCTGCTTTGGATTATCTTCTGGTTTGCTCTGAGAAGGCAGAGGTGTGGTATCTACCTTTTCTTTTAACTTGAGTATTTCCTCCTTCTTTTGCTGCTTTTTGGTTTTCCAATTTTGAATAGACTAAAATGATCAGAGTGAAAGGAGACAAAACCAAACAAGCTTGTGATGAGATCAGCCAAAGGCATTTCAAGCACAATCTCAGTTCTATTTTCCCAGAAAGATGTTCATTTGTAGATGCTGGATGTTTACATTTTTAGGGTTTTAAACCAGTGCAATTTTTCTAATCACGTTTAAAAAACTTATGGTATGCTATAACGCTCGGGGCCCTGGCTTACTCTTTGGCCTTCCCCTGCATGCCTCCTCTGTCATTCTCGGGCACTGCCATGTCCCTCTAATCACCTCACTTTTGTTTTCAAATTCTATTTTTAGGCAGACAATGTTTTCTAAGACATCTTTCTCTTACCAGGTATCAAAAGATTTTAAAATGGGACTGAATCTGTTGTGAGTTGAATGAGAATGGCCCCATAGGCTCATACTTTTGAATGCTTGGTCCCCAGCTGGTGGAACCATTTGGGAAGGATTGGAAGGTGAAGTCTTGTGGGAGGACGTGTGCCTCATGATTATAGACCAAGATGTAAGCTCTCAACTACTATTCCAGTACCATGCCTGCCTGTGTCCTGCCTGTTCTCTGCCTTG
>JADRCH010000167.1:4560607-4608656 GCA_019843965.1 Rhynchomys soricoides
ACTCTAAAACCCCTCTATTCCAGCACCATGCCTGCCTGTGCCCTGCCATGGTCTCTGCCTTGATGGCCATGAACTCAGAAACCCCTGGAACCATATGCCCCAAATCAAATGCTTTCTTTTATGAAAAGGCACTAAGCATAAAGTGGTAGGAAGTAATTCTTACACAGGGTTCTTGTGACAAGTAAATGAGTTAGTGCCTGGTACATCATGCTTCAGAATAGCAGGGAAGAGCAAATAAAACCATCCCATCTCTAAGGATGAATATGAAAGATTATTTAAAATTCTATCAACCTTTACACCATACAGGATGTCATCTGAAGTTTCACTCAGTTCCTGCCCCAGTCAGGAAACTATTTCCTCATTTTTCCTTACAGTATATCATTCAGTCATGCATGCATGCATTCATTCATTCAATAAATCCTACATAGTGAGATCATGTGAAAAGCAAAGCTATAGGATTCAGATGTGATTAACAATATCAAATACCATCTAGATAGTGTCACTTGATATGCCAGTCCTCAAACATATCATGGATTTGTGACAGAATGTACTTCTTTCACTGAGACACCGCCCCCCCCCCCCAAAAAAAATCTGTGAACAAAAGTCAACTAAAACGAATGTTCACTGGGCTACTGACTATCATGCTTCACCTCATTCCATGATAGAGTACTAAGTTTACAGACTGGTATCAAGCCCATGGATCAGCACTGAGTGCCACAGGTCTAGGTGAGACACGGCACAGGCACATTATAGGGCATGGTGGAAAAGTCATTAGTGAATGCACGCCCCAGAGGACCACTAATTTTTGGGTTGAAAAGGTGGTAACCTTTGATCTAGGAATATTTTGTCAGTCAGGGAACGGATGGGGAAGGAAGATGTACACAAAAGGAAGGGTATTCAAGGGCACTCGGAGCATGTCTGAAAATGATTAAGCATCATTGTTTATGCAAAACACAGGCTACACTAAAGGAATTTGGGGTACAAATAGTAAATTCTCTGCTCAACATCTTAAAGCCTGCATTTTTAACACTCGATACTTGCATTTCACCCAACTTCCCTCTCCTCTAACGTGCAAACTACTTCTCTGTGTTCACACCACCTTCTACCTCAGCCTTACAGCGAACCTATCAACCATTAGGACAGACAGTAGTGTGGAACTGGAGGTGCTTGCTTCTACTGTAACGAGCAGTGTGTCGGTTCCTTTTGAGATAGGGCATCCACTAGGCTGGGAACTAACATAGACAAGTTGGTAAAAAACCAACCAGTGGGCCCAGAGTTCCGGTAGGGTTGGGGGTTGAGGTCTGTGAAGTTCTGACAGGTTCCAGGACAGTGCTGACATTGTGTTGCCCATCACAGAAAGTCTAGTGTTCCAAGCTGTGGTAGAAGAAAAGCCTACACATATTTTAGTAGCTTATGATTTTGAGTCTTTAAAAATTATTTATATGCTAAAAATTTCTTAAAACTCCCAAAGTCAATCTCCCCACGTTCATCTTATTTTAGATGGGGTAAAGCAATGAGAGCAAGAACACAAACCCACGGCTTTCTCTAAACTTCAGATTATACATGAGATTGTTATTTGTTTAGAAGACATGTATTCTTGCTAAACCAAACAAGTTAAAGTTCACCACAGTGGACCTCAGATAACAGGAGCAAACACACATGAACTACAACAAACACCTCAGACTTTTCAACAGGTTACTTATTTCTTTAAATTAATGGTTCTCAGCCAAGGTGAGTTTGCTCCCCAGGCAAAAGTGGCAAAAGTGGCAATGTCTCAACCATAGCTGTTGATGACAGTGAGGGGAGTAGTGCAAACACCGAGTGCTGGAGCCTAACTGTGACACCACTAACCACTGCACCATGACGAGACAGCCACCACAACCCAGTTATCCAGCACCACAAGCTGATCTAAAACCCCGACCTAAGTCAAAGCTGGGCTAATGCTTGCTTGAAAATGAACCTTTTAGGAGATTTGCTATAACCCTCTTATATTAGCTAACGTTTGAGTCTTTACACAATGATGTTGAAATTCAAAAATAGCAAAGAAACTTTTAAGAGTCTGCTTCCCATAGCAACTAATGTGGCATTTGCTAAGATGACCTTTTCCTGTTGTCTGTGCAGCTCTGAGTCAGCCCTTGTCCTGGAGTGGAGAGACCAAGTCTTACGCCGCATGATGTAATTTCTTGTGGTAGAAATGTCTGGTCTTGCGAAGTCTAACTGAAGTTGTACTATTGAGTACAAGCGCCTAGCTTTTCAGCACCTTGGTTTCATCTGCTGTAAGAGACCATGGGCTATTTTCTGCTGTCCTTGGAAAGCTAATAACACAGTTACTTTTTGCACACCTGGCACACTGACACACACAACTCACGACAGCTGCTGTAATTACTATTACCTCTTTTTTCTTTTCTTCTAGAGCCAGGAATTTTTGGTACCACTTCTCATGCTGCTGAACGTCAGCCGCTGTTCTTCCCGGAAGGTGTTCTACAACCTCTTTCATAAATGTCGCTTTCCCCTTATGCTTGTTCCTCACTTTCACAAAGTTCTGGTGGTCCAAGTCATCCCAGCCCCCCTGTCGCCCTCCTGTTTGCTGGAGGAATTTTTCAAATTCTACCACTTCTTCTGGAAGCGTACTTGGTGTCACTCTGTCTACAGGAACTTTGCTTGAGATGGCTCTGAAAGCTTTCTCTGTTTCTGAATTACCCAGAGCCCAGGACTCAATCCTCCTGGAGACGGCGCTCAGCTCGTTATTGGTTGTTTTCTCTTCCTGAATAAGCTCTTCATATCTAAAATTAACAAGAATGAAGTTTGAATAACATAACAACCGATCCACATTAACCCTTCACTCTTCTGAAAATTTAATTATCCCTTTGTTGACATTTCTAATATTAGTAATTCTCATATATGAGCCTTAAAGGAAGTGTGATTCTTTAATCACAATCTTGCAAACTTTTATTAGTGATTTTCTGGTGTCCAAGATAAATGAAAATTTACTTTAAGTATGAAAGGCCATTTAAACTGTAGGACAGAAGGCAGTGTTGATGTTGCTTTTGTATGAGACACAGTACATTCCCAGGCAACAATGAAAGGGTGAGTTACTGGAAAATCAAAGCAAACATTTTAGGTTAAGTTAGTTTAAAACATACATCAGTCTCTGTTCTTCTTTAAAAGTATTGATTGCATTTTCAATTTCTTCCATCATTTCTCTGAGCTTCTCGACAACTGTAAAAAACAGTCATATTTTAACATAGCTGAGTTAATAATAATAATAAATAGGGACTTCCCCTATATAAAAACACTTCTTAGCATAAGCAATTAAGAAAACTTGCTCATAAGTACACTGTAGTGATTATAACCCTGATTAAAGGGATTTTCCTCACACCTATATAATCCTATAATCAGTATTACTTTTGTAAAAATTAGTTCATATAACACATACTATCATTTGACTTCAAATTTTTATTTAAGAAAATATCTTGGTTAAAGAATGTGGCCAGTCAGACCCAGTGATGCACCTTTAATCCCAGCCCTTGGGATGTGGAAGCAGGTGAATATTTGTGTGTTCAAGGGCAGCCCGATCGACATAGTGAGCCTCAAAAGGAAAAACAGTTATGCTTAACTTAGCAGCATGTAAGCATGTAACTACTGCCTCACACTCTCTAAGGCTACAAATGGCATTTCAGAGCCTAGAACCGTCTTGATTCATTTAATTTTCCTGTTGATGTACCTTTAAATATGCAGAATGGTACAGTAAAAATCCATGAACATGTAATTATAACATGTCCAAGTAAGTATTTTTATAAAATAGCTACTAAAACTTGAAATGCCGAATAAGGAAAGTTTGTCCACTCTGCACTGTGTTAGACTTGTCCATCTGTCCTGCAGAGGCTCTGCCGACTCACCTCACCACCTTCCTCCCTCATGTCCAAAATAAGTCAGGAATCTGTCATCAACTTCACTGATATTTCTGTGATTACTGAGAAGCACGGACATGTATTTCACCTGAGTTTTGTGTTTCTTTTGATACAGTGTGTGCCTTAATATCTTTGTCCATTTTCCTCTCACTGTTATCTTGGTTGCTCTAATTTGTAGGCATTCTGTATGTCTTATGAATATTTAATTATGAAATTGCATATGTAGTTAGAGTTTTCTAATTTGTCCTTCAGCAGTGTTTATGGATTTACCTGTTCTTAAGTAATTAATTATGGTCATTTTTTTCCCTTAGATTTTTGTTCTTTTCTTCTTATGTAACAGAATTCTATGAGAAAGATGTTACATGTTGCCTCTAGCACATTATGGCTTCACTTAATTTAATGAATACTTCCCATTCTTCTCCTGTTTGCCAGTTTTACTGCTTGCCATGATCCAAACACTGTACCCATATTCCAGAGCACTGTTCCACTCCATCCTGTCCCACAAGCTACAAGAAGGCCTATGATCTCCACTGCACAGCTGAAGACACAAAGCTTGGAGAGATCGGTTAACTTGCCTAAAATGTCCCGACTAATGAACAACAGAGTGAGGCTCTGACACAATTTACCCTACAGGTTTGAACACTGTGCTTTGAACAGCCTTTCCAAATGAATTTTGAAGCAGGAGGTGGGGATGTAATTGTTGTTATTTCTTCCTCCTCCGGACTAGCATTTGTCCCAGTAGGGTCAAGCCGTTTCTTACGTGTTTGAAATACTTCTGAAAGATATTTTTTCTTTCAAAAAGCAAATGACAGGATAAGCACTGGGCTAGGATTGGGAAAGCAGTCATGTTCTACTTACTTGGCTAACTCTGAACCCTCCTGTGCCACAGTGTTTCTGCCTCCGTGTCTCTTCTGCCTACTTTACACTGTTTTAGGATTGAATGGTCGTTCAAAGGCTGAAAAATTCTACATACAGTCTGACTACTCTACTTCTCCACTCTACCCTGATTAATTCCTAACAAAGTAGAGCTGGCTGCACTAATACCAAATGGAAAAGCAAGACTTTTACTAGAAAGCATACATTTAGTTAATGCACTAGCAGAAAAGAACACTGTATTAAAGAGAATCTTCTGTTGAACTCAGCTTACAGTCAGGTGTAGGCTTCACATCTTTCAGCTGGTTCTGAAGTTTCTTTACGTTGTTATGTATCTTGGCCAACTGTTGCTGGATTTTTGCTCCTGTAAGAAAAAATCCACACTTTAATCCTGTGACAAGTGTAGCTACAATTAAGCTTCTGCAGGTAAATTCCACGCTGTGCCTTAGTTGAAAGACAGCCAAGAATGATTCTGTCAAAACCCTATCAACACCAGGGATCGCTGATCTAAATAAAGCATCTCAGTTTACACCCAATATTTGAAAGGAGCATTGGTTCCCCGCTACTGTAATCCTGCAACATGGAGAGGATGTACTTTCTTCATCCTGTGGAGAATGAGTTATTGACTATTGTTTTAAAAGCATGCAAGTAACTGATGCTTAATACATTGTGTTCTTTAAAAGCATCTTTCTTTTTAGCGTGTTATAATTTCTGGAAACAGAAATTGCCTTTATTTTCTAAATATTAAAACTACCTAACCAACATTAATTCTATGTGATATGTGTGCATGCATGTGTGATGGGATTTTATCTGTGTGGGGATGTGTGTGGAGGTCAGGGTCAGATGTCTCCCTCTATATTTCTCTAACTTAATAACTTCTTTTTGGTTTGGTTTTTCAAAACAGAGTTTCTCTGTATAGCCCTGGCTGTCCTGGAACTCACTCTGTAGAGCAGGCTGGCCTTGAACCCAGAAATCCGCCTGCCTCTGCCTCCCAAGTGCTGGGCTTAATAACTTTTTAATAAAGGGTAGACCTGCATCTTTTGAAAAAATGTATTACATTTATTATACATGTGTTACATGTCACACTATATGCATAAAGGTCAAAGTCCAACCTCTGGGAGTTGCTTCTCTCCTTCTACCACGTTGATCCCAGATAGCAAACTCCAGTCTAGGCAAATGTCTCTGTCTTCCAAGCCATCTTGTTGGGACCTCTGCTGTCATTTATTTTTTATTTCTTGAGGCAAGGTCTCTCACTGAACCTGAAGTTCACCAATCTAGTCACCTTGACTCGACAGTGAGTTCTGGGAATCCTCCTGTCTCTACTCCACAGCACTGAAGTTACAGAGACGCACCATCACACCTGATGTTTACATGGCTACTAAGGATCTTAACTTGGGTGCTCAGGCTTTCTCTTCAACCCATGACTAGTTTTACTTCTATGGAAACTGACAAACTTCTCATTTTACCTGAGCAGTGCTCTCTGATAGGTACGTGTGGCACTTACTGGTTTCTCCGCCACAGGTTGCCAAGGATAACCAGAGAACCACCCAGAAGTAAAGTGGAAGGTCAATAATGAAAAGCATAAGAACAAAATAATGACCTGGGACATTTTCAGAAGACCTAGCACCAGAAAGAAATCCTGCTGGGATGTTTACCCACCTGAGTAGCCTCGAGGCATAAACACTCACACTCATTCATAGCTGTGCAGATGACTACCGTTTTGTCATAGTCAAGTAGTCATTGCATTCCCCTTTTCTCTTGTGTGTTTTTGCAATACCAGAGGCTTCATCACAAGAATCCTTAATGGCAACTTTTTCCAGGGTTCAGAATCAAACCCAAGTTTTCTTGTACATATAAGGTAACTACTAAAACACTGAGGTACTGGCATTTGGTTTTGCTTTTCTAAAATTATCAATAGGTTTAGAGCCAGGGCAATGTCCAGATTAAGCCACCAAATATGAGTATTTGACTTTGGCATGCTTCCACTTTAAAAAATGAACAAACAATATATTTTTAAAAAAAGAAAGAAATCTTCATTTTAAAGATCTTTTTGTCTTGATATATATATGGGCGTGTAAGCACTCACACATGTATGTAGGGCCCTGAATCACCTGAAGCTTTGTAAGCCTTCCAGTATGGGTGTGGAACACCAGTCTTCTGCGAGAGCAGCAAGTGCTCTTACACACGCAGCCATCTCTCCAGACCCTTAGTTCAGTGGTTCTCGACCTTCCTAATGCTGCAACCCTTTAATACAGTTCCTCATGTTGTGGTGACCCACTCCCACTATAAAATTATTTTGCTGCTACTCCATAACTAATTTTGCTAGTTATGAATCATAGTGTAAACGTCTGACGTGTGGCCCATGGGTTGAGAGCTGACGCCTTAGCTCCACTTTTAAGGTTACACTCTATAAAATTATAGAGTTCAACAAGACATACAAATCCCGTTATCATCCCTTTAATTGTATAAAACTCAGTCCTCTATTGGATTTTTAAGTCAGGAAACTTTCCTAAGGCTGTGTGTGCTACTCTGTGGTAACCTAAAGCACTCAGGAAGCAAGGAGGGAAGGGTGGGATGGTGGGCAAGAGTGGGAACCAGAGTGTTAGCATTCCGTCTAAACTCCACCCCACAGTTACCTGGCAACAGCCAGGTAGGCCTGACCCACTATAAAAGGGGCTGCCTGCCTCCTCCTCCCTCTCTTACTGCTCTCTTGCTCTTGCTCCTCCCTTCTTTCTCCCTGCCCCCTCGCCCCTTCCCCATCACCCCCCCCCCATGCTCATGGCTGGCCTCTATTCTTCTCCTCCATTCCCTCTCTCTGCCTTTCTCTGCCTCTACTACCCTCTTAACTCCCCTCCCCATGCCCTGAATAAACTCTATTCTATACTATACCACCGTGTTGTGGCTGGTCCCTCAGGGGAAGGGATGCCTCGGCATGGGCCCGCTGAGACACCCCCTTCCCCCACACCTGACTGCACCTCCATAGAACAGATCCCTTCTCTCTTTATCTTTTTATAAACACATCACAGTGAAGGAATGAAGTGAACTTTGTTAGCAAGTTAAATAATTAGGAGGTGGCTTCTGTCTTTTCCCCACAGCTCATCAGTTATGCCATTATCTTATGCAATCTTATTTGTCATTTGGAAATGAAACACTGTGCAGCCAAGCCACTCAGAGTCAATAAAAATGCAGGCATTTATCAAAAACCGAGGTATGATCCCTGAGGTAAGGAACAGTTATTTACTTCTTTAGAGCCAGGGATCCATGAAGAAAAGTGTCTCTTTGCATAGAGACTGTGGTGGTTTGAATGAGAATGTCCCCCATAGGCTCACAGGGCGTGGCACTATTAGGAAGTGTGGCCTTGTTGGAGTAGGTGTGGCTTTGTTGGAGGAAGTATGTTACTGGGGGTGGGCTTTGAGGTTCCATAGGTTCAAGCCAGGCCCAGTGTCACTCTCTTTTCCTGCTGCCTTCAGATCTGGTTGTAGAACTCTCAGCTACTTCTTGACTACCATGCCTGCCTGTATGCGCCATGCTTCCCACTATGGTGACAATGGACTAAACCTCTGAACTGTTAAGCCAGCCCCCAACTAAATGTTTTCCTTTATAAGAGTTGTTGTGGTCATAGTGTCTCTTCATAGCAATAGAAACCCTAAGACAGAGACCATGTGTTTCCTCCTTTTTTAGACAGGCACACAGTGTTAATAATGAGCAGCAAAACTGAACAGAGAATAGGTTTTAAAAATAAATAAATAGCCAGGCAGTGGTGGTGCACGCCTTTAATCCCAGCACTTGGGAGGCAGAGGCAGGTTGATTTCTGAGTTCGAGGCCAGCCTGGTCTACAGAGTTCCAGGTCAGCCAGGGCTACAAAGAGAAACCCTGTCTCCAAAAACCAATAAGTAAATAAGGTTGCGTTGAAAAAATGAGTTGGACATGGTAATATATGCACATAATGCCAGCATTTAGAAAGTGGGTAGGGAGCTCAAGAGTTTGAATCAGCCCTGGCCATGTAGAGAATTCAAAGTCAGTCTGGGCCACAGGAGACCTTGTCTCAAAGGAACAAAAGAAAGGGTAAAACAAGTCACCCCAAAATAAACAAATTTGGATCCTTTGTTTAAGGATATAAGCAAGAGATGGAAGATCACCCTGCCTGTATCTGCAAAAACAAAAGCAGCAGTAGTTACAACATCACGATCTAGACTGCTCAAGAATGGAGAATTGATAGATGCTGTTTCTACTGCAGCCTATCCTCGGTTCATCAGAAGAGGAGTGAGCCTCACTACTACACAACAAAAGACAGCTTTAAAAAATGGCATGATTTGGGGCTGGAGAGATGGCTCAGTGGTTAAGAGCACTGACTATTCTTCTAGAGGTCCTGAGTTCAATTCCCAGCAACCACATAGTGGCTCATGACCATCTGTAATGGGATCAGATGCCCTCTTCTGGTGTGTCTGAAGACAGCTACAGTGTAATCATACAGATAAAATAAATACCTATTTTAAAAAATGGTATGATCTTATATTGAGAAAGGAAACTTACTAGAAAATTCTTTTAACTGGTGATAAGACAGTATCATAAGCAGTTTAATCTTCCCTACCAAATCAGTATGTTGTAAAGCTTAGTAATTTTTCCTGTATAAAATGCAAAGTAGCTTTTATTATTATAAGGATTTTTGCAGCATACAGAATCTGGCTCTGCAAGGTATTCTCACACCCTCTGACAATGGTTAATCTGCATAACAAACAACAGAACATATTTACTGTATAACCTGTAAGGTATTTTCTTGTATTTCATCTCAGCATCAGATGCACAGAAATTGCAGGCTTTAGAATGTAGACAAGAAAGAACCCCATATTATAAATTTGTACAACAGTGATAGAGGCTCTGACTCTGCTGACATTTGCTGGGTCTAGCACTCAGTCAACAATGCCAGAGTGATGAGCTAGGATCAGATAGCACAGGAAACAAAGTATTTTTATTTTTTAAAATATTAATGGCATTTGCTGATTATCAACCCCAAATCATCTTTCCTATTAATATGGAAGAAACAGACTTAAAAAACAATCCAAGAAGACTTCTACTGTTTAGAAGACTAAACAGTAACCCGAAAATAAAATAAATGCATGTCCTTAAGAGACAGACCTGCCACCAGCTCTGCATCACCACAGGACTACAGCATAGTCTAGGTACAAGGCGAGCACAGAGCAGCACTGCCCTTTAGATCACACAGCAGTTTGAAAGTCATCACAAATCCTACTTACTCTCTGTCTTCCTGCTGTTGATAAGCTTGCTCTCCAGTTCTTCCAGCATACTATACTCGGCTCTGAAGTCACCTCTTTGGTTGTAGAAATGACTGTGTTTATCTTTTTCTATGACAATAACTCTTCAGGAAAAGAAACAAATGGTACAAATATGACTTAAGTATGTTTTAGTTGTTTAACATATAAATACATTTAAGATAATTAGTACTTTATGTTCAATTCATTTAAAAATAAGAGTATGATTACTTAGAGTAATAAGGTTAAGGAGTCTAAACAGAGGTGCCAGTTAGGTCCAATCTTTAACAACTATAGTTCGAACTTTTACATATTTCCTTTCAAATACAGAAGCCTTTAACTGTGAGGTCCTAAATATTATAGTCTTCAAGTAAAACAAAAGAAAATATATTATCAAGGAGGGTTTTTTTTTTAAGTTGGCAAAAAATAAATTTTCTCAATGTTTGTTTTTCTTCTCCCACAAGGTAAATATGAATATTTGCTCTCTCATCTTGAATCCAATGTGCAGCATGATGTCTCTAGCCAGTGACATCATCGCACACAACTGGGGAGGCAATGCTCAACACAGTTTCCCAGTGCTTCCCATCTGGCAGCACAGAGAGAAAGTTTATACTGACAACCACACTGGGAGAAACTGGTGGGATGGCAGCCAGCCCCGAGCCTCCGTGCACGTGTTCAGGGGCTTTTGTTGTTTGTGAGATGAGACAAGAAGTCAGAGAGAAGCTGAGAGGATTTCATCCTATATAGAAACTCTAACAGAAGGAGAACGGCTACCAAACCCAGGGAAGGCTGGGAGTCCTAGGAAAGTCTGGTTGACCAAACAGAAATGTCTGCTGTGGATACAGGATATGCAATGATGACTACATTTTGCTATTTATGGACTAGAAACATTAACAGAAAGACTTTCAGAACATACGAGACTTCTGCCAACAATGAACACTCAGTAAATTCCACTGTTAATGGGGAAAGACATGGACTGTATGATAAAAAAATGAAAAAAGTGGAAATCTTATGATATACAAAGAGGATCTGAGAGGACCAGAAACCAAGGGAGGACAAGTAAAAGATCATTGAAAACACAGCTCCAGGGCACAGTCCTCACACTAAAACTGCTCACCTCCTTCTTCAGTGAGCTTCACTGCCTAGCCCTCTACTCAGGAGGAACACTGGCTCTCAGGGTGGCTGAGGAGAGTGGGCAAGATCCCCTACAGTATATTCACCAGCAGCTTAGGTCTGACTCCAGGTTAAGCCCATAGCCACTTGCCCAGAAAGTCCACATCTCCTACTGGCTCCATGGGTATTTGAGGAATTAGTAGACTCTCTCTTGAACCCAGTCAGGTTTTAGTACTTGAGAAGTCCTACATCTTGTTAGGCTTCAGCAGAAGCTGTGGAACGAGGGTCAGGACCAGACCTGACTCTTGGTGAGGCCCACAGGCATGTAGAGAGTTCCATAACTCACAGCCAGAGGCCTAAGCTGATACAGGATGATACTGGACCCTCAGAAGATGACTTGAGATAGAACCACCAAAGCCTTAAATACCAGTCCCATAGACGAAAGCACTTCAACCCTTCTGTGGCTTAGTTTCTCTTCACTGAACATTGCCAATGCCACCACTGAAAGCAAAAAGAGGGACTTGAATTTTAAAAAGAAATAAGTCTCAAAGAAAGGAAGGAAGGAAGGAAGGTAGGTAGGTAGGAAGGAAGACTCAGCCAACAAACACCAAATGCACAGGTCCCAGCACTGAAACAGAAAAATGAAAAATGGAGACATCCCATCTCCACAAATCACTATTCCTACAATGGCACATTCTGCAAACATCCTGAATGGACAAAGCATTGAAAAGAGTGAGTACACTCAGGTAACTCAGAGAAGACATGACTGTGTTCTGGAAGGGTAAAAATGGAGAGCTGAACATCACCCTAAGGCAGGAAATGTAGTTCAACAAAGAGCTAGACTGGCTGAGGGTGAGCATGAGCTCTCAGCTCCTATTCCAGGGCCACACCTGCCCTGCTGCTTGGTGCCATGTCCCTCGCCATGATGACCATGGACTCTAACTGTCTGAAACTTTAAGTTTGGGCATGCTGTCTCATTACAGCAATCAAAAAGTAAGTAGGACAGTGTGCTGGCTAGTTTTATTTCAACTTGACACAAACTAATCATCAGACAAGAGGGAGTCTCAACTAAGAAAATGCCTCCATAAGACCTGCTGCAGGCAAGACTGTAGGACATTTACTCAGTGATTGATGTGAGAGGACCCAGTCCATTGTAGATGGGGATAACTCTGAGCTGGTGGACGTGGGTTCTATAAGACAGCAGGCTGAGCAAGTCACAGGGAGCAAGCAAGTACAGCGTACACCTCCAATGGCCTCTGCATCAGCTCCTGCCTCCCTTCCCGGTTCTAGCTATGTGAGTTCCTGTCCTGACTTCCTTTGATGAACAGTGATGTGGAAGTGTAATTAAAATAACCCTTTCCTCCCCAAGTTGCTTCTAGTGATAGTACTTCATTACAGCAAAAGTAACCCTAACTAGGACAGACAACTTGATACTGGAAGAGGAAAATTATTCAGTAATCTTACCCAGTTATGAACCCTGTTAATCTACAATAAAAATTGGCCTGGCAAGATATGACCACTGATAAAATAGTAGGATCAATTTATGGGAGTAATCAACTACTTTCTGAGTACATTTAAGCCCTCTCCAGAAGACAGAACTCATGCCTAGTATTGTTAAGTAGATCAAAACCCATGACTGGCTACAACCTAGGCCCTAAAGGAAAACCTAATACTATTATTCTGCTAAATGGACATAGTATTAAACTGTCCCTGCCAAGTTCTTTTTCTTTTCTTTTCTTTTCTTTTTTTTGGCTTTTTGAGACAGGGTTTCTCTGTGTAGCCCTGGCTGTCCTGGAGCTCACTCTGTAGACCAGGCTGGCCTCAAACTCAGAAATTCTCCTGCCTCTGCCTCCCGAGTGCCGGGATTAAAAGCGTACGCCACAACGCCTGGCCCCTGCCAAGTACTTATCTTCATTCCCATAGGTCAGTGTTTCTGTCAACTCTATCGGAGAAGCTTTTTTTTTTTTCAGTAGACAGAGATTGATAGAGAGAGCCACAAGTGATCAACATGCAGAGATGAAGAGACAGCAGAGTGCTCAGGTGTAAAGGAGACATCAGTTTAACAACCCTTTCCCCCAAACTTAAGGATCATTGAGGAAGACACAGGGGGGAAGAGTGTAAAAGCCAGAAGTAGAAGATGTCTTCACTGAAACATGATTTGCTGGACACAACATGGATGCTTAGAAAACTAAGTTTTCTTCTGAGATGTAGCTCCTGAAAGGAGCTTCAACTGATGACTCTTGACCCACGCATACAGAGGCAGCAACAAGAACTCGGTGGGTTGAAAAAAGAGGGAATGGGAAGCCACAGTTGCAGGGAGGGGAAAGAGAGGGGTGGGGAGACAGGAGAGGAACTAGAGGGGAGGGACTGGCCCTACATCAATCATCTACCAACTTCATAACCTATAAGAAGATACTTACTCTTTAAAATCCTCACTCAAAAACATTCTTAAAGGACCTGCCTACAATTTGAGATACAATATATAAATACATTATTGTTTGCTTTCCTTAAAATACACGAATATAAAATAGTAAAAAATAAAGTAAAATGGAGACAATTTCACCACAGCTACTTTATATTAAATAGACTGCGTTTCACCTCCTTCTCCTTCTGCTGTATTTGTCAGGCCAGTGACTAGAAGTTTCCTCATATTGTGAGACTGAGGAAGGTGGAGTTGAATTAATTTTATATTGTTCATTATAAAATAGCTAGTGATATTATTTGGAGACAATATTCTTATACTCACTGTTTTTTTAATTTTTCTGCTGTGCGTATGAATTCTGCTTTCTTCGTCCGACTAACTTTCTGTTTCCAGTTTTGAAGCTGAAAGGGACGAATTCCACCTGAAGTACTAAAGCCACCATCACTCTGCACAAAGAACAAGAATAAGCGTTCGTGATAAAAGCGGCAAGAGATGTCGAGGGAAATAAAGCACCAACAGTTTTCTGGGGGTAATCATGTGGTCAATCTGGTTTTTAAATAGCATACTTTGGGGGCTGGAGAGCCTGTTCAGCTCCTAGCACCCAGATGACATCTTATAACTGACGGTAACTCCGATTCCAGTTCAGATACCCACTCTTCTAGCCTCTGCAGGGACCACGCATGCACACGGTACAAACACACACACTTGCAGGCAAAATATTCACACAGATAAAATAAAAATATACTTTGTAGACAAAAGAAATCTCTTAAAATGCTAAATTGAGCATGAAATGTTGTGTTCTGGGATTATTGACCAAAAAAGGTGTACTTTATTCATAAGTCATTTATCATCTCTAGATTGAACACTGTGATATGACGGGCACAGCAGGGAAGGACGATTCTATACCAGCATGGCCCAGTATCGTGAGTTAAAATAGATTTAAAGAGAAAAGAATAAACAATAAAAAGTAGACAAAAGGAACAAAAAGCCAGAAAGTGTGTTAAGTGGTAATAGGGAGGTAAAGGGGCTGAGGTGGGGTGCTTGTATTCTCTAAGGAGGTAAAGGGGCTGAGGTGGGGTGCTTGTATTCTCTAGGGAGGTAAAGGGGCTGAGGTGGGGTGCTTGTACTCTCTAAGGAGGTAAAGGGGCTGAGGTGGGGTGCTTGTATTCTCTTAGAACACCCCCAAGGGCCTATTTGAGAGGCTCACATCAAAGGAAGAGGGAGACAGCCCTTGTGCTGTCAGAAGGGAAGGGGATTAGGTCAAGGGATTAGCTATGCAAATTCTGAGGACCAGAAAGACTGGCTAGCAGAGAAAAGACAACGCTAGAGATGAAAGTAGGCAGATAGCTTTGTGCTAGGTAGGGACATAGATGTTTTAGGGCCCATTGGATTTTCCTGAAGAGTATACTTGTATGTTGTTCAATGTAACAGGGATGATAACAGCAGGGTGTCAGTCAGAAGGCGAAGCTGGACACACTTGTGGAGATATAAACCCGAGGGGGTATTGAAGGGAGGGGGCATGAGAGGCTTAGAGGGGGGAGGCCAGAGATGCCTCTTCAGAGAACAGCCTTCAGAGAGATCAGTCTTTCTACCATTCCCCCTGGGGTGCTTCATTTCTCCAAAGAAATCTAATTTTTTACAACCTTTTAGAAGTGGCAGTCAGTTTGTATCACATGATTTACTTTAACCTCATTAGTATGCAAATTTGCTTTAGTCATTAATAAATGGTAAAACTATATGTATACCAAATAATTGTTTTAAATCAAATTTCTTTATGATTTATTATCTATAAATGTTTGATTTGAAGGCCCATTTTATATACCTATATACCCAGGGTCACATAAAAATTTCTGACACGGGGACTAGAAAGATGGCTTAGCAGTTAAGAGTGCATGCTGCTCAGGCAGAGGACCTAAGTTCAATTCCCAGAACCAACTATAGAAGGCTCACAACTGTCTGTAACTCTAGCTCGAGGAGACCCTAGGCCCCAGGCCTCTGTGGACTCTGGCTCTCACACCTCCACCCTACCCCTTAAATAAAATCAATCTTGAAAAAAACCTTCTCAGGTCAGTGGGGTTGAGGAGTAAAAATGCTTAGGAAATCCTGCCGTACTTAGTCCTTAAACAGAATGTGTCTGGCTGGGGTTTGTTTGTTTGGTTTGTTTTGTTTGTTTTTTGACATAGTAACTTGATATTATTATGACGATGGGGCCAAGTACAACAGGAAGGAGAATCCATGAAGAAGTCCGTAGAGTAGTACAGGCCAGGGATGAGAGTGTGACAACTACCTGGGCCACCGAAAGTTAAAGGCGATGTGTAGCTCGACAGAATTTATAACCAAGGGCAGCTGCTGAGAAAGGAGGACTGAGAGAACAGGGGAAAGCAAACAAGGCTTTGTATTTCTTTTTTTAAAAAAATATTTAATACTTATTTTATGTATGAGTACACTGTAGCTATCTTCAGACACACTAGAAGAATGCATCAGACTCCATTACAGATGGTTGTGAGCCACCATGTGGTTGCTGGGAATTGAACTCAGGACCTCTGGAAGAGCAGTCAGTGCTCTTAACCTCTGAGCCATCTCTCCAGCCTGGCTTTGTATTTCTAAGACAAGAACAGTTTGAAAATGAGAATAGCATAGCATAAGATATTATTTGTTAAGAGTGTTGACAAACTAGTGATTTTCTAGATATTTGTGGAGTTATGCAACACCACCACTGTCCGGCTCCAAAATATTTTCATCATGCCAAGATAACTCACAACCATTAGCAGTCTCTCCCTCACGACGCCTTCTCTCAGTGCCTGCTTTCCTGAGTTTGACTATTTTGGATCAGTGGGCTTATAGAGCATACAGTCTGTTCTGTATGTCTTATTTTACTCAGCACACCATTTTAAGACCCATTCATGCTATTCTATGGATCTATATTTCATTTCTTTTGTGTGGATATATGTGCACTGTACACATGTTCACATGTCTGAATGCATTCATGCGTGTATGGAGGCCAGAGGTCAGTGTCTGGTGCATGTCACTCACTGAATTTAGCTCATTGGCTGGCTGAGAGGCCAAGAAAACCCCGAGATGCCTCTGTCTTTGCTCTACCAGCCCTAGGATTAGACTTGCACTGTGGTGCCTGGCTGTCAGATAAGAACTGGAGAACCCAAATTCAGATCCTTAGATTTGTGCTACAAGTACTGCCCCCTGAGTCATCTTCCTAATCCACCTTACACCTTTAACAGCCCAGTTAGTATTATATTACATCAGTGCTTCTCAACCTTCCTAATGCTGTGACTCCTTCATACAGTTCCTCATGCTGTGGTGACCCCAACCATAAAATTATTTTCATTGCTACTTCATAACTGTAGTTTGGTTGTTATGAATAATTTAAATATCTGGTATTTCCAATGGTCTTAGACAACCCCCGTGAAAGGGTCTTTCAACCCTCAAAAGGAATGCCACCCACAGGTTGAGAGTCACTATGTTATATGGATTTATCTTTCATTTTTTCTGTTCACCATCCATCATCTGATGAACAGTTGGGTTATTACCACTATCTCCCCAATATGAAGTGCTATAAATACTTTATACAAGTTTTAATGTAAAAAATATTTTAAATTTTGTTACCATCTAGTCACAGAATTTGAGTCATAAGGTAATTGTGTTTTACTTTCTTGTTTTAACATTTGAATTGCCTTTTAAAAAAAAAGATTTATTTATTTATTTATTATATATAAGTACACTGTAGCTGTCTTCAGACACTTTTCCTTCTCACTCAGGCCCCACTTGCTGTCTTCAGACACCCCAGAAGAGGGCATCAGATCTCATTATGGATGGTTGTAAGCCATCATGTAGCTGCTGAGATTTGAACTCACAACCTTCAGAAGAGTAGTTAGTGCTCTTAACCAGTTAGCCATCTCTCTAGCCCTTCGATTGCCTTTTTATTGTTGATTTGGATTCATTCTTTATACATTCTGAATATAAACCCCTTATTTTATATTCATATATCACTGATAGTCCCCCCCACACACACACACTCTGATCATCTATTCACTTCTTTGATAATGCCAAGGATTCAAAACATTTTCAGGCATTTTCATGGTAACTGCTTCATTTTACATTCCCTCCAGCAATATGTGATGATTCTAATTTCCCTGTATCCTCACCAACACCTATTATTATTTGTCCTTTTCATTACAGCTATCTTAATGGTTATAAAGTGGCATCTCACAATATTTTTTACTTGGGATACTGGGGATCAAACTCAGGGCCTTGAGTGTGAGACTCTATCACAGAGTTATTACATACCCAGCCCTTCTCAGAGTAGTTTGGACTAGTTCACGATGACTAAAGATGTTGGACATCTTTTTATCATCACCTTCTTTTTTTAAAAAAAAAAAAAAAAAGATTTATTTATTTTATGTTTATGAGTACACCGTAGCTGTCTTCAGACACACCAGAAGAAGGCATCAGATCCCACTACAGATGGCTGTGAGCCACCATGTAGTTGCTGGGACTTGAACTCAGGACCTCTGAAAGAGCAGTCATTGCTCTTAACCTCTGAGCCATCTCTCCAGCCCTTATCATCACTTTTTAAGAGAAGCCTGTTCACCACTATTCTCCTTGTTTATCTTTTGGGCACAAAATGCATGGTTTTCTAATTAAGTTGTAAACACCAGCACTAAGAGGCCACACAAGAAAGGTAACCTGATGTTGAACAATGTGGTTTTCTACTGTTCTACTTTTCCTTAATAAGATAGGATATTGTCCCTAATTCATGAATTGTAAATGACAGCCAATTGACATCTAAGCTAAAGCTGATGCAGTTTTGTTCTTTAACAAATATTTCAGACATAGAACCCTGATCGGTATATAAAAGTCCCCATGTTGTTCTCATTCTCTGACTTGCCTTTACACACACACACACTTTTTGGTGCTAAGAATTGAACATGATAAGAATTGAATTGAACACACCCTTGCACATGATAAGCACTTTCTTAACCACTGAGCAAGCCCTCAGCCCCTTCACTTTCTTGACAATGTCCACAGAGGAACTACAGTTAGCTCTGACAGGGTCCACCTGATCTTACTTGAGCTTCAGTTGCTTGTGCTCTGTGGGACACACAGAAGGAACTTTCGCCCAAAGGTCATAAAGACTATGCCTAATCTTCTGAGAGTTGGACTCCTAACACCGGTCTCTGATCCATTCTTGGTTAACTCACGTGCACAGAACAGGGAGAAACTGAATTGCCAGGTGAGGATCCAACTGTCCCAACATCACTCGTTCAAAGTGACGCTTCCTTACTCTTCTCTCCTTGTCGTCGTGCTCTTCCCAAAACTCGTCTGCCTACAATGGAGATCTGGCTTTCTACTCTCCAGGTATTCTTTGGTTAGCCTTAAGCCAGTACCACATTTGGTTAAGGTTACAGTGGCTTTGAAGCAATTTGAAATTAAGAATTATGAGCACTTCAATAGTCTTTAAAAACATTTTTAAAATTATTTTAATTATTTAAATTTATTATTATATTATTTTAATTATTTATTTTTTAATTATATAGCTTTGTTTGGTGTGTGTGTGTGTGTGTGTGTGTGTGTGTGTGATGTGATGTGTGATGTGTCCCTAAATGTGTACAGAAGCCAGAGAAGATCAGATGTCCTGCTCTATCAATGACCACCTTCCTTCCTTGAGGTATGATCTCTCACTGCTCTCACCATGCCTGGATCTAGGCTGGTGGCTAGCAAGCCCCAGCAATTCTATGCCTGTAGGGTTAATGGGGTATCCAGCATCTACTCCACCACCGGGCTTGGGCAGCTCTGGGAGGTGGGAAATTTGACCATGCTTATCCCATGCCAGTGCCAGGCAGGCTACGTGAAGCCACTGGCCACAGCCTGGGGGTGGGGAATCTAGGCCTGAGGTCCCGGGGACAGTCGGAGCCGGCTCAGGAGTCCCTGACCTGCATGGAGGCCGGGCCGTCTGGTTCTCAGGCTCTTGAACACCCAGGTGCTGATGCTGGGAGCTGTAGGAAGAGCTGAAAATGGAGTGGGGGCCCTCAGGGAAAAGAGGGGAGAGAGCTCTGGCTGGGTCCCTCAGGGATGAGAGTCCTTGGCTTGTCGGTGGGCAGCTTGGCTTGGTGGAGGCTGTGCCTGGGAGCGCTGAGAGGCCTTCTGCAGGAGACTAGACTCTGATCTTTAGATGAAGGCCTATTCCATTGTTCCCCACGGTGGATCCCGATGAAAAGAGACAGTCCATGGTTTTAAGGCATTTATTATCATGGCGGAGAGTGGTGATTAGTAAAACTGGACCCCACTTTCTCAGGGCAGGCCTGAGGTTAAATACGTTTTGCATGGAGGAGTGTCTGGGAAGGGGAATTTATTGGCTAAGCCTCCAGGCCTTTAGGTACCTCATTAAAATGGAGATCTGTCTTTAGGCTATGTGACCTGTGGTCACATCCTCTACCAGTGAAGGGGCTCGGGGTGTTGCCCTTATGTAACTGATGGCCACAAATTTATGGAGGGCTGCGGCCTCATGTCAGGAGCCTGTTGTCCAGAAGCGTGGCAAAATGCCTACTGTCCCTTGCAGGGTTATCCCTCGCTAGGTCACCGGGGCTTCCAACCTTAGCTCAACCAGAAACCAGGCTGCCTTTTATGGTCCTGCATATGCCCTCCATAGTGCTGGGGTTATAAGTGCATTCAGCCACCCCCAGAATTGTACATGAGTGCTGAGGATTTGAACTTAGATCCTCATACTCATGCAGCAAGAACTCCTGCCACTGTGTCATCTCCCCAGGCTCTGCAGAGCATTTAGAGTTTAGCTTTGCACTTCTTCATTGTTCATCACTCTACGTCCAGAATACATCTTTCCTCGGGTACAGTGGCCACAGCAACACAAAAGTAACTAATACAGAGAACTGGCACCAGAGAAATTCAGTCATTATGTAACGTGACCACATGGAAAAGGCCTTTGGAACTGATCTGTGGAAAGAATTTACAAGTACCTGGAGATTCAGGCTGGGGATGTCCTAGAATGTTGGAGATGAAGACAGTGACAACTGGACCCCAACCAACCTGACAAGAAGATTGTCTAAAGAGACACTTCAGCTGTCAGGCTAGGGAGGTAATGGGCCCCAACAATTTGGAATTTCCCCACGATTCTCATGGTAGGAAATGGAAAAGGCTCAAGTCTGGGGCCAGCCACAGGAGAATCCTGTTTCCAGGAAAGAGATTTCACACAATTCTGAAAATATGCCAGACTACCTCCTAGGAGAAATTGTAGCCCAGAAATGGCGGGTCAGTGGAGGCAGGTCCACAGCTTGACTGGGACTGCTTAGCTATTACAGACCTCCTGACTTCTGTGATAATCTTGATTGCCAAGTTAGCAGAATTTAGAATCATAGAAATAAGCCTCTGGGTAGGCCTGTAAGGAATTTTCTAGATTTACAGGGCCCTGGACTAAGTAAAAAGGAGAAAGTGGGACGAGCATAGGCATCTACCTTTATATCTTGGCTGCAGATGCAGTGATAAGCTGCAGCAAGTTCCTACTGCCATGACCTCTCTGCCATGATGAACTGTATCCTCTAACTGTGAGCCAATAAACCCTTCCCCTCCTGAGCACTTCTGTCACAGCAACAAGACAAGTAACAACACAACCTCTACTCCAAAATCTCAGATCAGGACCTGGAGATAGAGCTGATGGACTGAAGGACATCTCTAAATCAATAATCCTTCTCTACTTTTTACAAGTGTTGCTTGTCTGTTAAGTGGCCTAGTGAAGGTGGATGACGACCCTAGCTGGTTAGAGCTACCAGCACCCAAGCTCTGACCCTAACAGCTCCCATTACAGTTCATATAGGGACAGGGACTCCTAAATGAGACTAGCAGCCATTCATGTTACATTCGTGTAAATTTAAGAGAATTGGGTTTAAAATTAGTAGACTGATGTTTTTGGTGGAGGAAATTTCAAGAGAGCACAGCATTCATGCTATAACAGTTATTTCTGGCTGCTCCTAGCCAAATTCACAGTGAAAATCGGGAACAAATAAACAAGAAAAGCAAAGTTGAACTGTCAGCGAAAGCCCTATATTCTGATCAGAAAAGGAAGTCACTCACAATTAGACAAAGATAGTGAAAAAATTAGTATTCGCATCATTAAACAGAAGTTGAGCATCAGTACTACGGCAAAGAAAGGATGCCTTGAGGACTTTTCAGGAGTTAGTGAGAGCCCATCTACCACAGGCTCCAAGATGAACATTCTTTGCACAGAAGCCTCCGAGATAGCCTGCTGGAGAAAGTTCAGCTACCCAGGCACTCAGTGGCCACTTGTTCTAGTTTATTTTCTATTACTGTGATATAATACTGACCAAATGCAACTTGGGGAGGAAAGGGTTTATTTGGCTCTGTACAGTCAGTCCATCATGGTGGAAAGTCACGTTAGTGGCTGAAGCAGAGTCCATGGAGGAATGATGCTTATTGGCTTACTCCAGACTCAGGTTTGGCTACCTTTCTTATACCTGCCTAGCGATGGCACTGCCCACAGTAGTCTGGACCCTCCTTCATCAATTAGCAATCAGGAAAATGCCCCACAGACATGCCCATAGGCCAATATGAAGACAGCAATTCTTCAACTGAGCTTCCCTCTTCCTGGGCATGTCTAGGTTTGTGTCAAGTGATTACCACTGCTGTCACAGTCCAGTGGGATCTGGCTAATGCTGGAACTAGTGGCAGTGCTTGGCATCATCCACATGATGCTGTCTGCAGGCCTAGAGTACATGAGTCATGGAGTCATGGAGGCTTCCAACAAGATTCCAAAGAAAAGCCTATGATGACAGGCAATATGTAGCAGAGTTGGATTCCCTTCCAGAGTCCACAAAACAGGAGTATGAGCTTTGAGGTTGAAGCCTAAGCTTTAAAGTAGACTCAGGATGCTGTAGACATAGAAATGTGGCATATCTACCTAAGAAAGCTAGACACCAAGTAAAGGCAGCCCAAGAAAAAGGCCACAGTGGAGATGTAATGCTACCCAAAGCCACTGGAGCTCAATCATGATACCATGTGCCCCAGGTGTTGGCCATGGAGCCACCGTGTATGACGTCTGGCCCTCTGGCTTCCAGTCTAGCTTTGGCCCTATCTCTCACTTCCTTCTCCCATTATTCCCCTTTCTGTTCTGCACAACTGTATGTTTAAAGTAACTGTACTTTTTATTCACTAAGCTCACAACTAGAAGACTGCCCCAAGTCTCGATGGAGTTAGTTCACCTTCGGAACTGGACTGGAATTTTCGAACGCTCTCAAATGCATTTAGCATTATAAGATGGCATGAGTTTTGAAGGCTACAGTTGGAATCCCAAATTACTCCAACAGGCTCATGTTCTGATTGCTTGTTCAATAGCTGGTGAATCTATTTTGAGAGCCTGTGGAGCCTTCAGGAGATGGAAACTAGTGGAAGTGGGTCACTAGAGCAGGTATTTGGAGATTATAGCCTGGCCTCTGGTTGCTGGTTCACACACTGCTTCTGGGTCTTCCACAATAAGAATGGCTTCCATCAAGTTTTCAAAGTCATGAACTGAGTCCTCCATAGTGTTTATTGTCTTCATCATCAACTTCTGCATTTTCCAGACAGTATAATCTGTGTTAACCTATATTCAAGTTTGCAGATTCTTTCTCTTCCATCTAAACCTGGGGTGGGGTAGGCCTCTCTGGTGACATTCTTGCATTTTTAACCCCCAAAATTTGAATTCTCATTCATTCTCTCTCTCTCTCTCTCTCTCTCTCTCTCTCTCTCTCTCTCTCTCCTCTCTGTCATTCTCACATTTTTTATTTCTTTAGATATGATTCCCTTCAGTTTTTAATATATCTAAAATTGATGAGTAGATGATCAAGGTTGTGCATGGTAGCACATCTGGAGTCCCAGCTGCCCTGGATGTCATTGACATCAAAGCAAGGGATCATTGACATTGATGCCTTGAGTTTTAGATCAGCTTGGGTAACATAGCACATACCCATCTCAAAGTAAACAGCAATGACAACAACAAAACCCATCATAATTAGTATAAAGCCCACCTAGCACACCCAATGTCTAGTACCTCTTTACTGTTTTACTCCTTCCTAAGTGTGAACTGTACTTTGTTTCTTTATACCTCATAATTTCTTTGTTAAGAACTGAACGCAATATATTGTGGCAAGGCCTAAGCCAAAAGCAAAGCTCTTGTACTTCGTATGTTTAGTCAATTTGTGAACTAATTGTGTAGTCTTTATATATGTCTCATGTGGCACTATAACCTCAGCTAGCTTAGCTGTCGGCTAAGAGTCACTAGAGACTCTCCTGAACACTTTGACCCAATGCGTACCTTAGTCATTTTGGGGAGAGAGGACATCAGTATGCTGTAGTAGCACATGTCAACACAGGCCAGCAGCTTACACTCCAGCTTTCCTTATCATTAGCACAGAACTCAATCAGACAAAGATGAAGACTTCTCGGGCCTTTCTTCCTGCTTCCTCTTGCCATATATAACTATCCAGAAATGAGTCTACCACACACTTAGTGACTGAAACATAACAAACTGAATCCTGAATCCCTTATACTTCTGCAAATCAGGCCTAAAGTCAAGGTGTGAACCTAGGGAACATTACACTAATTATAACACAGCAAACACAGACAAATACCACATGCTCTTATTATATGGAAATTCTTTAACAAAAGCTGATTTCATAGAAAAAAAACAATGATGGTCGCCAGAACCTGGAGAGGAGGAAGGGGATGAGTAACTGCTGGTTAACTGTACCTGCAAGTGTGCAGTGCCATTGCACTGGCTGGTATCTGGGAATGAAGAAAAGGCAAGGACCAAGTCCCAGCACTCATCTTTCTTGCTTCTTGACCATAGACACAGTGTGACCAACTGCCTTGCACTCCCACAAGTGTGTCTTCCTCTCCACAACAGATGGTATCCCCTCAAACCATGAGCCCCAAATAAACACTTCATCAACTTCTCAGAGATTTTGTCACAGCAGTGACAGGTACCTAGTACAGGAAGTTTTGAGTTTTGTACAGTAAGTTGACTCTAGTAAATAAAAACACTTATCAAATGGAAAGATAAGTTTCCAAATATCTGACTAAGAGAGAGAGAAAAAGAGAGAGAGAGAACAGATACAGCCAGATTTTATTTAACAATTCTATGCTGCATACACTTATCAAAGTATCCCATTGAGCCACATAAGTATAATATTTGTTCACTAAAATATTAATTAATTTAAGGTATTGGCTAGGTTTTGTTCATTCTAGAGTCTTCCAGGGAGAATCCATTTCCTTACGATTTTCCAGCTTTGAGAGGCTGTCCTCATTCCTCAGCTCAAACCACTTCCTCACATAACTGTGTTCTTGGCTTCTGTCACTCTTTTTCTTAATAACTCTGGTTTCTCTGCCTATGCTTAAGATCTTTGGGGTCACAGTGGGTCCACTCAGATAATCCGGATCATCTACCCATTTTAAGGTCTTTAAATCACAGCTGCCAATTCTTTTATGATATAAAGCTATCAAGTGCTAGAAATGAAGATGTGCAGAACCTTAAAGAACATTAGTCAGCCTTACATACCTGGACATACACTTAGCCTTATATCATCATGTACATGACTTTTTTTGTTTGTTTGTTTGTTTTCGAGACAAGGTTTCTCTGTATAGCCCTGGCTGTCCTGGAACTCACTCTGTAAACCAGGCTGGCCTCGAACTCAGAAATCCGCCTGCCTCTGCCTCCCGCATGCTGGGATTGAAGGCATGAGCCACCACTGCCCAGCATGTACATGACTTTTTACAGAAATCCATTCTGAAGGATATTTAAAATCAGAGAATCCTAGAATGTTCATTTTGTTTTTAATTTTTAAACATTGTTATATTTGTGTGTGTGAGAGAGAGAATGTAAGAGTGTGCGTGTGAGAGTATGAGAGAGTGTGTATGTGTGTATGGGGTGTGTGTGTGTGTGTGCGCGCGCGCGCGCGCATGCGTGCTATGTGCAGGTGCCCTCAGAGACCAGGAGAGGGCATCAGATCTCCTGGAGCTGAAGTTAGAGGTGGTTATGAACCACCCAATGTAAGTGCTAGGAGCCAAACTCTGGCCATCTAGAAGAGTAGTTCTTCACCACTGAGCCTCCTCTCAGGCCCTATGGAATGCAGTTATTATTGAAGGGCTAGTCCAGGCAGCCAAGAGACATAAAATTCAGGTCACTACAGGGAAGTCCACCAGAACCAAAACAAAAGGCATAAGTCCTGTCTCTGGTATAACACCTGGTTCAAAACCATTAGTGTGATATTGTAGATTCTTCACAAAAGACTGGCAAGGTGGCTTAGCAGGTAAAGTGCTGATTATGCCACGTGTACTCCTTGTGGTATTCAGGCACCCCCCCACACACACACACAGAGAGAGAGAGAGAGAGAGAGAGAGAGAGAGAGTTACAATGTTTTAAAGTCATAATTCAACAAGCTATATGGCTGAAAGCACAGCTCCTAGGAACAAATAGGAAATTTGAGAAGAGCGCTTTTCAACCCTGAAGAGATGTGAACAAAGGTCTGCTCAGTCCAACAGACCAAAGCAAGGATGCTTTAGTCAGGGTTTCTATTGCTTTGGTGAAACACCATGACCAAAAGCAAGGTGGGGAGGAAAGGGTTTATTCAGCTTTACAGTTCTACACTGCTGTTCACCACCAAAAGAAGTTAGGACAGGAACTCAAATAGGTCAGGAACCTGGAGGCAGAAGCTGATGCAGATCATCATGGAGGTCATGGAGGGGTGCTGCTTGCTGGTTTGCTTCCCTTGGCTTACTCAGCCTGCTTTCTTAATAGAACCCAGAACCACCAGCACAAGGATTGCGCACCCTATCCCGCTGATCACCAATCAAGAAAATGCCCCACAGCTGGATCTCATGAAGGCATTTCCTCAACTGAGCCTCTTTCCTCTCTGATGACTCTAGCTTGTGTCAAGTTGATACAAAACCAGCCAGTACAAAGGACAACTGCCAAAATCCAACTTAGTGAACCAATGAGTTTTATTGGGGTTACTTACAGAGTACAGGTGAGGGGTAAGGGGTGACTTACGGGAGAAGAAATTACTCAAAGATATCTGCAACACTAAAAGCCCACCCCAGCATGGGTGACAGCTTATGAAAGCTGGAACCTGAAGCTCACTGCACAGCATGCAGGCAGCACAACAGCTTGGAGAGTGGCTTTTCCAGGCAGTGTTGTCGATGCTTCTTCCAGGTAGCTTCCCTCATCTACCTCTTCTAGGAAGCTGGCCTGGTCTGAGAGTGTTTCTCAGCAGTCCTTCACACTTATATAAGCTTAGAGAGGGAAGGCCCTAGTGCATTTGGTTAATTTCAGGAACTTCTTGAAGCTTCTGAGTTGTTTGCTTCCTGCTTCTGAAGGAGCCTTTCTTTAGAACATCTGGAGTCTTTTTTTTTCTAGATTCATTTTATGTGTATGGGTATTTTGCTTATATGTATGTATGTGCACCATGTATGTGGCTGTTTTTTGTAAAGGCCAGAAGAGAGCTTAGGATCTCCTGGAATTGGAGGTATAAATGTTTGTGAGTCAGCATGTGGGTGCTGAAAATCAAACACAGGTCCTCTTGAAGAACAAGTGCTCTTAACATGTGAACCATCTTCCAGCCCATATCTGGAATCATAAAAGACCATATGAAGAGAGTAAGAGAAACATCACAAGAAACTACCCCTCGTGGCATCTTGATTTTGGACATCAAGCCTCTAGAAAAACGAGGAAATTAATTCTGATGTTTATGTTACCCCATCTGTGGCATTTTGTCAAGGGAACTCTGGTGACAGGAACTTTAGTTTTTTGGCAGAGATGTCTGAAATCATGAGACTATTATGATAAGAATTATCTTTTCTCAAGTAAACATTTATGGTTTTAGGGTTAGTTCAAATGTCCATTTAATCATCTGACAAATACTGAAGTTCAGTGCTAGAGTACGGGTTTTGTATGTGCAAGTGTGTATGGCTGGGGAGATACTGGGAAGAGAATGAAGGACAGACAACACATAAACTTATTCAAAACATAACGCCATAGTACATCAATGATCTTTTTCACATGTGTACAGTTTATGTGTTGTCACGCATACATGCAGATGTCAGTGGTGGATGTCAGGTGTCTTCATTTCTCTCCACCTTATTTTATTAGACAGATTCTCTCACTGAACAGAGCTCACTGATGTGGGTAGGTTAGCTGGCCAGCAAACCCCAGGGATCTGCCTCCAACTCTCCAGCACTAGGATTACCTGTGCATGCTGTAGTGCTCAGCCTTAAACTTGGCTCCTCAAAGTTATGCAACAAGCACCAAGTGAGCCCCTATTTTAACTTAAAAAATAAAACCAGCCTTCCTATTAATATTCTTGAGAAATTCTACTTCATTGCTACTGTGATTCTCAGCTACAAGGTATAAATGTTTGTGAGTCTCAGTATACTGACATTATTGGACAAATAAATCAGGGAGGGACTGTCTTCCAGTCTCTAGTAGGTGTTAGTAGCACCTTTCAGGGGTAGTAGTTAGTAATTAGTATCCTGCCTTTTGTGACAACCAAAGATGTCTCCAGGGATTGCTAAATGTCATATAGTGAAACAGACCCACAGGTCATTCTGATCCAATCCCTGAAAAGGCAAATACAACTTTTGCAAATCACTGAAGCAGAATCATGATAGTGTATGCCAATAACAGTGTTAAGAAGCTGGTAAAGGTATATCAGGATGTAAACCATTCTAATGATGTATGTGGGGAAGTCATGTTGGCTTTCTACAGTACGGCAGAAAGTTGTCAGGAAAAAAGACAGTCAACTGATAATTCACTGGAATAAGACCATACTTTAAATTTTTGTTTTTTGCTTTGTTTTTGAGAAAAGTTTTCATTGTACAGCATATATGGGCATCTAACATTGCCACCTCTGCCTCTTGAAATGCTGAGGTTACAGGCATACATCACAACCCAATGGTCATGCATTTTTTAAAAAGTACATACTTAAAATATTGTACATAATCTATTTTTTAAATGTATTATATATTTTCTCTTAATATACTTGGGAGTTATAGAGCTATACAGACACAGAGAGAATAAGGAGAAAAACGAAAGGATGTATAAGAAAATCTTCCCTAGATGTTAATTTCCTTAACTTCACACTAGAAAGAACACTGTATTCCCTTAGAAAAGGAAGATGGAGACTCCTCAGCTCACAGTAGTTTTCCTTCATGTCTGGACCGAACCACAAATATTTAATAAGTGCCTACAATCTCGAAGGTACAGTGTTGGGCACACAACAAGTACAGTCCTTGGCGCTTGGAATACAATGATGCCTAAAGCTTCCAAAAAGGTCTACCTAACTGCTACTTACATTTTCATGGAGGCAGAAACACAATTTAAAAACAGAAATAAAATATGAATTATACCCCGTGGTATTAAGTGCTATAGGAAAAAAAAAAAAAAACCTGAAGCAGAAAAGGGGTCTGATCATCTAAACAAAAGATTTCCATTCCACCATGTGGAGACTGGGGTCCTTAGGACCCCCATCTTGGGAAACACCTATCCGGTCCCCCTTATGTCCTAGAACCGATGCAATCAACAGATCCACCTCTTGGTGCTCAGACTCCAAGCCAGCTTGGAGCCCTGGGCCACCTCCGACTTAATACCCAGCGCTCCCATCACTAGCTCCCATTTTTTTTAATTTTTTTTTAAAGAAAGGGAGTCCTCTCTGAGGCCTGACCGAGCCAGGAACAGCCGTGGCTCCAAGCACCTTCAAACGCAGGCCCCGCCCGGAGCAAGGCCGGAGCCTCCGCCGTTACCTGTTGCGGCGTCGGCGCCGCTCCCACGCTGGTCCCCGCTGCCGCGCCCGCCCCCGCCACCGCCCCGGCAACTGCTGTGGCCGCCGCCGCCACTACCACTGTAGTCAGAGCCGCCATGTTTCCTCGCCGAGACTCCCGCGCCCGTGCGCGGGATCAGCTCCCGTGGGCGTTCTCCCACTCTCCGCACCCGGCTACGAATTGCTGGACCACTGGGGCGGTGCCCGAAGCCGACCCCGCCTAGCCCTACGGGGCGTGGCTTCACGGGGCGTGGCTATGCAGGGATGGGCCGCTTGGGGGCGGGGCCTTCCGGGACGGGGCTGCTGAGGAATCTGATGGGAGCGCAAGAGAGGGGGCAGAGTCAAAGGCGGGGCTTGGAAGAGGCGGGGCCAACGCCGGCTTCTAGGTTTGGGGGTGAGGGTACCGAACCTTACTGAGGGGCCAAGTGAACACGCGGTGGTGTAACGCAACGCCGCTCTCCTCAGTTTTGTATTTATATCAGCTTTGTTAATGCTGGTGTCCTGTTCGCTCATGCCCATAACTGCTAAGAAATGCTTTGTCTTCCTTTAAATTGTATTCGTGTTATACCACACGAATATATGAAAAATATATGTATTTTTCATATGATAGAACTGTTTTGTATTTCTGTTTCACGTGCTGGCGAAACGTAGTAAGTGATTATACATGTTATTTTATATTTTCAAATTAAAAAATATTCCCCTCAAAAGCAGGTATCAGAGCCAGGAAAGCCATAACTGCTATCTTGGACTGTGTTCGTGGCATGAGAGATTCCTAAGACTCTGAGTGGGAAGTTGAGAAAAATGAATCTTCCTCTCATAAGCAACCAGTGGCTGGCTATGCGTACTTCTGCCTCTCCTTAAGTAAATACATTCACCATTCTAGCTCATGCTGTATGACAAGAGCTGTTCTAGATCCTGGGAATTCTTGGTTGAAGGCCATGTGCAAGATTCTTCTTCTCATGACTTCTAGAAGGGAATATAAGCAAGTAAACAAACCCTGCATTTAAGAACAAGTACTTGGCAGCCCCTTTGTGGGTGCTTTGAATATGGATTCCCATTTAATCCTCACAAATAGCTAGGCTTAGCTAGGTAGTGTATTATCTCCATTTCATGAATAAAGTTAAGAAAGACCCATCTGCAAGGAAGAGACCAGAATACAAGCCCAGACCCCTGGCTCCAGATAATACAAGAAGACATTAAACAGGCTGTCAGTCAGGCCTCTGCATTCCCCCAAGGTGTGGAGTTAGCCTTCATCTACATACAGAAGATTATTTTGAATAAGATTTGATGAAATTTCTGAAGTCTGATGACTGGATCTAGAAACTTCTAAGTAGGCTGCCACAGACAGGAGGAGAATGAGTTTAGGGCCAGAAGAAACTGGTTTGGAGAGTCCATAGAGGGAGGTCCTGACAGCTTCTGCCTGGCAATCTGGTGACAAGACAGAAAAAAAGACAGTTGGGTTTGTCAAAAAGGAGTCTGTGGGCCATCCTGTCAAAAGCAGGTGATGTAGAGCAAAGCCTGTTTGAGTGAGTTAAGGATTTGGTACTGGTAATCCCATTGTTGGTGGTAGCTGGAGGAAGTTGTGTAGCCATGGGAGAGATTTTGCCAGGGGTTTTAGCAAGGTCTAGTCAACACCATTTGTACACTGCTGCAAATGACCCAGTAAAAAGCAGAAGTTTGATGCTGCGGAAGATAACTGCAACCAAGACCATGGGAAAGCAAGAAGGATGGAGCCCAGGGCACAGGCAAGGCTTGCTCACAGACTCATGCTTAGCTAGTTTTCAAACATAACCCAGGACCACCTTCCCACAGTGGAATGGATTCCCCATTAATAGTGGAGGAATCCCCCTTAGACATGCCCACGGACCAATCTGATCTAGACAGTTCCTCTCTAAGAAAACCTGACGCTGTGTCAAGTTGACAGTCAAAGCTCACAAAGCCACATCTTCAGGGTGGATTGTAATTTTCTGACCACACCACTTAGTAACTGCACCCCAGATGACGAAGTCGAGTCTATCACTTCGAAATGAGTTTCAGACGGTAATTTGAGAGTTCTTTATTTTACAGTTAAGTAGAAAAATAAACTCAAATGTCATCAAATGCATATTCTCTCAGACATACAGAAAACTGCTCAGAAATAGCTCCTAGCTAAAACAAAATCCCTCGCCAATAAAATATTCCTGTCAGAGAATTTTTAATGGAAGCCATACCCTTTATGTAAATGCACAAGTTAAGAACTTGTGCAGCATGAAAACGAAATTCATGTTTGACAGGTCAAGCTGTAACTACTATAGTTGACATGCTGAGGCAGGAGGATTGTGGATTCTAAGACAACTTGGGCTAATACACCAAGACTTGCTTTTAGGAGAAAAAGAAAAAAGAAAAAGACGAAGAAGAAGAAAAAGAAAAAGAAAAGGGGGAGACCAGTAATGTTGGGTGGAAAGTTTTCACTGCTGTATATTAACATGAAGAACTGTACTGGCTACCTTCTGAGCAGATGTTGCTTCTCTCCAACTCCTCCTCTGCCTCCTTGTCTTCCTCTTTTTGAAAGTCCTCCTGATTTCCTTCCCTACCTCATTTACCTTCCCCTTCCCTTGTCCCTCTGCTGTTTCATCTCATTCTTCTACATTGTGGAATCTACAAGCTTGACACACGTTTATGCACATGAGTGAGAACACCTGCTACTTGTCTCTCTGTACTTGCTATGTTTCACTTAACATACGACCTCAAGTTCCATCCATGTTGGTGCAAATAACGGGATTTAATTCTCTTATATGATGAGGTATTATTCCTTGCACAAATAGACCACGATTTGTTTCTCCACCCACCCACTGAAGGGCACCTAGATGGTTCTGGCTGTTGTGAACACTGCTGCAGGTGCAAGTATCTTTGGGTATAAAGACTTCATCTTCTTTAGGTATGAATCTAATAGTATTAGTGATGTCAATGGTTAGTAAACACAGCTCCTCACTCAGTGCCTATTTAAGTCTTTCTTCATGCGCCATCCATTACCACAGAGGTAGAATGTTTAGAATCTTTATTTCCAAGGATCCTAAGCAGCAGGGTTCTCAAAGTAGATGGTTTGCAGATCAGATCAATGCGTTTGTGCAAAATACAATTTCAAAACAACGAAATAAGGCAAGAGGATCCATTCTAGGATAGCTAGTGTCATGCATAGAGGGAGTCCGGGACTACAGGTGTTGTATCTGCTTGCTAATCCAGAGGTAACAGACGAGAAGGTGTAGTGTTCCTTCTCGGAATTGTTCTAGTGAGAATTGTGGTGACAGACTCTCATTTTTTTCCCCTTTTATTGAAAATAGATATTTTTCTCACGTAATATGTCATGCTTACAGTTTCCCTTCCTTTTCTCTCCTCTCATTCCCTCCAAACCTCACCTCCCACCTGGATCCACCCCCTTTCTGTCTCTCATTGGAAAACCTGATTCTTGGGGATAATAATAAAGTATAATAAAATAAAACAAAAACTAACACACTGCAAGTGGACAAAATGAACAAACAGAAGGAAAAGAACCCAAGAGAAGGAAGAAAAAAACCTGAGACCCATTCATTCTCACACTCTGGAATCCCATAAAAACACTAAACTGGAAGCCATGATATATATGCAAAAGACTGATGCAGACCCGTGCAAGCCCTGTGCATGCTGCCTCAGTCTCTGGGAGTTCATATATGCTTCGATCAGGTTACTTTAGAGGGCTTTGCTTTCTTGGTGTCCTCTATTCCATTTGGTTTTTATACTTTTTCTGTCTCCTCTTCCACAGGGCTCCCTGAGCTCTGAGAGAGGGATTTGATGGGGACATACCCTTTAGGGATGAGTCTTACAAGGTATCTCATTCTCTGCATAATGTCTGGTTCCAGATCTTTGGATTTGTTTCTATCTGCTGTAGGAGGGGGCTTCCCTGATGATGGCTGAGCAAGGCACTTATCTATGAGTATAGCAGAATATCATTAGAAGTCACTTTATTTTTATGAATTTTTGTAGTTATTGTCTGTTTTATAGAACAGAAATATTTGGTTTTATCCTAGGCCCCTGAGCTATCTAGCTTTAGGTCCTTGGTGTCCGGAGCAGTGTCAGGCTTGATTTCCATCTCATGGAGTGGCTTTAAGTCAAATCAGACATTGGTTGGTTACTCCCACAAGCTTTCTGCCACCATTGCCCCAGAAAGCATAACTTGGAGACATGACACCACTGTTGATCAAGGGTTTTATGGCTGGGTTGGTGTTTACATTTTTCTTGTCATAGCCTGCAGAGTACTTTTCTGTACCAAAGATACTAGAATACAAGGGTGAAGGCCCTATGTAAGTACCAGCTCAAGTTCTCCATGTTCAGTTGTCTAGGTGTTATCTTCAGCAATGGGATTGTGCTGGCTAGTCTTATATCAACTTGATACACGAACTAGAGTTATCTGAAAGGAGGCAACCTCAACTGAGAAAATGCCTCCATAAGATTTAGCTGTAAGGCATTTTCTTAATTAGTGATTGATGGGGAAGTGCCCAGCCCACTGTAGGTGGTATTATCCCTGGGCTGGTGGTCCTGGGTTCATTAAGAAAGCAGAGTGAGCAAACCTTGGGGGAAGCCAGTAAGGAGGACTCCTCCTTGGCCTCTATATCAGCTCCTGTCTCCAGGTCTGGCCCAGTTTGAGTTCCTGTCCTGACTTCCTTTGATGATAAACAGAGATGTGACAATGTAGGCCAAATAAATGCCTTCCTCCCCAACTAGCTTTTAGTTATGGTGTTTCATCACAGCAATAGTAACCCAAATAAAACAATTAGAAAGAAAATAAATAAGGAAAGAAAAAGCAGGAAAACAGAACAGAAAAACCAAGTAGGAGTGAGACCTGGGGGATAAATAATAAATGATAGATAGAAGTCCAGCTATATCAATAATTATGTAGAAAGACCAAGATTGTCAGGAAAGGCAAAAGTAAGACCAAAATGTGTCCTTTCTGCAAGATACAAACAGTTGCTTAAAGGATACAAAATAGCTTGAAAGGAAAGAGATGGAAAAAGATTATTACACAAATAGCAGCCTTAACAAGCCTGCAACGGCTATGTTAATTTCAGTTAAATATTAACATAGCCGTTAATATTTAATATCTAAATAGTCTAATAAGCCATTATTATCTAAGCCACTCCATTAGATTTGATGATGAAATGTGTTACAAAAAACAGCAAAAAATATTTTTTTTAGTAATAATGGGTCAATAATCAAGAGATAACACTTTTCCAGATGACTATCGACCCAACGACAAAGTATCAGAGTACACAATTTTTCTAGCTCATCATTCTTTATCAGGTATATTTTATCGAAATTATGGTACAATTATTGAATTGCTGTTTTTACCTAATAAAACAATCAAAAATTTGTTCCTTATACTGATAAAATGTCTCAATTAATATTAAAGGCTATGATGTCATTTTCTGTCAGGAAGAGAACCTGCTCCAATAGCTGACCTTTTGATGGATAAACAGCAGGACCTCTAAAGCCCTACAGCTTCTGCTCACACCAAACAGAAAGGCAAAGACTTAGGATTGCTCCAGGATAGTAATACCGTCACTATCCCTAGTGATGGGTCCGAGGGGCTAGTATGGCATGGGAGTGGGATGTCCTCTCCCTCTCCTCATCTGGAGAAAGGAGCTACTCAAGGACATCTTTGGAAATTAATGTCAGCATCGGGTAACATTTGGGTATGGAATGGAATCATAAACTATCTCAAAATGTTATAGCATTATGTTTGTCTTTCTTATTTATGCTTGGGGAATCTACTTGGAATCAATCTGAAGGATTTATGTCTGTTCTAATTGTTCTTTTTTTTTTTAAAAAAAAAAAAAAGATTTATTTTTTTTTATACGAATACACTGTAGCTGTCTTCAAACACACACCAGAAGAGGGCACCAGATCTCATTACAGATAGTTGTGAGTCACCATGTGGTTGCTGGGAACTGAACTCAGGACCTCTGGAAGAGCAGTCAGTGCTCTTAACCACTGAACCATCCCTCTAGCCCCTAATTCTTCTTTATATATATGTTTAAATACTAATACTCCTGTTCACTTGAGCTCCCAGGGCATTTATGTACACTCCGAGCCCTGATTTATGTTTGGATATCTGTACAAATAGATCAAGCTTGGGAATAATCTTCTTCAATGTCTATTTTTTTATCATATATTGAATCAAAGGACTGAAAGAATAGTTGAACTAATTATTGCCATTGTATTGAGAATCATCTGCCACTGCTGTTACTACTGGAGCAGCCCCACATCAAAGCATTCAAAACGTCCATTATAGTCAAAGATGGCTTCCTGATTCAGGAAAATTATGGAATGCTCAAAGACGTGTAGATAGTATGCTGCATGCTGAAACCACCTATTTAAAATCGGCGGAGGTTGTGTTAGGGCAATGAAGTTGTTAGCTTACAAAGGCAACTGTCATTAAGATGGGATTGGAATGTGACTCCGTTCTGTGTTATTCCTGTGTGTTAGAATGAGACCTTGTTCCCTTGGGATAAGGTTAGAAACCCTTTATTAAATTATGGTAAAATGACTCAGAAGGTAATGAAATTACAGTCTGATATTAATCACGCATTTGCAGAACACTTATATGGCCTAGCTGGTGATGGCTCATTGGAGGATAGTGCTGATGGCTTGGGGGAAGTTCAATCCGTTTAATCATCTTAAGATTCCATGTTTTTCCTATGTTTATATGTTTACAGTGATTGTTTGCTTGTTTTTGTTATTTTTTAATGGTCTGGAAAGAAACTTCCAAACACCAAAAATTGACACAACAAACATCAAGCAGCTCTAGTCAATGATATGTTACAACAGGTGGCTGAATAAAAGGGGGAAATGGAGGAGACTTGCTGAACTGCCGTGAGTCCAGGACAAAGCACATGCCAGGTAGCTTTTGGAAATGAGGATGCTTGCAAAGTTGCGGCAGAAAGAGTCCTGCCTTCACATTCCAACAAGTATTTCCTTGGACAGGCATCATGATCACATTTATCTTCTGGGAAATAGTGCAATTAGTAACATAGAAGGAACTATTCCTTGTACAGTAAGAAAAAAAACTCCAAACATTAAAGATTGGTATCTTATACATGATGCACTTTGTAATCAGAGCTTTAACAGTATAATATGACTAAGAATAAAGATTCTGCACCCTGCTTCTCAAATTAACTGAGTCCTTTGCTGTTCCCCATTGTAGGGAAACCCTGCTAAGTAAGATCAAGAGCTTCTCTGAGCTCTGTACAAAATGGAAGACTCCCTTTACCAGTAGGGCTTCCTCTTATCTGATCTTGTTTAAGGATCCAGACCCTGCATACCCTCTGCCTGGAGAAGATGAGTCCTCCACAAACCAAAGACTTTAACTCCCCCACCCATCCACCCAAGAACCCACCCAGCAAGTACCAGGGATTCCTGAAATACCTCTCTATGCAAATGAGAGGTATTTCTCTATTCACAAACCTTTCAAACTCTAACCAACGATTTTCATTTACCTTGAAAATTAGTTCCCACTTTCCAAGGTCCCTATATACCCTTAGCTCGCCCCAAATAAAGTGTACGTATTCAAGCCCACCTTAAATAATGTGTATCCATACAAGCTAAGATCATCTAAAGGAGCTGTTTCATTGAAGACAGTCAGAGAAGACCCTTGGCTAAAAGAGCTGTAATACAGAGATATCAAGAGGAACCCTCCCCTCCCCCAATCCCTCAACCAATTGGTTTATACTGTCAGTTAGTTCTGGCATTTCTCTATTTAGTTTTTGTCTGGATGACCTATTGCAAGATTGGTGTATTGAAGGCTCCCATTATTACTGTGCGAGGGTCAATATGTGATTTAAGCTGTAGTGTGTTTCTTTTGTGGACTGGGGTGCCTTTATGTTTGGTGCATAGTTGTTAAGAATTAAATGTCTTCTTGGTGAACCTTTCCTCTGATGAGTTATGTGGTGTCCTTCCCTATCTCTTCTGGATTTGTTTGGGTTTGAAGTCTATTTTGTAGGGTATTAAAGTGGCCACACCAACTTGCTTCTTAAGCACATTTGCTTGGAATATCTTTTTTCCATCCTTTTATCCCAAGGTGATATCTATTCTTGATGTAGTTGTGTTTCCTGCATGCAGCAGAAGGGTGGATTCTGTTCTCACACCCTTTTAGTTAGTCTGTGTCTTTTTATTGGGAAATTGAGATCATTGATGTTGAAAGATATCCATGAGCAGGGTATGTTGATTCCTGTTGTTTTGTTGTAGTGGCATGTGTGCGTGTGTGTATGAGTGAGTGTGCTGGAGCGTGTGTGTGCACACACATACTCAAGTTTCCCCTCTTTCGATTTGCTAGTTTGGGATTATCTAATCGTTATGTTTTCTTGAGTGTGGTTGACCTCTTTAGGTTGGAGGTTTTATCCTGGTGCCTTCTATAGGGATGGATTTATAGATAGATATTGCTTAATTTTTATTTTATCGTTGAATGTCTTATTTTCTCCATCTATCATGATTAAAATTTTTGCTGGATATAGTAGTCTGGGCTGGCATCAGTGGCATCTTAGAGTCTGCAGAGCAACTATCTAGGTCCTTCTGGATTTTAGAGTCTCCATCAAGAAGTCAGGTGTTGTTCTAATAGGTCTGCCCTTACATGTTACATTGTCTTTTTTCCCTTGCAGCTTTTAATATTCATTCTTAGTTCTGTATGCTTAGTATGAAAGGATGGCATAAATCCCATTGTCTCCATTTTAGAACCAGACCTGACTTCAAAAGGAAAGTCACCAGTCCCAGGAAACAGGCCATAAGTTACCAGTTCCAGGAACCGACTATAAATCCCAGAACAAGGTTATAACCCCCACACCCCAAGAACAGCCTGGAGATAACCACAAGAATGGGAAAATATCTTATCTCAGGATGGGCCACTTGTCCTGGGTAGCCTTATCTCATCCTGAGGTTAAAAGTTCTGGACATAGGAGTGCAGACCACTGACTACCTGGCACAAACCAACGGAAGCTGACCCATGAGACTTCCCCAGGACCCACCAATGAAAATTTAGATTACCTAGCCCACTTTCTTTCTTTCTTTCTTTTTTAAAATAGATTTTATTTTTTATTTATTTTATGCATGAGTACACTGTCACTGTCTTCAGTGAGTATACCTTTACCTCCACTTCTGGTGAGAAGAGAGCATTTAATCCCATTATAGATGGTTGTGAGCCACCATGTGCTTACTGGGAATTGAACTTAGGACCTTTGGACCTCAGTACTCTTAACCACTGAGCCATCTCTCCAGCCCACCTAACCCACTTTCTAAGTATAGAAGAACTAACATAGTAGTAGCCAATCAAAACTGTACTAATGTTACTGCTTTGGTAGGGACCAATCACATTAGAGATTACCCAACTGGTCTAGAAAGTTTCCCTAGTCCTGCATAAAAAGAGGCCTGCAAGCTCCTTCCTGGTTGTCATGAATGGTTGGATTCCCGCATGCTGGTTGTTTCTGCAGAATAAATGCTCTTTCTTGTCTTTGCATACTTTTTGAGTCTGGGGTTTTTCTTCAGCCATTTTTGGACCCTTACAAGTGTTCTGGTGACTATGTGCTCAGAGGACTTTTTCAGGTTCTCATTTTTAGATGACACTAAGATGGTACACTCAACAAACATTGACTAGGAGCACAACTCCCTTATTCTGACGGGAATGTCCCTGGTAGGTCCGTTTTACAGTGTAGTCAGCCTGCTTCTGCTTACTTTTAAGTCAAAAGCAATTGAGCCTGTGCTTAAATTCTTAAATTTTTATTTTTTTTCCCTATATCGCATTGCCACTGAGAAGTCCAATAGGAACCCATTTTTATCTTTCTATAGCTGCTGTGTCCCTTAATGTTGGAAGATCTTTAAAGGATTACATTTCACTGTGTCAGTAAACTATGGGCAAAGTTTGAGCAGGATTTACAGCCTGCCAGATGTACTGCAGTACTAGAGATCTTTCTCCACTAAATCTCACAGCATAATGTTTATTTAGGAATAACTCAAGGCCAGCAATATAAGCAGAATTAGCCTTCAGTCACTTTGTTTGTAAGTCTTTAATGATTTTCCTACCTGTGGGATCTGAGAACACCATCTTTCCTGTATGAATCTGCATTTTAGGTTTAGTCCACCAGATGTCAGCCGAGAGCTGGGTTTGAAAAGAATGGTCTGCATCTGGCTCTGCAAATGAGAAAACATTTTTCATTTTTCATCTTTCAAGCGTGAAAATTGGAATGTTCTCGTCGTGATCTGTCAGGAGCAAGATGAGGAAGCCTTCTAGTTAGAATTCAGGCAGGCAAGTAATTACGCTCTCTCTCTCAGATTCAAAGTCTCAAATGGAGCCAACTGACATCTAGTCTCCAAAACAAATCCAGTTTCTCAATTTCTCTATTAAATTCTTTTCTAATGTGTGAAAACCATTGTAATAGTTTCTTCAAATCAGGGTCTTGCTACGGAGTGCAGGATGTCCTTGAGCCTTTCGAATCCCCAGTCCGCCCCTCACCCCACCCCCAGGGAAGCTCTTGAATAGGGAATTCTTCCTACTGTTCTCCCATCATTGCCCAGGGACCAAGGCAAGAATGGTTTAGTCAGTTATTCCACTAACATTCATCCACTGGCTTTTGTCATCTGCTCATTACATTAGCCACTTAATGCCATGGCAACGAGTGAGTGTTGAGGACGCCTCCTGTCAAGTTGGGGAATGCAGGCCGATAGTCTCAAGGACTGGAGTCCAATGCAACTGAATATAAATATGATGCACAAGGAGTGTACAGCTCAATTCTAGTTAAAACTGGAGACATCTTCAAGAAGCCTTCATAAGGGCCGACTTTTAAGGACATCTAGTCCCAGAAGCAGTTCATTATAGTAACAGGGGACAAGAAAATAACTTGGGAGACAATAAAGCATGGAGAAGCCAGGCAGGGAGGCTTGCTTACAGAAAGAGGAAGCTCACGGATGTAGCAACCCACGGAGCTTCTAAGTGGAAGCCGGAGACTAGCAGCAAATCTGAGCACGGACAGCCCCACTGTCCACCCCAGCTTCACCAACCCTGCCCTCCTAAAGAGCAATCCCCCCACCCCCAAGAAGACACAGATAAATTAGGGATAGTAGAAAAGAGGTTTCCAGCACGAGTGATAGCGATGGAAATGTAGGCTTACAAATCAGCACGGGCTTTGTCAATGGAAAGTACGTGAAGCTAACTGCACAGAGAGACCAGGTGAAGACTCTAGAGAGAAAACTTCACATCTGCAATATGATGTATCTATAAACCACGTTCCCTTAGAAGTCAGAGCCGCGGGGACGGGAGGGTTGTGTGGTGCCACTTGTTGTATGTACAACCTGGGGCACACGAGTGACGCAGAAGCCAGCGAGGCAGCTGCAGACAGAATGGAGGCTTGAGCCAGCCTACTGTTGGTAACAGGTGCGGTTTTAATACCGTCTCAAGGGCGTGGTGTTTGAGGCGCCATGAGCTACTGCATCTGAAGGCAGTCCAAGAGAAAGGAAGGAAAAATGATCTTTTTGACCTCAGCCCACTGTCTGGATCCCATTGGCCAAGAGTCCACTGATAGGTCATTGACTCCTGGAAAGTCCTGACTCTTGCAGGGCATCAAAGGGTACTGTGGTCATACCATTCCACTGAAGTCATTGTTTGTTTGTTTGTTTGTTTGATCATGTGTGGTTTGAATGAGAAATGTCCCCCATAGGCTCACGTATTTAACTTCTGGTTCCCAGTTGTGCTGTTTGGGGAGTTTTTAGAACCTTTTAGGTTGGTGTAACCTTGCTAGAGGAAGTACACCAAAGCAGACAGGCTTCGAGGTTTTATAGCTTCACCGCACTCCTGGTTCTCTATTTCTGCAAGTGGATGAAGACGCAATAGCTTAGCTTCCAGACCCAGCCACCTGCTGCTGTGGCAACACTCCATCCCCTCACCCCCACAACCTCCACCCCGACATTATAGACTCTGCTTCTGGGGCCATAAGCCAAGATAAACCCTTCTATAAGTCACTTTTGGTCACGGTGTTTTATCACATCAGTCACTCACTACCTTTGAGCCTGTTTCATATTTGGAGAATGTTCTTATTTCTCAGTTTGTGCTCCGAAGGGGAAATCAAAAAGAAAAACAAAACAAAAAGAAACCTTCAAAAGCAAAATCAAAACAACAACAACAACAAAAACCCAACCTCTTGACATCTTAGACTTCAGGATCTGGGGACCAGACCCTGCCAGTCACTGTCATCTTATTGAAACCTCAGGAGGAGGTACGTGAGGCATCTGTCAACTCCCATCATGGCAGGTAGATGGAGAGTCAGCACTTTTCTGTACACCATGGTCAGATTCCAACAGGAGTCTGGTGTACACAGCTGACACACAGCTGGTGGGTGCCACCTGCTCCCAGAGTGGCCTGCAGCCACCCTGTTGTGTGACTGCTATGTGGTATCCATTTGTTGTCCCCTAGCCCCTCACTGAGACCTTTCAAAATCTTTCCTGAAGTGTGTTCTTAAAGTAGCTAGAGAAAGCTTATTTTCCCAGATTTAAAAAAAAATCCGATTCATGTGACATAAAAATAAATCTTGAGTTATCATCAAATTATAACATAAGCTTTAAGTTGTTTGTGTGAGACAGAGCTCATGAATTCCTTATACCATATTCTAGAATCATGGAGTTCTTGAATCTCAGAGTCCCATTCATCATTCACTTTTTGCCTTTGAACAGAAGTTCATATTATAACATTTGAGAAAACCAAGTTTCTACTGAGCACAAGAGAAAAATAAAAATGATTTATATGGGCCAAAAAGACTTTGTGTCAATTATTCATTTGGTGAGTGGGGCTGAAAGGGCACCCTTGGGAAATTTTATTTATGTGAAAGACAGGTGAAGGACCTGCAGGCTATAATCTACTTTAATAAGAGGCTTCTGGTACAAAAAAAAAAACAGTGACCTATAAACGAGCACTTTCTTTCGTTTCCAGGGAAACCAGGTCACTGTTTCTAGCTCTGTTTGGTTCCCTGGTCTCTCAGCACCAAATTATGCCACAAATTTCCTTTCGATAAAGCTAATCGGTGAATCTGTAGAAAAAAATAGAAACTTGTCATAATTCAGACGCACCTTTGGAACACATCACACCAAAAGGACCCACTTAACACTCCTAGAAGGTCAAAGCTGTATGATACTAAGATCACAGCTTGCTAGAACTACAATGGTTATCTTTCTCTTCTTACTATCCTATTTTAAAAAGAATCAGATGATGCTTGTCTTTGAGTTGGGACAATTTCCTTCCTGAGTAGACAGGCACAGTGGCCCAAGGCCCAGCCACCACTGATCTTTGACTCTTTAAGGAAAGCTAAGTGGAAAGTCAACCTGTGTGTCAGTGGATGTGGACAGTACGGAGCACAGTTTGTGATCAGCAAGGACAATGTTACTGCTCCCCTTTGCGGGATTCTCAAATGCTGTCACCAGGTAAGGGTGGCAAAGAAACAGAGCTCTGTATTTTAAAAATGCTATTATTGTGTATGATTTGTAAAATAATAATAAATTCTGGTGGTTTTAATATGCTTGGCTTAGGGAGCGGCACTATTAGGAGGTGTGGCCTTGTTGGAGTGGGTGTGGTCTTGTTGGAGGAAGTGCTTCTCTGTAAGAGTGGGCTTTGAGACCTTCCTCCTAACCACACAGGAGCCAGTCTTCTCCTAGTGGCCTACAGATGAAGATGTAGAACTCTCAGCTCCGCCTGCACCATGCCTGCCTGGATGCTGCCATGCTTCTGCCTTGATGATAATGGACTGAACCTCTGAACAAGCCCCAATTAAATGTTGTCCTTATAAGAGTTGCCTTGGTCATGGTGTCTGTTCACAGCAGTAAAACCCTAAGATGATGATGATGACGATGATGACGATGATGATGATGATAGTATGGCATTTTCATACATGTATACAATGTATTTCAACCATATTCCTCTGCTTCCAGTCTTTCTTATTTTTTGCCCTCCAGCTGGCAGCTCCTCTTCCAAAATGGTCCCTTTGTTTCACTAAAATGTTTCTTCTTTCTTTCTTTCTTTCTCTCTTTAAAATAGGTTCTTCACATGAGAGAAACTGGGGTTGCTTTGGATTTTGTTGGGTTTTTTTTCTTCTGAGACTGGCGTACTTTTGGTTACTATGATGGCACCCATTTTCTTATAAATGACATAATTGTATTCTTTATGAATAAATATATTCATTTGTGTATATATATATATATATAGCATATTTTATTTATTTATTTATTTATTGAGTTTTAGTGTGACTGACCAGAAACATTTTAATGCAAAATTTATTGGCTGGCAACATAACCCTAAATAATCCAAAGAATTTATTAGCTGGCAACATATCCCTGAATAATCCAAAGAATTCTGTTTTAAGTAGAACACATAACAACAATCATTTAAAATAACTAATCAAGTGCTGGAGATATGGCTCAGCGGTTAAGAGCTCTGACTGCTCTTCCAAAGTTTGTGAGTTCAAGTCCCAGCAACAACATGATGGCTCACAACCATCCATAATGAGATCTGACTCCCTCTTCTGGGGTGTCTGAAGATAGCTGCAGTGAGTGGGGCTGGAGAGAGAGCTGGAGAGTTGGCTCAGCAGTTAAGAGTACTGACCACTCTTCTGGAGGTCTTGAGTTCAAATCCCAGCAACTACACGGTGGCTCACAACCATCTGTAATGGGATCTGATGCCTTCTTCTGGTGTGTCTGAAAAATAGCTACAGTATACTTGCATATAATACATAAATCTTATTAAAAAAAAAAAAAAAGTTTTTGCCAAAGCTCCCGGAAGGCTTTTTGGCTCCAGCCATGGTCACATATCACGCCCCTGTAGAGGCGTCGCCACACAGCCCCAACCCCTCCCTAGGTTAGTGAGACACCTAGAGGCCTAGCCACACCCCTTCCCAGTTACTATATCTGCCCTGCCTCTCTGGGAGAGGCAGGAGGTACAATTCTATCCATGCCACTTTCCACATGATGAAAATAAACACCTTAGAATTATGGACTGTCTCTTCATCTGGACCCGCCATGGGAAGCAAGGGATCTGTCCCTCGATTAATGAGCTGCAGCTAATCTCTTGACATGGGAACCCCAGCGCTCCTAGATGGTACCCATTCACCCAAACCTAAGCAGCTAGCCCGGTGCCCAAAGCAGCCAAGACCTGGTCCCAGCGGGAAACCCCAACCTGCCGGATGGACTGTGGGGGAAGATGTGCGGCCGCTTCCCACATGTCCTGTCCCACCCAGAGCCTCAGCGCCCTGGGACAGACACGTGGGGCTTCATTCCACTGCGCAGGATTGCTCTCACCAGCATACCTTGCTACCAACCCTGAGGTTTCCAGCCTAGGGGCTAGGCCTTCCTCCAGAGGCTATTCCCTATTCACTATATAATCCAGACATTTTTGTCTTCCCCCTTCTCCCTTTCTCTCTCTCTCTCTCCCTCCAACCCCCATAAGCTCTTTCTTTCTTCTCCTTTCTTCTTTCCCTTCCCATGGTGACTTCTCTGGCCTCAGTTCTTGAGGCCGGTGAACTCCCCAGAGATCAACTTCCCAATAAACCTGAGTTTAATATAATCTAATCTGGCTTGAATTGGCTCATTTCTCCCGGTGGAGAATTAATTGATCTGTTATTTTATCATTAAAGTTTCTGCTAATCTCCTTCTCATATAATTTTGCTTTCCTCTTCTTCCTGGTGTTAAGCAGGGCTTAAATACCATCCTCATAGATATTTTTAGTAATCTTGCTATATGGTTATAAGATCATACAAATATTTTGTTTAAAGCTTTTGATTTTTTTCAATCTTGCTCGTTCTCTTATGACCCACTGTTTTACTCTGTTTTGAGATTATATCTGCATTAATATATATATTGTTTCTAACTGTTGTATAGTGTTTTGTTATGTGAGCAATGCATTTCATGTTTTCCCATAAAATGAACAATGCTGTAATTGACTTCCCTGGGTATGTTCCCTTATGTTAGACTTTTCTGGGGTTGGTGTCTGTGAGTTAACAGATGCTAGCTGATATAACAGCTATAGGCTAAATCTTCAGTAGTTTAATGAAACCCATTACTTATTTATGTAAAGGTCATGTACGTAAAGGGTAGGAAAGACACATCTGTTCTCTAGAGCCAGTCAGAGACCCAGGCTGAAGGAAGACCTGCCGCTTTTAAAGATCAGCCTGTGTGTCAATATCCAGCCAGAAGATCAGCCTTTTCATCTCTCTAGGTCAGAAGCTATGTCCACTCATGTACTCTGATAAAATTATCATTCTTAAATTACAGCCTACAAAAACCCAGGAGACCTAAATGCCTGGAAAGAATGGTGACTCTTACTGACCTCATCCCCAAAGCTACTTGGCCTGTGAAAGGGGAACATGGTTACTGATGGGCAACTGACTCTCCCTGCCATTGCCTGACACTGGCATTGCCAATGTTTTCAAGGAAGAGCTGTTGGCTATTAAGATTTTTTGCTTTTAGGGCCATTTCCTTTGCTAAGGACGGTGATACAGGTGGGAGGGCTTGGTAGCAGCAGAAATACTAACTCACTCCTAGCTACTGCTTGTCACCCTATCTGTGTTCAATGAAAGAACCTTTTGTGGGTTGTTTATCACTGGTGGATGGGGCTGAGACAAGGGTAAGGCAGTGACTCTTCACCATTTCCCAGTCTCTGAGAGAGACTGCAGTGGCCACAAGTAGGTACCAAGTAACCTTGCAAGTGGCAACTTCGAAGAAATGGATCAGAAGAATAGACTCGTTCAGCCATATGTTAATGCAACAGAAATGCCAAGGGTGGGCTTTCTCAGGCCAACATCTTTGAGATGTAAATGGGCCTCTACTCTACTCTTCTAGAAACTAGACTGCCTTCAGAACCTCAAGCCATCTGATCACCTATCCCTGACTGAAAAAGAGGAAGGACATAAAACAAACCACATCCTTCGGGCAGTGGTGGCGCACGCCTTTAATCCCAGCACTTGGGAGGCAGAGGCAGGTGAATTTTTGAGTTCGAGACCAGCCTGGTCTACAGAGTGAGTTCCAGGACAGCCAGGGCTACACAGAGAAACCCTGTCTTGAAAAACAAACAAACAAACAAACAAAAACACGTCCTAATTGATTTCAAGTAAACATCCATATCAAGAGGAGAAAAAGGGCTGGAGACGAGTTTTAGATCTGTCTTTTGAAAAAAGGGTTTAAAATAAGAGGGATGTACCAACCAAAAAAAAAACTTTCCTTTCAGCGAAGTATCAATCGGTCACCTCAGGGGAACTTTCTTTAGCAAGTTTGGATAATATCATGGATTACAATGATAACTTTATATCTATAATTCCTTAACAGTTGACAATTATATGAGACCAATGAAAGGTATAGCAAGTGCAATTGAGAGACTCTCAGCTTTCCTACTATGGCCACATATTATACACCCACCAAAAAGAATATCCGTGTGTGCTATGCAGTATCTCTAGGCTATTTGTTAAGTGTAAAATCGAATATGTACATGTAAAACAAATAGTTGTATAAAAGTATACTTACATAAACATATATAGCACATATAAGAAAGAGTCTCTGGATTATAAACAAAAAACCAGGAATTACATTTGCAAAAGCTGCTTTAACAGAGGAAGTAAGAAAGTTAAAAAGTCACAAGCTGTTTGTCATCTCACAGTTTTAAATGTCTGGAGTAGCTGTCCGGATGTGTGCACATACCTATGAATTTGTGTGTTTGTGTTTAAATGTGAGGAAGAATGTGGTACAGTAGACAATCCAATCCTCTACTAAGGATTAAACCTCTGTAAGAGTGGACCTAGTAACTATCATTATAGTTAAAAGAGGGCTGGAGAGATGGCTTAGCCGTTAAGAGCACTGACTACTATTCCAGAGGTCCTGAGTTCAATTCCCACCAACCACATGACAGCTCACAACTGTGTGTAATTTTAGTTCTAGGAGATCTGACGCCCTCTTCTGGCCTCTGTGGGTACCAGGCACACACACGGTACACAGACTCACGTTCAAGTAAAATAGCCATATACATAAAGTAAGGATATAAAATTTTAAAATTAAAGGAAAAAAAAGTCAGATTTTATAAGACGTAGCTTCTATTTCTTTAGTGTCTTGATCAGTCCACCACTCGAAGGAACATGATCCAACTATTAAAGAATAGCTGTGGCTCTGTAAGGGCTTCTCAGTGCCAGGACCACATCCCTGCAGAATGGTCTTCTTGCAAGTCTGCAAGAAACAGACTTGACCTTGTCCAAAGGGTAGTTGACAAAGAAGAATGGGGGGAATCACAAAGCAAACAGCCCAGAAGCATAGTCACAGAATGGCCCAGTCTAAAGGAACACAGGTAAAACTACCAAACACACTTTACATGATCGTCTCATGTTTCCTTGCTGATAAGAATTGATTTTTAAATTTTATTTATTTATTTTTGTTTTTTGAGACAGGACCTCACTATGTAGTTCTGCTATCCTGGAACTCACTGTATAGATAACGCTGGCCTCAAGCTCACAGAGATCCATGTGCCTCTGCCTCTCAAGTGCTAGAATTAAAACACTGGCTTGATTAGTTTTTTTTAAATAAGATTTATGTATTATATGCAAGTATACTGTAGCT
>JADRCH010000167.1:4609056-4659735 GCA_019843965.1 Rhynchomys soricoides
AGCTACAGTATACTTGCATATAATACATAAATCTTATTTAAAAAAAACTAATCAAGCCAGTGTTTTAATTCTAGCACTTGAGAGGCAGAGGCACATGGATCTCTGTGAGCTTGAGGCCAGCGTTATCTATACAGTGAGTTCCAGGATAGCAGAACTACATAGTGAGGTCCTGTCTCAAAAAACAAAAATAAATAAATAAAATTTAAAAATCAATTCTTATCAGCAAGGAAACATGAGACGATCATGTAAAGTGTGTTTGGTAGTTTTACCTGTGTTCCTTTAGACTGGGCCATTCTGTGACTATGCTTCTGGGCTGTTTGCTTTGTGATTCCCCCCATTCTTCTTTGTCAACTACCCTTTGGACAAGGTCAAGTCTGTTTCTTGCAGACTTGCAAGAAGACCATTCTGCAGGGATGTGGTCCTGGCACTGAGAAGCCCTTACAGAGCCACAGCTATTCTTTAATAGTTGGATCATGTTCCTTCGAGTGGTGGACTGATCAAGACACTAAAGAAATAGAAGCTACGTCTTATAAAATCTGACTTTTTTTTCCTTTAATTTTAAAATTTTATATCCTTACTTTATGTATATGGCTATTTTACTTGAACGTGAGTCTGTGTACCGTGTGTGTGCCTGGTACCCACAGAGGCCAGAAGAGGGCGTCAGATCTCCTAGAACTAAAATTACACACAGTTGTGAGCTGTCATGTGGTTGGTGGGAATTGAACTCAGGACCTCTGGAATAGTAGTCAGTGCTCTTAACGGCTAAGCCATCTCTCCAGCCCTCTTTTAACTATAATGATAGTTACTAGGTCCACTCTTACAGAGGTTTAATCCTTAGTAGAGGATTGGATTGTCTACTGTACCACATTCTTCCTCACATTTAAACACAAACACACAAATTCATAGGTATGTGCACACATCCGGACAGCTACTCCAGACATTTAAAACTGTGAGATGACAAACAGCTTGTGACTTTTTAACTTTCTTACTTCCTCTGTTAAAGCAGCTTTTGCAAATGTAATTCCTGGTTTTTTGTTTATAATCCAGAGACTCTTTCTTATATGTGCTATATATGTTTATGTAAGTATACTTTTATACAACTATTTGTTTTACATGTACATATTCGATTTTACACTTAACAAATAGCCTAGAGATACTGCATAGCACACACGGATATTCTTTTTGGTGGGTGTATAATATGTGGCCATAGTAGGAAAGCTGAGAGTCTCTCAATTGCACTTGCTATACCTTTCATTGGTCTCATATAATTGTCAACTGTTAAGGAATTATAGATATAAAGTTATCATTGTAATCCATGATATTATCCAAACTTGCTAAAGAAAGTTCCCCTGAGGTGACCGATTGATACTTCGCTGAAAGGAAAGTTTTTTTTTTGGTTGGTACATCCCTCTTATTTTAAACCCTTTTTTCAAAAGACAGATCTAAAACTCGTCTCCAGCCCTTTTTCTCCTCTTGATATGGATGTTTACTTGAAATCAATTAGGACGTGTTTTTGTTTGTTTGTTTGTTTGTTTTTCAAGACAGGGTTTCTCTGTGTAGCCCTGGCTGTCCTGGAACTCACTCTGTAGACCAGGCTGGTCTCGAACTCAAAAATTCACCTGCCTCTGCCTCCCAAGTGCTGGGATTAAAGGCGTGCGCCACCACTGCCCGAAGGATGTGGTTTGTTTTATGTCCTTCCTCTTTTTCAGTCAGGGATAGGTGATCAGATGGCTTGAGGTTCTGAAGGCAGTCTAGTTTCTAGAAGAGTAGAGTAGAGGCCCATTTACATCTCAAAGATGTTGGCCTGAGAAAGCCCACCCTTGGCATTTCTGTTGCATTAACATATGGCTGAACGAGTCTATTCTTCTGATCCATTTCTTCGAAGTTGCCACTTGCAAGGTTACTTGGTACCTACTTGTGGCCACTGCAGTCTCTCTCAGAGACTGGGAAATGGTGAAGAGTCACTGCCTTACCCTTGTCTCAGCCCCATCCACCAGTGATAAACAACCCACAAAAGGTTCTTTCATTGAACACAGATAGGGTGACAAGCAGTAGCTAGGAGTGAGTTAGTATTTCTGCTGCTACCAAGCCCTCCCACCTGTATCACCGTCCTTAGCAAAGGAAATGGCCCTAAAAGCAAAAAATCTTAATAGCCAACAGCTCTTCCTTGAAAACATTGGCAATGCCAGTGTCAGGCAATGGCAGGGAGAGTCAGTTGCCCATCAGTAACCATGTTCCCCTTTCACAGGCCAAGTAGCTTTGGGGATGAGGTCAGTAAGAGTCACCATTCTTTCCAGGCATTTAGGTCTCCTGGGTTTTTGTAGGCTGTAATTTAAGAATGATAATTTTATCAGAGTACATGAGTGGACATAGCTTCTGACCTAGAGAGATGAAAAGGCTGATCTTCTGGCTGGATATTGACACACAGGCTGATCTTTAAAAGCGGCAGGTCTTCCTTCAGCCTGGGTCTCTGACTGGCTCTAGAGAACAGATGTGTCTTTCCTACCCTTTACGTACATGACCTTTACATAAATAAGTAATGGGTTTCATTAAACTACTGAAGATTTAGCCTATAGCTGTTATATCAGCTAGCATCTGTTAACTCACAGACACCAACCCCAGAAAAGTCTAACATAAGGGAACATACCCAGGGAAGTCAATTACAGCATTGTTCATTTTATGGGAAAACATGAAATGCATTGCTCACATAACAAAACACTATACAACAGTTAGAAACAATATATATATTAATGCAGATATAATCTCAAAACAGAGTAAAACAGTGGGTCATAAGAGAACGAGCAAGATTGAAAAAAATCAAAAGCTTTAAACAAAATATTTGTATGATCTTATAACCATATAGCAAGATTACTAAAAATATCTATGAGGATGGTATTTAAGCCCTGCTTAACACCAGGAAGAAGAGGAAAGCAAAATTATATGAGAAGGAGATTAGCAGAAACTTTAATGATAAAATAACAGATCAATTAATTCTCCACCGGGAGAAATGAGCCAATTCAAGCCAGATTAGATTATATTAAACTCAGGTTTATTGGGAAGTTGATCTCTGGGGAGTTCACCGGCCTCAAGAACTGAGGCCAGAGAAGTCACCATGGGAAGGGAAAGAAGAAAGGAGAAGAAAGAAAGAGCTTATGGGGGTTGGAGGGAGAGAGAGAGAGAGAAAGGGAGAAGGGGGAAGACAAAAATGTCTGGATTATATAGTGAATAGGGAATAGCCTCTGGAGGAAGGCCTAGCCCCTAGGCTGGAAACCTCAGGGTTGGTAGCAAGGTATGCTGGTGAGAGCAATCCTGCGCAGTGGAATGAAGCCCCACGTGTCTGTCCCAGGGCGCTGAGGCTCTGGGTGGGACAGGACATGTGGGAAGCGGCCGCACATCTTCCCCCACAGTCCATCCGGCAGGTTGGGGTTTCCCGCTGGGACCAGGTCTTGGCTGCTTTGGGCACCGGGCTAGCTGCTTAGGTTTGGGTGAATGGGTACCATCTAGGAGCGCTGGGGTTCCCATGTCAAGAGATTAGCTGCAGCTCATTAATCGAGGGACAGATCCCTTGCTTCCCATGGCGGGTCCAGATGAAGAGACAGTCCATAATTCTAAGGTGTTTATTTTCATCATGTGGAAAGTGGCATGGATAGAATTGTACCTCCTGCCTCTCCCAGAGAGGCAGGGCAGATATAGTAACTGGGAAGGGGTGTGGCTAGGCCTCTAGGTGTCTCACTAACCTAGGGAGGGGTTGGGGCTGTGTGGCGACGCCTCTACAGGGGCGTGATATGTGACCATGGCTGGAGCCAAAAAGCCTTCCGGGAGCTTTGGCAAAAACTTTTTTTTTTTTTTTAATAAGATTTATGTATTATATGCAAGTATACTGTAGCTATTTTTCAGACACACCAGAAGAGGGCATCAGATCCCATTACAGATGGTTGTGAGCCACCGTGTAGTTGCTGGGATTTGAACTCAAGACCTCCAGAAGAGTGGTCAGTACTCTTAACTGCTGAGCCAACTCTCCAGCTCTCTCTCCAGCCCCACTCACTGCAGCTATCTTCAGACACCCCAGAAGAGGGAGTCAGATCTCATTATGGATGGTTGTGAGCCATCATGTTGTTGCTGGGACTTGAACTCACAAACTTTGGAAGAGCAGTCAGAGCTCTTAACCGCTGAGCCATATCTCCAGCACTTGATTAGTTATTTTAAATTATTGTTGTTATGTGTTCTACTTAAAACAGAATTCTTTGGATTATTCAGGGAGCTTTGGCAAAAACTTTTTCCGGTCCCTTGCAAACTACTCCTCCCGGTCTCCCAGAGTTTTCAGCCTGTGCTCAACCGAATACCAGACTGCCTGCCCAATCTCTGCCCCACAATATGCCAAGTAGGGACTGAGGGAGACTAGGAGAACCTGGATGCCAAGCCTGCACCTCAGTCCCTTGTCCCAGGGGGGTCTGAGACCATACAATAACTTTTATTCATGTTTTGACTGTTTTCACTTCACTTTTAACTCATTAGTGATGGTTCCATAAAGATGCTTTTCACTCTGGTGAAGAAGGCATTTCTTCAGTGGTAATGTTCCATTCCCACGGAGACTCACTGCAAAAGTAACAGCGCTCAGACTGAGAATCTTTGCTGTGTATGATCAAAACGGGCACGTTCAATACCCTGGAGTATGCTCAAAGCAAGCCACTTCCTCTAGGGAAAGAGCGAAATGGACCTTGGCACCCACTTGACTCACATTTAGGTTTAAATGATATTTCTCAATTAGAGACCCTGGTGAAGTGAGTGGGTGCTTCTGGTCTGCAGGATCAAGAAACACTCAAGCCAAGTCTCCCCATGGGCCTGCTCACTAGAGGAGCCTTTGGTAAACTTCTTAACTTGCTATGCCCACTGAATTTCACACTTGTCTGGCCAGGTGTGTTGAAACTGCAGAACCCAACAAACAGCTAGAAAGCAAGGCTCCCATGAATATGCATTGTGTATCATATGTCATTCTCAAAACTCAATAAATTCTCCCATTTTAAAGTCAATCTAATACCTTTCATGCATATGAAGTGCATGTGCTTTGTCTAAATATAGCCATGTTTCAAGTATTCTAGATCTTTCTATGTGGTAACCCATTAAGTAGATAGAATCCTGATGACTCCGACACCTTCTGGTTCAATTGAGCTTTCTCACCTATGTAGGCAGCTTAAGGGACTGTTTACATTTGTAATTCTGTTGTGGGATATGTGTTTTATTCCCAGGGCAAAGAGAAATTTTAATTGAGCTGGTTTCTTATGTTTTGCAGTCCAGGGGATTAAACCCAGAACCTCACCCAAACTAGGCAAGCACTTTCCCACCAGGCTGCATCTCCAGCCCACAGAGCTTCTGGTCTAGGTTATCCCTAGGGCAACTGGTGATTACATTTTGATGCTTATGAAGCTATTGAATTGCTGCTCTCAGGTACAGGGTTATTTTCCTTATTGGGCTTTATATGTTAATAACTTTTTGAACGTTTCAAAACAAGAATCAAAAGTTCAGAGTCGTTCCGGTTGTTTTCAGGAAGGGTGTGTTGCCTTACTTGTGTGTTAATTTGTACTTTTAGATGGGGTCACACTGCATAGCCCCACTGGCCTTGAACTATCAATTGATCCATCAGCTTCCTGAGTGAGGGTTGGAATTGCTGCTATGTGCCACCACTCTGGCTTGAAATGTTCTCTTTTGACTATGATCTTTGAGATGCTGAGAAGGATAACTGTCCCCAGGCTTTAGGTGGCCTCAGCATTCAGGGGAATTCCCCTGGTCTACTGCCCTTAGGTGGTTTGTGAAAATTAATGAGGAAGAACATTATTTCCAATTAATATGAATCCCTATAGGCTTCCCAAGCAGGCTATCTAAATGGCATTGGATTAGAGCCAGTTATGCAAATGGATATAGAAAGCACATGCTAATCATGTCTGTCTAGCAGAGCCATCTGCCACCTTACCAAACCCTGGACTTCCAAGTGACAGTTTCCTTTAATTGTAGGGTAAAAAGTTTGCTGGCTCATTCATGTTGAACAACGGTTGATTAACTACCTATTACATCTGGTTAGAAATTCTAGGCTTCACAGAACTGGTAATGGGAGAAACAGACAGTTACCAAGCAAGCAAATTAATAAACCAGATACTTTTCATTTGTTTTGAGGCCATGAATAAAATAAAATAGGGTGATGTGATGGAGACTGGGGTAAGTGTGCCCTTGAGAAAAGGCTGGATAGGGGTATGCCTTGTGGTCTGCGATCCAGCATAGCGGAGGAGGCAGCCCTGTGAAGATGTGGGGACACAAGGGTCCAGGAAGAGAAGAAGGCAGGTGCAGATTCTCTAGGATGGGCACATACTCAGGGCACCCTGGGAGCAAAAGATGTCTTCTGTGGTGGCCCACTAAGGGAGCATACAAAATGGAAGATTTGAAGTCAGCGGTATAGACAGAGCAGGCCCGTGGAACTTAGCACCTATGCAACAAAGGAGAAGCTATTATGAGATTTTACAGAGGAAGACGATCTGATTCATTTTCTCAAAGATCACTCTTCATGCGGTATGGAAATAGATTCATTTTGTTGGGTTTTTTTTATCATAAAATTTAATTGCTAGAGAATTTTAGAGAAATGTTCCATTAACAGTACAAATCAACACAGCACTTCTAATGAACAGTTTGCCATCAAGTACCAAAGTATAAGTTGTGCATAAAATTTTATCTAGTAAATTTATTTCTAGGAATTTATGTTGACAAAAATATGTATGTACTGTGGGATATATATCACAGTATTATATACAATGGTGAATTATGAGAAGCATGTCAAAATTAAATACAGAAGTAATAAATTGTGAAATTACTTGTAGACATTTCTATATTAAAATGCTATTTTTTGGCTAAAACTTTAGAAGCCAGTATTATCATCATCTTATACTTTCGCATTATAAATATGATTAAAACAAATTAAATCACTTTGTAAAAACATTATGCAATTGGAAATTATTTCTGACAGATCAATTCTTACAGTTTTATAGGCCATTCAGTTTTTCTCCTTTGAAATGACAATGGAAAGTTGACTTCAGTCAAAATAGCACACAATGTCTTAAGTCACATGTTTAATGTTAAGGAAACATTTGATAATAAGGGAAAGTGATTGTTGCTTCCTGTTATTTTTGTTGTTAGAGGTGGTATTATGTTTGTGTGGCTATCTTCTTTCGGGCTTGTTGAAAGATTACTTTCTTGCTTTTTCTAGGGTGTAGTTCCTCTCCTTGTGTTGATGTTTTCCATCTATTATCCTTTGTAGGGCCGGATTTGTGGAAACATATTGTGTAAATTTGGTTTTGTCATGGAATATCTTCGTTTCTTCACCTATGGTAATTGAGAGTTTTGCTGGGTATAGTAGCCTGGGCTGGCATTTGTGTTCTTAGGGGCTGTATGAGATCTGCCCAGGATCTTCTAGCTTTCATAGTCTCTGGCGAGAAGTCTGGTGTAATTCTGATAGGTCTGCCTTTAAATGTTGCTTGATCTTTTTCCCTTAGTGCTTTTAATGTTCTTTCTTTGTTTAGAGCATTCGGTGTTTTGAGTATTATGTGCCGGGAGGAATTTCTTTTCTGGTCCAGTCTATTTGGAGTTCTGTAGGCTTCTTGTATGCTTATGTTCATCTCTTTCTTTAGGTTAAGGAAGTTTTCTTCTATAATTTTGTTGAAGATATTTACTGGCCCTTTAAGTTGGGAATCTTCACTCTCTTCTATACCTATTATCCTCAGGTTCTGTCTTCTCATTGTGTCCTGGATTTCCTGGATGTTTTGGGTTAGGAGGTTTTTGCATTTTGCATTTTCTTTGACTGTTGAGTCAGTGTTTTCTATGGTATCTTCTGCACCTGAGATTCTCTCTTCTATCTCTTGTATTCTGTTGGTGATGCTTGCATTTGTGACTCCTGATCTCTTTCCTAGGTTTTCTAACTCCCGGGTTGTCTCCCTTTGTGATTTCTTTATTGTTTCTGTTCCGTTTTTAGATCCTGGATGGTTTTGTTCAATTCTTTCACCTGTTTAGTTGTGTTTTCCTGTAATTCTTTAAGGGATTTTTGTGTTTCCTCTTTAAGGGCTATAGCTGTTTACCTGTATTTTCCTGTATTTCTTTCTTTCTTTTTCTTTTCTTTTTTTTTTTTTTTTTTTTTTTTTGAGACAGAGTTTCTCTGTGTAGCCCTGGCTATCCTGGAGCTCACTCTGTAGACCAGGATGGCCTCAAACTCAGAAATCCACCTGCCTCTGCCTCCCGAGTGCTGGGATTACAGGCGTGTGCCACCACTGTCCAGCCTCCTCTGTTTCTTTAAGTGAGTTATTTATGTTCTTTTAAAAGTCTTCTGTCATCATCATGAGAAGTGATTTTAGATCCAGATCTTGCTTTTCTGCTGTGATGGGGTATCCAGGACTTGCTTTGGTGGGAGGATTGGATTCTAATGATGCCAAGTAACCTCGTTTCTGTTGTTTATGTTCTGTACCTGCCTCCTGCCATCTGGTTGTCTCTAGTTCTACCTGTCCTCCCTATTGACTGGAGCCTGTCCTTCCAGTGATCCTGGTTGTGTCAGAGCTCCTCAGAGACCAGCTGTCTCTGGGATCCTGTGATCCTGGATGTGACAGAGCTCCTGGGAGTTAAGCTGCCTCTGGGCCCCTGAGATCCTGGTGTGACCAAGCTCCTGGGATCCCGGGATCCTGGGAGTGTTAGAGCACCTGAGAGTGGAGCTTCCTCTGGGTGTTGTGGGACTGGCTGAGGAGTTTGCTCCCAAGATCTGCTCAGGGCACCGGCCCAGACTGGAAGGAGCCTATGTCACCTGTCCAGCGGAGTTCCTGGGTCCCTAGATCCCACTGGTCCCAGGTACTCCTGGTGTTGGGATAGATATTGAGTCCTCTTCACCTCTGATCTTATGATCCAGGGCGTGTTAGAGCGCCTGGGAGTGAAGCTTCCTCTGGGTGTTGTCAGAATATATTCATTTTATGCCAATGATATGGGCAAGCATTGATTTATCTTCCCAGGTCAGTGACAGGATTATTATTTTCATTTTCCCTTGCAAACTCAGATTAGCATATGGTGTCTCTTGTTATTGTTCTCCTCTACAGATTTGACTTCTAGAAATACCAAGGCCTTTTGAGGCAATTCCTATGCCTGGAGAACACACCCACAGTGGCCTAGATGGACAATAGGCCCTTTGTCCCCTGCTTTCCTAGAAAACAAGTCTGTTGCTAGACTTGGGAAAGCCTCAGTTCAACCCTGTCAAGTACCACAAGTTTTTGATCAGTCTTCTCCTCATGATCCATCACAGTGGCTCTGTAGTTTTCTTTCAAAGAAGAAACCTTTTCCTACCAGGCTGTTGACCTCATGACACAGGTCAGAGGCCTCAGAACTATGGCCAATGAAAGGAGTATTAAGCATGAGCTTCATTAATAGATGGGAATGTCTGGTCTTCAAGATGTCAAGGTGAACCCTAAGCTTAACTGTTGTCACAACAGTAAGCACTGACTGTAGTCAGTCAGTTTAGGCTAGGTCTTGCCAAGCACTCACCTAAATCAGGTGTTGGCAGATGTTTTCTGTGAGAGAGCAGAGTGTAAATTTATTCGGTATTGTTAGTCATATGGTCTCTGTCATAAGTTTTGCTACTGTACTGAGAAAGCAAACACAGGTAACATACAGAAAAGAACCCAGGCACTATTCCAACAAGATCTGTTTCCCAGAGCCCCATAGGGGCTGGAGTTGATTTGGCCCCGTAGGATACAGACACCTGTTCTGCGTAGCTGGTGAATGTTAACTTGTTTGGCATTTGGATGGTCTGGTTATCGCTATCCTAATCTCATAGGTGAAGATCCTGAGGCTGAGAGTCATGAAACTGGCCTCAGATAGCTGGCCACACACAGTGCAGAGCTGAGGGGCTACCCACACAGCAACTCCAGGAGTTGGGCCAGGGCCAGACCTGGCTTACTGCTCTGTAGATTGCAATGAAAATTTTATGACCTATCTGGTTTCTTTATCTATAAAAATGCCTAGTCACAAGATTGTTATTGGAGAAATGAACCAACAGCCAAATGCTTGCTTCAGCACCAACACCCTGCAGTAACTCTTCTGTGGATCACTCTCTGTTTCTCAGTCCTTTGGACACTCAGAGACTTAGGGCTACTGGGGACACCTATGACAAGGCTTGTGATGGCTTTGACCATTATAGGAGTGGTAGTATTAGCCTAAGAACTTGTTATGTTTTCCCACTACTTGTCCCCACCGTTATTTCAAGGGACAAATGGAAGGGAAAGAGAAGTGTGAAGAATTGAAAATTTAGGGGATAACAGAAATTCTGTAACAGAGTATGCAAATGTGAGAAATGTGTGTTATTGTTTTCTTTCTCTAAAAGCATGAATATTTTAATAGCCATGCTAGGAAACTGTTAGCTTAAAGCCAATCCGATGAATAAAGACCACGAGAACCTTTCATGTTCTTCCCATGCTGAACATGCTCTATGTGGTTGATCTTTACAGATGTTCATCTCATTATTTTTATGAGACTGGAATGGTCTCCATTGCCCTCCAGGGGTATCCAGACTGTGTTTCTCTCCCTTTTGTAAATATAAGATGCCATTCGTCACCGACAGATTCTCTCAGCATGCTATAGCTTAAGAGCAGAGGCTACGGGCTCTTATTAGATTATCAAAAACATATCTGAAAAACCACACAAGAACTTAAGTTTCCATGCCCTCTTTTTCTTTACATTTGTATATAGAGAGATGAAAAGACCAAACCACAGAACTCGCCCCCCCTTTTAAAGTGCTTTTAAGTGCAGCAAGTTTCTCTATATAAGAAGCAAATAGAAATGAGGACAGAGGCTGACACATTTTCAATGTGTCAGAAGGAAAGAATCCATAGTGGCAATATTTATAACTTGAGAACTCACTGTGTGCTAGACACTGCAGTGGGTGCTGTGGGAGTCAGACAATTTAGGATTAGGAATAGAATTCTTCCCAACAATTCCTGGCTAGCTGAGAGACAAATGGATTGTGCGTGAAGAAACTGGAGCACTACAGCCCTAAAGGGGCATGCATAAGCATCCCCACCCAAGGCTCAGGGAACATAGGAAAAGGACATTGGAAGGCCTAGAGCAGGTGGATGGGTGGGGGATTCTGAAAGGCCATCTTTTAGGCACGACACGGCTATTGCTCATAAGTTTTTACCCCAGCTGAGGAACTATTGGTAGTCAATGACTCCTGGAAAAGGAAGAATTTGGGGGGGGGGAGTTGGCCATTAGTGGGTTGCTCATGCTTCAGTGTATAGCCCCTCCCCACAATCATAAAAGATGGAAGCACCATTAATTAGACTTAGTGCATTACTGAATAAGAAGGAGGAGGAGAAGAGGAAAAGGAGGAAGAGGAAGAAGAGGAGGAGGAGGAAGAGGAGGGGAGAAAGAAGAGGAGGAGGAAGAGGAAGAGGAAGTAGAAGACTACAATGACATGAAGTTGGGAAGAGGATGTGTTGGGGTGTCCAGGGAACGTCGAGAAGGTAGGGTGAATATGACCAAAACACATTGTGAATATTTGTGAAATCATTAAAGAAAAAAATTACACATACTATATGTATATGTGTATGAAACTGGGGAGACCCAGAAGGGCAGTTCCTACTGATAATTATAGATGTAGGCCCATCACTCGCTAGGGAGGTTGGAGTACATTGCTCACTGGATCTTCACAACAGCTCTGCAAGATGCTGTCTGCATTTCTATTTTACACATGAAAAAATCGAGGATCAGTTCAAAGACACCGTACTATTTAGCACAAGCTGATTTTCCATGTTCACAGAAAACATCAATCCCATCTATGTTATGTTTCCAGCCCTGAGGATGAAATGAGCAGGTCTCTCTCCCATAAATGTGCAGCACAAGGCAGGACACAGATGGGGCATGCAGTCTGCTCTGGATAGGTGTGCCACCAAGACCTACAGAAGCCACTGCATATTGAGCTGTCTGAGGCCTAGGAAGTAGAAATTAGAACCCAGATCTGTCCACACCAAAAAATGTCCTTCTCTATTGTTTTGCACTTATAATTTGACCATAAAGCCAATTTTCAGAAATTTTACAGTAAGAAAAAATAAAAGAGGAGAAAAGGAGTTTTTTGGGTTTTTTGGTTTTGTTTTGTTTTGTTTTGACTGATCCACAGGGTAGGGAAGAGTTGGTCCCACTCTCTCTGCTTGTCTCCCCTGAAGGGGTCATACTTAATGTTTCTGTGCAATTGCCCTGCAGCATCTGGTCTTTTCCTTTGACCCCAAAGGCACACCCTACTCTGGCTGCAGTGAGAGGAGAGTCCAGTTAGGAAGATAAGTGACATCCAGATGATCAGAGAAAGAAAGTTATACTGCAACTACTTGGGCATAGCCCTGAGATGCCCTAGAAACCCAAGGATCCCACACTGAGAGTAAAATGTCAAGATTTAGTTTTGTTTTCTAGCACTTTGAATTGAATCTAGGACTTAGTACATGGTATATAAGTACTCTGCCCTGGAACTCTTTCTTAGTCTTCGTAGTTTCATATATAACATGAAATAACTTTACCAGTAAACATACATAACTGAGTATATGTATGTGTGCTGTATGTGTGCAGAAGCCCTTGGAGGTCAGAAGGGTGTTGGATTCCCTGGAACTGGAGTTATAGGTGGTTGTGAACTGCCTGATGTGGGTGCTGGGAACCTAACTCAGGTCCTCTGCAAGAGCAGCAAGTGTTATTAATTGCTAAGTCATCTTGTCAGCTCCTAGCCTTTGGTTTTTTGAGAAAAGATCTCACTCTGTAGCCCAAGCTGGCCTCAAACTCAAAATCCTCTTGCCCCAGCTTCCTGAATTTAGGGATTAAAAGATGGTGCACTAATGTGCTTGGTCAAAATGCAGGTATGTTTTAAAGGCTTAAAGTCCAACCTGTTGTTAATCATTCACACTCGAGTTGAAGTAAAGAATGTAAAAGATGTGAACAGCTAAGGGAAAGAAAGAATCATGGGAGAAGAAGCAAATATTTTCCCAGTGGGGAAGGGGGAAAAGTAAATAAATGGAAGATAACATTCCAAGATCGCAATGTCACCAAGATGTAGCCTCTGGTGGGAGTTTGTGGCAGAGACTTTGTTTCTTGACCAAAGCAGGTAGATTTTAGTCGGGGGAGAAGCACAAAGCTAACGGACAAAGCTTGTCCCTGAACTGGTGCCCAGAACCTTAAATAGAAAACATGAAGCGTGTGTTTAGCTCTGAGAATCAGATATGGAAAGCAAGAACACCAACCACTTAAAACAGGCAATTTAAAAAAAAAAATAGATTTTATTGCTTCCAAAATTATTCTCTGTTCTTTGGAGCCTTTCATACTTTGGCACCATGTGGCTTTTATTTTGAATTCTTAGGTTAAAAGAATATGATGAATTTATTCAACGTTTAAAAAAATACAAAAACAAAACCTAAAGTTCTACATTTCAAAAACGGGAACTTTCACCCTATGTCTCTGATGTGAGTCTTTGATATTCTGCCAGGATTTGATTTTGAGCCATAAATCTATAAAAATGATATTAAAAATATCTGTGTGCTCTGCCCTATGACCCACAGCTGGAGGCATTCAAGAGGAAAGCCAGTGTCACAGATGATGTTTCACAGGGTCCAATGGCAGACAAAAGGGTCAGAGATTCCTGAAGAGCATGGTTTCCTAGAGCGCCTCTACATAAATATTCTTAGTGGGTTTCTTTTTATGGACCCTTCTGAGTCACTCACCTTCCCTTTTAATAGAGCTAAAAGAGATCCGAACAAGGTGTTAGAGGGAACACATATGCCTCTCTCTCCGAATCCTTCCAACGATCTGGATACTTTCTCCTACTGTTCTTCATTCTTTCTCTTTTTCTATCTTCCTTCCTTCCTTCCTTCTTTCTTCTTTCTTCCCTTTCGTTTGACCAGTCTTGCTATACGCTAGTCTCTAATTCCTACTTGCCACTATACCACACACACACACACACACACACACACACACACACACACACACACGCAGTCTGGCATACCGGTTGAGCACAGGCAAACTCTGGGAGACCCAGCAAAGTAACTCCCAAGGGACCGGAAACGTTATGCCAAGGCTCCCAGGAGGTCCAGTCACACTCCCCAGTCTTGCCCAGGGTAGAGGCGTGGCCACACAGTCCCCAGCCATTCCCATGTTAACAAGACACCTAGAGGCTTAGCCATGACCCTTCCCAGTTACTATATCTGCCCCACCTCTCTGGGAGAGGCAGAGGTACAATTCCATCCATGCCATTCTCCACATGATGAAAATAAATGTCTTAGAATTATGGACTGTCTCTTCATCTGGACCTGCTGTGGGAAGCGAGGGATCCTGCCCTCAATTAATGAGCCACGGCTAATTTCTCACCGAGGGAATCTCAGCGCTCCTAGATGGTACCCGTTCACCCAAGCCTAAGCAGTTAGCCCGGAACCCAAAGCAGCCGAGACCTATCCCGGCAGGAAACCCAGCTGTACCCTAGCTAGCCCGTCTTCGGCACCCTGCTGTGACTGCGGTGCCATGGGCTAGAGAACCCAAGGAGTCGGCTGCCTCACGTTCTCCCGGGAATGTCCCCCTCCCCTTCCCACAGGCAGGTACCCCTTCCCACAGCCCCCACCTGCTGGTCGGACTGTGTGGGAAGATGTGCGGCCATCTGTGTGTCTCCTGTCCTACCCAGAGCCGCAGTACCCCGGGACAGATGTGTGGGGTTTCGTTCCACAGCGCCAGGGTTGGTCCCAACACACAGAGAGAGAGAGAGGGAGGAAAAGAGAAAAAGAGAGAGAGAGGAGAGAGAGAGAGAGAGAGAGAGAGAGAGACTTCTGAGACTTCTTCTTTGAGCCATGGGTTATTCAGAGTTTTTTATGGGTGTTCTCTTCCATATTCATTTCCACTTTACTGCCACGGTGGACAGAGAATTCATTCTGTATTGTGCCAATTGCTTTAAAACTTTTTAACTCTGTTGAAGGACCCAGGATATATTTTAGCTAGAACATACTTTCTGCTAATTGTTAGAGGATTCTATCAGTGATGACAAATCCTAGCAGTTTATGGAACTGAGTTCTCCTCTCTGGTTTTTTACCATTCTGTCCTATCACATGTTCAAAGAGGATGATGAGGTCTCCACAGTAGTTCTGAGTTTTTCTGTGTCTCTTTTCAGCTGTGGTATGTTTGTGGTGTACCCATTTCGGACTCACTTTTTGAGTATACTTTCTCTGTTTATGATAATTTTCTTTGTTCTAAAGTCTATTTTATCTGTCATTAATATGGTAATTTTTACCTTATTTGGATTAATCTTTAAAGGATAACCTCTTTTCAATAGTTTGTTCTTTTACTTTCAGCTCTCTTTATTGTTATGTTTGGGTTAAGCTTCTTGAGAATGTATAGTTGGGTCATGTGTTTAATTCTATTCTGCCAATGTGTTGATTTATTTTCAAGAGAAGGTTTTGCTATGTAGCTCAGGTTCTCGTTGGACTCCTAAATTAAAGATCTTGGTCAGTATCTTTTAGTTAATGTGTTTAGACTGTTTACATTTAATATAACTATTGATGTGTTAAGGCATAACTACCACTTTATGTTTTTGCTTCTTTTGTTTTCCAAATTTTTGTTTGCTATGATATGTTTTTATTTATTTGTTTCTTTTACTTTATTTTTTGTGTTTTCTTTATGCTGTATTTTATTTTTATATTTTATTCTTCGTTATATTTTATTTCTGTTTTAATTTTTTATTTATGTCTTTGTTTTATTTTCTTCTCATAGGTTATTTGGCCATTTTTCAATATGTAACATAACATTTAAATGTATGTGTAGCATTCTTGAATGTACTCTTATGCAGTTTTTTGGTGATTGCTTTTGGTATTAACAGTGATTCATCATAGTCTACAAATGCTATCATTTTACCAGGTTCAGTGATGTATATAGATGTCTTGCACTCTTCCTCTATTGTTACAGAGAAATTATTACAAATATACATCATGTCATAATTTTTGCTTCAATTCTCACATGTAATTTAGAAAAAGGAAGAGACTTTAATTTTTAAAAGTCTGTTTCTTATCTTCTTTCAAATTTGCTAATTTCTATTCTTTAGTCGACTGATTCTTCCTTTCCCTTCATTGTGCTCTTGAAGCCACTTAGAGGGATTTAAAACTTTACTTTTATTTGTTAGTTCTAAAATTTCCATTTGTCATTTTAAAATATGGATATTTCTTTCCTGGGGCTAAGTTTTTATTTGTCTCAAGCAGAACTGTAATTGCCCTTTGAAGCACTTCTCCTGTGGATAATTCAAACTGTTCTTAGCTCACTCAAGAAACATGCCCATTGTCCCAGTGTTAGCTTTTAAAAAATGAATTTAAAATATTCCTGGAGGGATGGAGACTAGGGCATTTGGAATGGTTCCTGGAAGTCCCCCTGCTGTTTTAACCAGCATCCCCCTAGCCTGTTGAAAGTGAGAAGAGTTTGTGCCACACTATTACCATTGTGTGGGTTGCCGATTTACAGATTCTTGTCTGGTGAGGCCTTGTTGGAAAACCTGCAGGTTTTCCTCGTTATGACTGGGAAGAGGTAAAAGTTGTGGGTTCCCACTAGACTTCCATTTGATGCCTCACCAGCTGGTGAAGTCCCCTTGTTACAGCTCCACCCATTCAGGTGAGGGATCGCTCTTATTATTCCTGGATGGCGGTGAAAGTGCTAAATTTAAACCAACCAGCCGGTCTCTGACCTGACCTCAGTGGAAATGAGAGTGATGTCACCATCCTTAAAGCTTAGAAATCGAAGATCCTCATGTGTCTTGGCTGAAACTCTGAGCAGAAGGGCTCATTACTGCCTCAAGATAGTGTTGGTTTTTTTCTTTGTCATTTTTTGGCACTATCATATTGGTAGTGAGGGTGGAAGTATAGGCTCTCTGCTCAACATTTGCTGGAACGGGACCACCGTTTTTCTGTGGAGTTTGCCTGGAACAGCAAGCACAGTGTGTGCTATCCTGTGGCAGGATTTTCCCTGTCCAATTTATTTAAATATTAGTGCTGCAGGGGAAAACGGGGCAGAGCTAAGAGTAGCCGAGCTAGAGAGCGTCTGAGGAGAGAGGAGGGAAGCAAGATGCAAGATGGACAGGAAGAAGATCCTGATCCCACGTGGTTTTAAATAGCCACAGGTAGTTATGAATGTCATATAGAATATGACAGAATAATTGGGGTAACTTGTCTAATCTAGGTGAGCAGCTTGTATCATTATCAATTAGGGTTGATTTTATTGTTTGGGCAAATGTGAATTGAGAATTATTGATATATAAATCTGACTGATTAATTATAAATTTCTAGAGTTTTGTTTTACTGGGTTACTGGAAGATGGAACTGCCGACCACAGGGGGATTATGGCTGAGATAGAACTAGCGGCTCCAGAGACAAGCGTACCAGAGCTGGGAAGACTTCGATCGATCAGTCACTGCTGGAGCTAGGCCTAGAGCCATGGAGGCAGCAAAGTTGGCAGGCAGAGAGTAGCCGGCTCAAGTGCGGGAACGTGCTGACTCCTTTTTAAATATTTCCTGCAACACTGTCCTTTTCCTTTGCTAAAGAGAGCAGGCTTATGGTGGGCATCTTCGTGTTGGCACCCATTGGATTCTGAGGGTAGCTGGCTTCTTTAGCTCGAATTCAGTCTGTGATAAACGAGGCCTGAAGAAAACACAAGAAATTCAACACCAGATTGCTCTTGGGGATCTTGCAGTGTCTAGATAGTATGGCTTTATTAATTACAAAATACAGTGGGAAACTGCTAGTCAACATCTCCATAAACTGTCTTCAGGGGTGGATTTCCCATAAGCTGTGGAGGAAGGCTTTTTTCACCTCAGAGGACCCAGGAGAGTGTAGAATTGTCCACATGGCATCAGATAAAAGGGTTTGCCATCCCTCTCTGACTATAGACCTGCCGACTTCCTAGTCCAGGAAGTCATCCTCTTTGTGGCCTTGTTCCCACACTCATCTTCCAGTTAGGATGCTCTGTGATCACTTCTCTAGGAACCCGACTCTGAAAGGAACTACACTGTTGTGAGTTTTTCGTTCTGAATGTTCCCTTCCTATCAGGTCTGACAATCTCCCCCACCTTAAAATAGAGACAGGTTAATTCCACGTGCTTGTTTGAAGCCCAGGCTTAAAACAGGAGCAAGTTGGACTCATCAAACCTTGGAGAGACACATGAGTTTAAGAAGGCTACTCTTCTCTTCTTCAATAAGTGATGCAACACTTGGAAGCTGATTCACAGCTACATTCCAACACTCTCAGTATCATGAGATAGATGAGCATTCAGTTTTCCAACACTGTTTCCACCCCACCATCCTAAAGCCCGGCAAAGTCTGTCACCCAGCCTATTCCAGGGACGTTCATGGATTTGCATAATGAACAGGGAGCTTCCATAAGAACACAGAATCTCTAGTGAGGAAATGCATCATTCCTTAGAAACAGCTGATAACAGAGAACACAAAAGCACATTCACTGGGAGGCCGATTCATACTCTGTGCAAGCACCTATGAGGTATTCATGTGTCGCTAATGCTGACCCCACTGCTTTCCAGCAGGACACACAGTGACCGAAGTGCATCCTGAAGATGGGACCGCAGCTCTCTGCATTCCATCACTTACAGCTGATGACTTTGAAAAGAGGAACAGGAATTAGATTCATGGGTAATCTTGGCAGGAAAGATTCACCAGGCACTTCTATGTGCAATGGGATCCCATGCAGAGGTGGGAAGTTATCCATTTTCATCTGCATAGGAGTTTTCTTGGCTCAAGTCCAAGAGGTACTGATACTAGCTAGAACTGGAATATCAATTTTCATTCCTGAAAACAGATTAAAGACCACTCCTAATAATTAAGATCTCAGAGACATCATGTGTCATTGTTGTTTTGCTTTTGTTTGTTTTGTTTTGATTTTTAACTTGGTAAAAAAGTATTAATCACTATCTTTGGTAAGCTTTTTCTTTTTTTAAAGATTTATTTATTTTATTTATATGAGTACATTGTACCTGTCTTCAGACACACCAGAAGAGGGCATCGGATCTTATTATAGATGGTTGTGAGCCACCATGTGGTTGCTGGGAATTGAACTCAGGACCTTTAAAAGAGCAGTCAGTGTTCTTAACTGCTGAGCCATCTCTCCAGCCCTAGCTTTTTATTTTCTATATTTCTGGGAACCTTGAGCCATGAAACTCCTTCCGTTCTCTTTTCTCAAACTAATTTAGAGTCTCATAATCACTGGAAGATGCCTCTTTTATTGATTGTGTCAGTTCTGGACATAGCTGGTATCTAAGCAAGAATTCTGGAGGGGGGAGAATTGCTGCCCACACTCACCCACATCCACCTACACCCACACCCACCCACACCCATACCCCCACACCCACCCACACTCACACAGCTGTGATCCTCTGACCACTGTCCTCTATCTCATTTTGAAAAGCAAAATTTTATCACGGAAAAGAGAGAAGCATGCAATAGAAGTAAGTAATTTTAGATAATTAGCACCAAAAGGGTCAGCATTTGCCAAAGTGTTGTACCTGTATCATCCACATCAGCATCAGAAAACTTCATAGAGTGTCATTTAAAAATACAGATTACTAGGCAGCACCTCAAGCTAACTTTTCAAAAGTTTTGTGGAGTGAGCGTGGGGACCTTTCATTTCCTTTTAAAACTTTTATTATAATTTTATTTCGTGTGTGTGTGTGTGTGTGTGTGTGTGTGTGTGTGTGTGTGAAAGGAGGGGCACAGGAGAGAGGAATACACCAGACAGCGGGTGAGTGCCGGTCAGAAAACAACCTGTTGGCGGACGCCTTTACTCACTAAGCCATCTTGATGACCCTGGAAACTCTAGGAATAGCTTTCTAGATGACGGTTATGTTCAAAGAATTTTTTTGCAGAGGAGGGTCTCTAGACATGGTTTTTTTATGTACAATTGGCTGACCTGGAACTCTGTAGATCAGGCTAGCTTCAGACTCACACAGATCTGCTTGCCTCTACCTCCCTAGTGCTAGGATTAAAGGTGTGAGCCACGCCCCACCCCCACCCCCACCCCACCCCACCCCCACCCCCACCCCGCATGCTCAAGGACATTTAAGGAGTGTAAACTTTGTTTAAATACTGTTCTTCTTCAGCCCCCTTCTCCAGGTGACAGCTTAACAACCACTTGGACAAAAACTTGTGTTCTACATTAATAGAAAAGTGACCGGAACAAGGATATGGGTGTGCGGCTGTGCTGGGTACAGGGTTAACGGAGAAATTTACAGGTGTGGCTTATTTAAATATGACTTCTCTTGGTTGGGATGTTAATGAGACAGAGAGTCAAGGTTATAAAAAGAGCCAGGGGTATCCAATCTCTATAATCAGGTAACTGCCCCAGGAAACATCCCTGCAGCTGGGAACTAGACACCTAGCTCATCCAAAATAAACACTCGTTTTTCAACCTAGTTTTGTAGCTCCCTGTCCCCTTTCAAAAGAAGCCCTGCACCCCCACCTATGTTCATGACTCCGTTGCCACTGAGATCTAAGAGAAAAAAAGGAGAGCCAGGAATAAGGCTTTGGGCCCCGAGCAGCATTCCGACAGGAGGGGCTGTTTCCGGGCCATGGGACCCTAGAGAAACAACTGCTTAGCGAGCAGCTGGAGTTCTGTAGTGCTCGTGTCTGGGAAGCCTTGCCTCCGCACAGGGGCCCCTACATCCACCCTGCGGTGACCCTGACACTTCCTCAGATTTGGGACATCTTTTCTCTTGAGTCTTCCAGGCTTCCTCGTCCCTACCAGCTGACTTCCTCATCCACGCTTCAGAAAGGGAAGTGGAAAGGAAGCAGGCTTTACTAGTTCTCAAAACTGCAGGCCGAAGCTTTAGACAGGGTAAGCATTTCCTGTTGTCTTGATCGCTGACTGGCCTACTCATGACACTTGCTTGTGACCTTTGGCCATTTGAGTTTCTGACCCATGATGTCATCTGAACCTTCAACAGCCTGTTCTTGTAGCGGCTGCCACGTATACTTAATAAATGCTGACTAAATCTGCAAAGGGATGGGGCTCAAGTTTGCACACAGATGTTTGCCAAGAGCAGCCATCCAGTCAAGGAAAGTTTTATCTATTTTCATTCTGCTCCATTTTTCTTATTTTTTTCTTTTGCTTTTTCTCTGCTGCTCCTATAAAATTAATTAAGAACAGAAAAGGAAGATCCAAGGATCGGGGACAGCACTCTTTCCCATCTGACTGGTGATATTATTTGATCTAATTTTAAGTTACCATCTGAGATCATTTCATGAGAAAGCAAATAGTTCACACTAGAACTAAAGAACAGAAGGCAAATCTTATCTTTTCCTGGATCAGGCAGAGCTGCATGATATCGATCACTTTGTTTTTCATTTAAAAGGAAAGAGAAGAATTGAGCAAATATTTTAACTGTAGATGATTTGGACAGTTTTTATTAAGAAAATCCATTCCCAAGCCTAACCTGGAGGCCAGACCTTAGGGATGGAAACCAGAATAAAGCAGAGCCACTGTTTATTGGAATAATATTTCTAAACCTATTTGCTGCTCACAAACACAAACTGCAGTGAAGTCCTCGGGCAGCTTCCATCAGCAAGAGCGGTACTGAGGCGAAGTGACTCATTGTTTGTTGCTTTAGCAGTTTTGATGTATATTCTCACCAGTTAGCTTGCTCCCACTTGATTCCAAACTTCCCATCTTCTTTCTAATGAAAAAAAAAATCATCTTTGAAAAATTGCTCACCATACTGCCTTCTCGGAGAAAAATCTCACAGTGTAGCCCTGATTGATTAACTTCTTTCAGTGCTGGATTTTGCTAAATTACCTCTGGGTAGCAGTCAGGGGAGAGAGGAAAGAAAAATGCACACAGATATTAACTGGCAAAATAGATCACTTCTCAGTGCATTATAAAATCAAGCTTTGGATTGCTTCCCAGCTCTGGAACTGGTGTGTGTGTGTGTGTGTGTGTGTGTGTGTGTGTGTGTGTGTGTGTCTGGTGGGGTTTGAACCCAGGGTCTTATACATGCTAGGCAGGTACTCCATCACTGAGCCATTTTACGGCCTTCTCTCTGATTCTTCTTTTTGAAAGTTCAGGAAAGTATTTTGATGTATCTAGAAAGAAAGCATTATGGTTTTGGTTTATGATATATTTCTTTTAAAGATTTATTTATTTTATTTATATGTGTACAGTGTCACTGTCTTCAGACATACCAGAAGAGGGCATCGGATCCCATTACAGATGGTTGTGAGCCACCATGTGGTTGCTGGGAAATTGAACTCAGGACCTCTGGAAGAGCATTCAGTGCTCTTAACCTCTGAGCCATCTCTCCAGCCCATTTTATGATGTATTTTGTTTTAATATTATGTTTTCTTCTTTCTTTGTCTGTCTCTGTCTGTCTGTCTGTCTGTCTCTCTCTCTCTCTCTCTCTCTCTCTGTGTGTGTGTGTATAAGCAAGAAGAGGGTACCAGAGTCCATGTAGCTAGAGTTACAAGAGGTGGTGAACTGCCTGATGTGGCTGTTAGGAACCAAACCTGGGTCCTCTGCAAGAGCAGGATGCTTTCTTAAATACCAAGCCATCTCCCGACAGAATATTGTTAATTCAGAGTGTACAACTTATACCCTATGCTTAGGAGAGCAGGATGATTATGCTATAGATTCATGAAACCCAGAAGAAGAACCTTTTAACCACATCTCTCCTGTATATCTGGCTGTGGAGTAATGGAATATCTGACTTTGACATGGCCTCTACATTCTCTGTGGCTGAGCACCATGGTCCAGCGCAGACAAGGCATTGAAGATATGCATACAAAGAGAAAGAGAGTGGCAGTGAGGAGCTGATTGTTCATGTGCAATCTCTTACAGAACAGAGGAAACCTCTTCCCAGCTAGAGGGGCTGCCATCTTGGGCAGGGAGGAGGTGGCAGGGGCGATGCTTTTCCTGACTCTCCTCCATGAAGTATGGAGACTCAATGACAGCTGCAAGGCAGAGACACCCAAAGATGCTTCTTAAGGGAAAAGCACCTGCCCTTGCCCGTGAAGAGAGACCTAAGAAGGGCCAGGGCTGGAGGCTGAAGCTGAACCCACAGACATTTTCTGCTCACAGTGGGTTCTTTTGGCACTCCTTTGACAGCAAGGGAGAAGCCAGAGTACTGAGCTTCTTTCCTTCATGTTAGGGACGACAGCTGCTCATTCTTTCTAAAGTTAAAATAATGCATACATGCACCGATAACTCTAGGTGTATCGTGTATACACATACCTCAAAAGATAGAAGATGTTGAACAGTAAATGTGTTCTATACATTAACATATACTTAGATACTATGAGTTTTGTATACACTCAGCATGATGTGTACATTTGTGTGTGTGTATGTTTCCAGATAGATAATTAACTTCTTTCTTCAGCAGACAAGATCATAATGCACGGACATCCAGCTCAGCCTTTCTCAGCTGAGGCAATGTGAGAATTATTTCCCAAGGATGAATGTAATGAGCCAAGACTGCTCTGTGCATTTGCAACTATACTGGTTATGAATTAACATGGGTCTACGCACCTGAATGGTACCTGCCATTTTTAGCAATATCTTTGAAAGAAATGACCACTTGCATATTTCTCTGTGCATGTCTCCTTCCATAAATGGCCTTGGATATAGCTCCTTCTTTAGAAGGTAGAAAATGTAAATTAGAGGAATGGGAAAAGGCTAAGGAAAATCACCTCTGACTGCCTCTGACTGCTTGCTTCTTCTCTTTCCTGGCTAGCTTTCTCCCTCTTCCCTCAGCCCCCCACCCCGCAAAAGGCAGGAGAGCTTCCTGCTTAGACATGGAGGCACCAGCATGGAGGTAGATCCACAGCATCTGAAAGTGCCTCTGGAAACATTCCAACTCGGCTGGCAGTGAAGTGTAACTGACTTGTTCTCCCAGGGAGAGACTCAAGATTATCCACTTATATAGCAATAAAAAATGTACTCCGCTTCATAGCACGTGCAAATGCTGCCTATGGAATCAAAACACTGCGATAATAAAGGCTCGAGGAGCTGCTCAAAGATAGGAGGCATTACTTCTACTTCAAGGGAGTAATGCTTCCTTTCGTTTAAGCACTTGACTCTTGGCAACGCTGGCTGGCTGGCAGTTTCCAAGACTGAGCTAACGTTTATCACTAGGAAACATCTCACCCATTCCATATGCCTTATGCAGCTGCAATGCACCAGGTACAACCAGGGATTAAATGGAAGCACATATATTTTATGGCAGTGTAAAAATAATTCTGCTGGTGATCACAATGGCATGAATAGTTGTTCTTGTCATCACAAAAAGCCCCTTACCCCTCCCCAGTAGCAGCTTGTGTCTCTTACAGCAGAGTGGGTCTGCCCACTGATCCCAAACAGAAGGCAGGATTCCGGCCTCAGCTATTAAATGTGCTGCGTATTCTTCAGTCTATAGCGATTGGTTCAAAGATCAATCACACAGTTGGCAGTGCTTCAGAGGCTGCCATTTCCTTTTGTGCTCAACTCCAGCCTCTGGGAAGCACCAGCCTAGAGGCTGGTAAAGCTAGAACCCAAGCAGTCTGCAGCAAATCAAGGAAGAGCAATCCTGTACTAACAGCCCTAAATCTATCCAAGCCAGAAGCCAGCCTAGCCCTAAATCTATCCAAGCCAGAAGCCAGCCTAGCCCTAAATCTATCCAAGCCAGAAGCCAACTTAGCCCCTGGGCCTTTCAGCTTTCTCCGCCTATACATTTATTGTTTGTCTTAAGCTGATCTGATAAATATTTTTTAAAGTCATTTGAAGCTGTGGAAGAACTAATTAACTACAATGACAGTCACACAGAGAATGTGCTTGTTTGTTGGGGGGTGGGGGGGGATATGGGCTTTTGTGAAGAGGAAACTGCCATTAGATACTAAGACCATGAAGCACTCGTGGGAACTCTGTCGTGGCAAGTGCATGCAGTAACAAGTGCACTGAATTGAGGGACCATCCTTTACTGACTCAACCCACTCTGTCAACCAAATCAAGTTAATCTTATGGCAATGGGGCCTACCAAACAAAACCCACACAGGAGACATTAACTTCCCAGCCCCTCAGGCTTTAGGATAGGACACTTTTCTGCTCCAGCTTAGAGACACCAGGCTGAACATACTGAAAAAAGATAAATGCTCCATTCAGACTAGCTGGTGCAGTCACTAGAAGCATTGTTGTTAGTATCTGCTATAGAGGGTCCAACGGAGCCTTGAAGCAATGAAGCCAAAGTGATGAAACAAGACAATCTTGAGGCTGGGAGATGACTCAGCAGCTAAGAGCATTTAGTGCTGTTGCAGATGACAGTATTGCAGTTCCCTGCCTCACAACAGGAGACCCACAAACACCTGTAGCTCCAGCTCCAGAGGATCTGACATCCTCCTCTGACCTCCACTGGCACCCTCATGCAACAGCACATGCACACATGTACACACGCATGTGCACGTATATACACATGTACATGCACATAAATAAAAGCAAAAAATAAATCTCAACAAAGGCATAAGGCAGTCTTCAATACACAGATATCAGATGCCAGATGCAAAGTCACATTTTCTAAAGTAGACTGCCTGATATGAAAGTGAATAGGACATGTATGATTTGAGCAGCCACTGTGTCCCATCAAGCCATGTTCACACATATACTCTTGGTTTCTAACTAAGATGAAGTTCTATCCTCTTTCTAGAGTCCCCCCCCCCCCCGACATGTATCACATCACTGAGGAACCTACTGGAGTTCAACAGAGTATTTATTACCCTTTTTAAATTCTTAGTATTTATTTATTATTTAATTTTGAGACAGGGTCTCACTAGATAGCTCTGGCTGTCCTGGAACTCACTGTGTCTGGACAGCTAAGATTAAAGGCCTGCACCACCTGAAACCTGAAGTAAAACTGGCTAGAAGACTGACTGCCTACCAACTTCTATTGTGCAAAGCCACTGGAAAAACAAAACCTAAAACTAATGACTCTCTTCTTAGACACTAAAACTCTTTGGGTCCTCAATCTGCTGAAAAGTAAAAATTAGGACTCAATGTGAGGTCAGAGGGGGTGACTCCCTTTTAGAACTTCAATGCCCATTTTTACCCACCAGGACACTGAACACTGTCCTGTGGATACCAAAGGATGGTCACTGTGCCTTTAAAAACTCATGTTACTGAATGTTTTCTCTGTAATTCCCTATAGACCACCCATCTATTCAGACAGTAAGATTACATTTCCAGAAGATAGCTATGGAACTCTCTCTGGCAATGGCTGTGTGACTGTGAATCTCCCATTTCAGGAACTAAAGTCTAATTTTCTAGCCCAACTTCTTGAGACCAGGAAAACTTCCTGGATGTTTTTGCCAAAAGAATATGGAAGGAACACTCTGTAAAGCTCAGGTGTAGTCCTAAGGATTAATCCAAGTCTGTCAAAATCCAGGCGTCTCATGTGGTTACTGTGAAAAGCCCCAAGCTATGTGGAGAGGATTAGACACCCCGTGGGTAGGGAGAAGACAAGGAACTAGACATAGAACTGAAGGAATCACCTTGAATGATCTGTCCAGGCCAGGCTCCAGATGCATCCAGAAATAACCACTACCTGTTTACACCTCCTTAAAATCAGATGAGGAAGCCACATAAGCTGGATCCACCTCAAGACAGTGAAATACAATCAATTATGTTTGAAAGCTGCTAGGGCTTGGGGAGGTTTTATTAGAAGCAGTAGTGGACACAGGCCTTGGAACAGATAGATAATTTACCAGTCTAACCGACCCTTGAGGTATAATGGATGTGGTAGGTGTTTTTAAGATATTGAATTTCATGTAATAGTATGTACTATATTAGTCAGGGTCCTTCACAACAAACAATTGAGGCCATTTATGGCTGAGAGGAGAAAAGCTTTTAGTAGGACAGAGTATAGTTCACAAATCATCACAAGGCCTAAAAATTGATCTAGGGACAAACAAGAAAAAACACTCAAAACTATGATCCCCAAATCCTTCTGGAGCAAAAGGTACTAACCTACAACACAGGAATGACAGGACACTCTACGTCCCTTGCTTTTGGCACCATCAACTTCCAATCTTCTATTGGTACCTCTGATAGGCAGAGCCTGAAGCACAGGCATCCATCCTGGCTATAAGGGAGGCTGGGAAAAATAACTTGTCAGTGTTTTAGTTTTTTGCCTTCAGGAGTATTTATTGTCATCATCAACTTCATAAGAGATAGGAATGAATTCTGCAAAGACAGAGTGTTAAAATCCAGAAGCCAAAATGACTATCACTGACACCAGAAACTGATAATTTACTATATAAGTTTATGCAACTATATGCATATATAGAAAGGGGTATTTATTTCATAATGTATCAATTTTATATTATTAAAATCCCTTTGCAATAAATACAGCATTCTACAAATTAACATTAAATTTGTCATTCATATTCAGGTTTATAAGGCTTTTGGGAAAGATTTGAAGCAGTGTATCCTCTTAAAAATCTCTGCAGATTTGTAGGTAGAACACGACAATGACTACTAATAGTCACAGTAAAACTATAAGCACATTAAAGGCAAGTTAAATTTGTAACAGGAAGAAATACTAAGGTAAACATTTTTTTCTTAAAAAGTGAATGAACCTTGATAGAAGGGGAAGAAGGCATACAGAGGATGGTGAGGTAGCGTGGTAAGAGTGAAGTACGTAATGTCTGGGGGATCCACATGGTAAAGACTCGCAGGACATAGGAGAGAGTTGTGATGAAGTAGGTATGGATGGTAGGGGACCTCCTGGACAGTGTTATGTTCCTGTGCCCATCATGATCTCCCATAAAGGTTGTGGTGGTATAAATGAATAATGTCTCCAGAATACTTGGACCCCAGATTGTGGTACTGGGTGGAAGAGGGTATGGAACTTTTGTGATGTGGAACTTTGCTGGAAGAAGTACATCACTGGAAGGCTGGAGGCTTTGAGAGTTTATAGCCTCACCCCAATTTCAGTTTGCTCTCTCTGTTTTCTGTATGTGCAGCTGAGATGTGACCTCTTAACTTCTTTCTCCTGCTGCCTTGGCCTTCACCACTGTTATGCTCGCTCTCTCTCTCTCTCTCTCTCTCTCTCTCTCTCTCTCTGGAACCATAAGTCCAAATAAACTTAAGTTCCCTTGAGTATTTATTACAGAAAAAAAAGTAACTAATCCTGAAGTTGATACCAAGAGTGGGGTTGCCCTTGTGATAGCCTACTGCTATCATGGAGGCAGCCATTAGCAGATTAATGAAGTCAAGCAGGGTTTTCATGTGATGTTAGCATTATTTTCATATTTACTGAGTATTCAATATAGACCAAGTAATACATAACCAGTTTACATAGCCAGAATTTTGTCTATGTATATAATTTCATACAGCCTCTGCAATCTGTGTGTTATTCTTGTTTCAGATATGATGACATAGAAGCTCAGAGAATAAGAAAGCTAGCACAGGTCAAATAAAAGAGAGTATTACATTGAAGTTTGACTTGTACAGTCAGGCTATGAGACTGATGGTTTTCCGCCCCTTCCTCCTCCATTATTTTGTGGAATTTTATTTACTAAGTAGCTGTCTTAGTCAGGGTTTCTATTCCTGCACAAACATCATGACCAAGAAGCATGTTGGGGAGGAAAGGGTTTATTGAGCTTACACTTCCATGCTGCTGTTCATCACCAGAGGAAGTCAGGACTGGAACTCAAGCAGGTCAGGAAGCAGGAGCTGATGCAGAGGCCATGGAGGGATGTTTCTTACTGGCTTGCTTCCCCTGGCTTGCTCAGCTTGCTCTCTTAGAGTACCCAAGACTACCAGCCCAGGGATGGTACCACTCACAAGGGGCCTTCCGCCCTTGATCACTAATTGAGAAAATGCCTTACAGCTGGATCTCATGGAGGCATTTTCTCAACTGAAGCTCTTTTCTCTGTGATAACTCCAGCTTGTGTCAAGTTGACACAAAACCAGCCAGTACATTAACCAAGTTCCTTGAGGGAAAGACTTAGAAGCCTCAATTCCAATTTGGTAGACAGATACTACCTTAATAAAACGGAGTTAGGTAGTCAGGGTTGTCTTAAGAGTAAAGGCTGTGCTGAACTAGTTCTTCTCCAACATAGAGACTTGATTCCTTGGACGATCCACTGGTCCAGCTCAGTCAACTTAGAGCTGGCTTCATAAGTCCATGAAATTGCCAGATGGGAGGATTTTTTGTTGTTTGGTTCTGTTTTGTTTTGTATTTGTTTGTTTTGTGTTTACTTGGCAGTTGAGATCAATTAATATTCTAGAATTTTATTTTTAAAAAAGTTTCTGATTTTTTGCAGAATACATTTTTCTTGCAAAACAACACCCCCATACACACACACCCTTCTCATTGAGACCAAGAGAGAAGAGGTTTCCATTGAAAGCACAGACTTCTGTGAATTTCATTGCCTATGATCTCAAATTATGCATAGCGCAATTAGTTTAACAGATAAATATGCCTAAGTGGAGGCCTGCCAAGAAATGGATTAAGTTCAGACTCTTGAGACCAGAGGGCTCTGCCAAATATTCTCCCCCTAACACTTAAACACTTAACACTCAGTGGATGGTGTTTCCAACTCAGCCAGTCAAGTCAGGGACGGCATTAGGTTTCATGAATGAGAGGGCTCCGTGTTAAATGTGCACATCCTTGAGAACATTAACTTCTGGCCAGATCTGTATTAAAGAGAAATTACTAACCACACTTTCCAACTGTGCTATGGAGGTGAAACAAGATCACGGGAAGTCATCACCACTGGGCAAACCTGTCCTCTAGCAAACAAGATTAGTCACTCACTCTATACACCTTCAGCATGGCACTAAATGGCTTGTGGAATTGATTATGTCCTCTTAACTGAACTTTCCTGTGCTTTGAATAGTGGCTCTCACTGTGTGTACAGACTCAGCAGCAGGGTTTCCCAGAACATGATTGCTGACCCCAAGGATCTCTTGATTCTGCAAGTCTAGGGTAGATCAGAAGTTTGCATTTCTACAATCGCTCTGGTGGGGCCTCCACACAGTTACCTTAGGAGAAGGCAGCCCCACTTTGTTCTGTATGACAAATTCAAGGTCAACAAGCCTCTTCGAAATCAGTGAATCTTCACAGGAGTCATAGATTTCTTTTCTTTCTTTCTTTTCTTTTTTTCCAAGACAAGGTTTCTCTGTATAGCCCTGGTTGTCCTGGAACTTACTCTGTAGACCAGGCTGGCCTCGAACTCAGAAATTCACCTGCCTCTGCCTCCCGAGTGCTGGGATTAAAGGTGTGTGCCACCACTGCTCGGCAGGAGTCATCGTTTTCAAGAGCTATATGTCATTGTGTGTGAACTACCTGTCCGAAAGAAGTTCTTTAGGTTTGATTGTTTCGAAATACAGAGAAAAATCAAAACTATTTTCAGTTTGTCAGAGAAGCACTTTGTCTTAAGTGAGTATCAATAGGCGACTCCTTAGATCATTTTTATATCTGTGTATGCATGTGTGTGTACATGTATGTGCGTTTATATTTATGTCTCTGAGTGTGCATGTATACATGTCTATGTGTGAGTGTGGAAGTATGTGCATGTATACATGTCTGTGTGTACATTTATATATGTCTATCTGTGTGTATGCATGTGTATGTGCATGTATATACAGCTGTGTGCGTGTGTGTATGCACATGTATACATGGCTATGTGTGTATATGTGTGTATACATGGTTGTGTGTTTCTCATAGCACATTTGTTTTACTGGTCCTCAAAGTATTGTTCATATGCATAAAATAATCTGCAAAAATATTTTATGAGGCTAGAGATGTAGTTTCACACTAGAGCACCTCCTAGTATTTGGAAAGTTTTGGGTTCGATCCCCAGGGTCACAATATAAAACAAAATAACAACATCTTATAAAATTTCTGGACAGAATTCTTGCTTTAACTATCATGTTTTCTCTGAAATATGTTCAAAGCAAATCTCAGGTATCTTGTCTCATCCCTGCAAATCTAGAAACCTAGGCATATATTTTTCTTTTTAAAGAAACTTTCTATTTTAAAATTTTTACCGCTCTCCCCCCCCCCCCATTCCACTCTCTGTTGGACTACCTCTGTGTATGAGACCTTCCCTGGAGTGTTGATCAACACACCAGGTGTTGAAACATGAAAGAAATCTGACTTTTCCTCTCCTCACAGTGACCTATTGCCAATAGCCATCAGCTGGGGGGGGGGCTTTTTTCCCCCCCCCCCCCCCCGGCTGAGGCTACACCCGGCTTGAGCCTGCACAGGTTTTGTACATGCTGTCATAATCCCTGAGTTCATATGTGTACCTGCCATGCAGTGTCCAGAAAATAGTTTCCTTGAAGCCGTCCACCACCCCTGGCTCTTCCACTCTTTCTGCCACTCTCGCGTGTTGCCCTGTGAGCTTTGAAAGGGTGCCGTATAGACAACCTTTTCAGGGTTGGGTGTTTGGACATCTATAATTCTTTGCACATTGGTCACTTGTGGGTCTCTGTGTCAATACTGTCTTTCAGTGTAGAATAGACTCTTCTTCCTTCTCCTCCTCCTCTTCCTCCTCCCCCTCCTCCTCCTCCTCCTCCCTCTCTTCCTCCTCCTCCTCCTTCTTCTCTATCCTAATGCAGCGCTGCAAAGCCAAAACCCTCCATCTTGTTAAGGTGTTACAATCTGATTTTGACTGTTTGCTTTCTGGAGGAACTGAACTTTGTGCCTTACCAGCATACTTCCTATGAACTGCAAGCTAGACCTCAGGATTTTCTAGAGTGAAACATTTCTTTTTGGCAAGAATATATGATAGCTAGCACCGTGCCCACATCAAGAGCCCCATAGCTGGTTGTTCTGATCTTGGAGATGTTGAGTCCCCTGGGTGAGTTCAGGTACTTGCCTAGAACCTGTAAAGGAAGGGCTGGGGGTGGGGTTCAATGATAACTTGATTTCATTTGTACAATTTTTTTTTTATCAACTTTGTCTCATGCTTTCCTCACTGGGGATCACTCAGGCTAGGTGGGCTGTTGCATCCCAGAGAGCTAGCACAAGCTGAATCAGAAACTATTTCCTCATCTCTGTCAGGCCTTTCCCCCTTTCCTTGCCTTAGCTAAGTGAAGTGTGGGGGAGTTGCTGTCAATCATCTCAGGGCAGTGGGGGTGTTTGGGGATGGAGAGCTCCTATTTTGGAAGCTAACTTTCCAGCTCATTCTGAGCTTCCCCTGGGTATTGCTTTAAATGTTCTAAAATGAAGGGCCGTGTTGCCGAGAAGAGAATGGTGAGCTCGCAGTGTTTACTGAAATGATAGCTGTCAGCCGACTTCATTCTCAGGATAATTTCTATTTTATCCATGCCATGAATGTCTGGAGAATGTTAAGGCCACATTCTCCTATGTTCTGGGATGCCATTGCCTGTTTCCCAGCATATGTTAGAAGCTCTTCAATCTCCTTGTCAATGAAAAGTGGCCTTTAATTCAACCCCCTTCACTCTGTTTCCTTAAAGCCTTCTCTAGCAATTACTCTGACCACAAAGCCAACACTTACGGCTCGTGGAAGAGGTACCCTGCTTCTTTATTCTGTTTTTCATACGTTGGCCACCAATTATTTCTAGACGATAGGTTGGAATGTGTAGGCCCATGATCAGACCAGATTCTGCGTTGGAAGAAAGCATCTTAGCCAAGGAACATTATGTCATAGCCATGGGACATCAGACCTAACCTCTCTCCTGCCTCTTGTGCCTTATCAGAGATGCCTGCTGGCTAGGTATGTTCTACCTTCATTTTTCCACCATTATCACCAAGGCAGGGGACTGGATTCTTTGTTTTGTTTGGATTTTTCTCTCCATCTGCACTCCACACACTGAAGTATAGCAGTTCCTAGCAAGCAAACCTAGCACAAAAATAGCCTCCTCCAGATGCGTGGGTGACAGCTTCGAGGATGGGAGAGATGTGTAGGAGGCTTGTCTCAAGGAGAAAACTACTATCCTGCAGGACAGCAGGGGATCTGCCAGTAAAACAATCATGCAAGGAAGGCCTTGCCGGTTTTTTTTTTTGGATGGGCCGAAGGAGATTTTGCCGCTGGGATCTGGGTGTCATCTCCAAGATTCCTTTCCTGGTCATTTTTGCTTCCCCCGCTACACCCCATAGAGCCTTCTCTTTCCCCTTTATCAAAGCTGGTTTTAGCTTGGGGTGACGATGGGAAAGGAAATAGGGATAGGGCCCGGAGCAGAAGGAACACACTAGTCTCCAGACTGTGGATTACCTCCTTATCCTCCTCCCTGGACGTTGGAGGTCTGACTTTTACCTGGGTTCAGCCTCACTCTTGGTTTGAGAAAGAATCCTCCTGGTCCCTAAGAATGCTAAAGGTTTACCTTTCCTCTTCACCCCTGGTTGGGGGCTCCCCTTCTCCTCTGAGCCCTTGGAAGGCCAGGTTGCTTTGGCTTTTTTTTCCCCCCCTCACTGAGCTGCTCTCCATTTACTCCAAATCTAAGGGGCCATTTTATCTTTGGAGAAAAGGCACCCAAGACTCTACAGAAGGCAGCAGAAGGGTAGAGTCATGCAGGAGGCAAGGCTAATCCCACATTCCGGGCCTGCTGTGTTTGTTCACTGGTGGGCACAGGGGCCAATGCTCTTGAGGAGTAGAGAGACTGATTCCCATATGAGACTCCAGACCCTAATTTCTTTCTCTTCCCTATATGGACTACTGTCTTTTTTTTTTTTGTCTGCTCCCTTGAAGGAAGCAGAAATCCAGGGGGGTGTGGTGGTGGGGGCAAGTGGGCGTTCCCACACTTCCTCAAAGCTGAGTATCATTCTTGAGGAACAAACCTAGAAAGTGCTAAGTGACTTCCTTGGGAACTGGCTGGGCCTTGGGCTGTGTGACCTACTGTATTTCAGCTGACACCCAAAGGCCAGCTGACCCCAAATTCAGTGTTGCATGGGGTCATTGGTCTCCTCACAGAGGCTGCAGCCTGGCAGTTATCACTGACTTCACCACTACGCATCTCACTACATAGGGAAATGGATTTACTTCCATGGCAAAGTTGACTTCATTTGCTTTTGGTTTTTTTTTTTGTTGTTGTTGTTTTGTTTTGTTTTTTCTTCTTCTTCAGATTCTTATTTTTGCCTGCCAGATAGGTTTGCTATATAAACCTATCTAGAAATACCAAATTGTTTCCAGGTGACTAAGTTCTTTGTCCTAGCGCCTTGGGCAGATAAAAGAGCTCAGCATTCTCTACACTGCTGCTTGACACAAACAACACACACACATGTGGCTTTCAGTCTTCCCCCACAAGAGCCTCTGCAGGTACAGGGCTGGGGTGCAGCATAAAACACAGAGGAGGGACAGAGCCCTGGCCAGTGATGGCTGTGATTATCCTGTGCCTGGTATGCTTAGGATAGTTAAATTTACTTTTATGAAGAAGAAAATGTTCTAATGCACTTGTAGGCTGTTCTGACTTTTACAACGGGGTGGCATTGGATTTACAAGGGGTAGAATTCCCAGCTCTCAGCTTAGCCTAGCATGTCTGGGAGACGGGGCAGTAGGGGGGAGTGTAAGAAAGAGCTCAGGTGGAAGGATCTGATTGTGTAGAAGATGGAAGACGTGTATTTCAGGGCGTTGCAAAAACCGGGGTATGGGGGGGTATTCATAAAGGGGCATGTTTTTAGAATACTTTTAATTTATGCTTTGACAATTTCCTACATGCATGCTGTGTATCTTGATCTTAGCCACGCCAAATCCTTCCTTCCACTTTCTTCAATACTCCCCCCCCCTTTATTTCCTCCTCTTCCTCTTTCTCCTCCTGCTTTTAAAAAAGATTTATTTATTTATGTGTATGAGTACAGTGCAGCTGTCTTCAGACACACCAGAAGAGGGCATCGAATCCCAATTGTTGTGAGTTGTTGTTGCGTGGTTGTGAGCCACCATGTGGTTGCTGGGATTTGAACTTCGATTCTCTGGAAGAGCAGCCAGTGCTCTTAACCTCTGAGCCATCTCTCCAGCCCCTCTCCTCCTCCTTTTGCTATTTTTCGTCCTATAAGCCACTGAGTCCAATTAATGTTGCCCCCACACACATAGTGTCACCTACCTAGAACTCTGGCGTACACCATCACACTATGAGGAAATAGCATGTGTCCCCTGTGCAGATGCCCATTCACAGCATCCTGGCTAAAATCTCTCAATCTAAATGAGACAAAAGCCCCAGCCCTGAGAAGACATGGGCACAAAGTCCCATGCCTAACCAAGAAGCTATTTACAGTTGCTATGTGCTAGAAGAGAGAAACTTCGTTTTCTCCAATGGACTGTCACTGGGTATATCAACCACGCTTCAGGCAGGTACCATGCCCAGACACCAACACTAAAGAGACTCCATGTTTTTCTGTGATTTTTGTTTATTGTGTTTTGTTTAGTTGTTTGTTTGGTTTTGGTTGATGTTTGGCTTTTGTGGTTGTTTGGTTTGGATTTTGTCTTACTGATTCCTCCTTTTTTTTTTTAGTTTTTATTTTAATTTTTGTTACTGTTTTACCTTTTTTGAGAGAGATGGGAAACATGAAGTTGGGAAGGTAGAGAGGTGGGAATTAGCTGGGAGGAGTTTAGGAAGGGCACAAAGAATGATCAAAATATATTGTATAAAAATTTAAATAAACTGATAAACAAATGTGGCTATGGGGAAAAAGCCCCATCAAGGGTCATATGCAAAACAACAAACATTTCCAGGTAAAGCTAAAAGAAAGAAAGGAATGGTTAGAGCCAGCCACGGTGAAGAAAAGCCCAAACAAATGATCTATTCTTCTTCGGATCTTGAGTGAAATGCCTACTATAACGGCTTTAATTAGAACAAGAGTGACAGAACAAGTGTGAATATGGTGACTGCTAGACAACAGTACAGTGACAATGACAATTTAAGACTCGGTGAGTTGGGCAGTCCTGCTGTGGTTGTGTAGGTGACTCTCCTGGTGTTGGACTGAGACTGAGGTTTTCTGTCACTTGACTGGTAGCCAGAAGAACCCTGGCAGGGGATTTATCAGCATGGGTCTCTTTGTATGGCCTGTCCATTAGGGGTCAGCTTGCTGACTTGACATCAGTGACACAAACATGATGGGAACATTGACGTTTTCAGTACTTACAGATGCTGGGCCTCTACCACATGTGTGGAGGTTCGGGAGTGGGTGCCAGGAGAGAGGGGCTCAGAGGTCAGCAGCTCTCCTAGGTTCAGTGTAGTTTTAACACATAGGTTTACATTACAGCAAGTAGACAGAAGGCCCCAGAATGGCAAGAGGTAGCCACATCTCTCAGTGGTGTTATCTGCGTCATCTGTGGGGGTACAAAGGTCAGGGAACAGACGATGAAAGTGTAAGGCTGTAGCTTGTCAAGAGGAGCTGAGCCTGAGCCAGGCAGTGGTGGCGCACGCCTTTAATCCCAGCACTCGGGAGGCAGAGGCAGGTGGATTTCTGAGTTCGAGGCCAGCCTGGTCTACAGAGTGAGTTCCAGGACAGCCAGGGCTACACAGAGAAACCCTGACTTGAAAAACTAAAAAAAAAAAAAAAAAAAAAAAAGGAGCTAAGTCTGGCTTCCGGATTGGGAAAGCCCAGATATAATATACTGAATGCCAAGGCAATACAATGTTTATAAGCAGCCGCCATATCTTGTTCTTGGAGTAAAACTGCCTTAATATATAAGGATGAGTTGAAATTACACTTGCTACTACTTCTTAAAAGTACATGTATGTGCATATACAAGTATAGAGGCAGATGGAGGAAATGTGAGAAGGGATTAGTAGTAGAAGTAGTGACTGTAGACAGACCTGCCCAGTTGTTTATTGAATTAGTCAAGGAGTGTTTGTGGTAAATTTAAAAGCAAGCAGATCAGGAAAGAAGGCCTGAATCTTCCTTGGGCCTGCAGAATCTGAAGCCCCCGTGACAGGGAGATCTTCTAGGATTGGGATGTGAGCTCAGGAACTAAATTATAAAGCATCGAGCAGAGTCACCAAGCTCAATGCCTGCCGGAAGAACCTTCCTGCAGTACATCCAGTTACTTTCTTGAAAAGATCAAGGCTAAGCAGCAGGGAACCACACTTATTCAATGCTTTAAAGGCCAGAGATTTTAACAACAAAGAAACACAAATGCCTGCTTTGTCTCAAAATCAGCAGCAGGTGAGTCTGACACTTCATATGTGAAAATAAAACGATAAAAATGCTCAGAGAAAATATGAAATCATTTTTAATTTCAGTCTTGGAATAAAAAAGACCTTTCTAAAGACACAAAACCTGGAGCTGTGAGCTGCTGGCACATTTGTCTGCATAAAAGTTAAAAACAAATAAGTCTTTGTGTCCAAAGCACTTCAAAGAAAAGCCAAAGACAAACTACAAATGGAAACCAATAATAACAAAGCAGATGGTTGAGGCAGATATAATCACTAAACAAATATGTTTTACCAATCAAAAAGAGATGGTTACCGGGAAGCTAATGAGTCAACGGATGGCATACGTACAGAGGTCAATCAAGTGGAAAAGCATATCACTTGTTATCCATAATAAAGCATGTGTACATTAAAATTAAACAGATAACATTTTGAGAGCATTAGCATCATTCTAGACTGGTAACTTTCTCAAAGTTGATAGGCACATTTTTGCCAAGGCTATGGGGAAAGAGGCAGCTGTGAAGGATGCTAAGGAGCTGGAGATGATGGACCTCTGAGGAGGCTGCTGCCAGCAACAGTAACGGCTTGCCACCAGGAAGCTCATCTCTACAGGCTCGTGTGTGAAGAAGTGGAAAGACGGCATTGCCTGGAGTTAAACTTTGGGCCAACTTACAAATCCATCCTAGAACATGGAAGAAAAGCTACAGCCTCTGTATAGGGAAACTCCTACAGATTACACGGATTTCAGAAACAACATGGATGTGTGTTCATGTGGGTTCATATAATCACAGATGGAAAGAAAAACAAGATGAAAAAAGTTTGCTTAGTATGTGCTCTTTATGGTAAAAATATGTAAGTATACTTCATGCTTATATAGAATCAAAATATCATAGAAATATTTTAAAATATCAGTCATCTCTGGCTGGAAGTCTGGGTAAAACTATTCTCTGTAGCTCTGTAGACCAAGCTGGCCTCCAACTCACAGAGATCCAACTGCCTCTGCCTCCTCAGAGCTGGGATCAGAGGTGTGAGTCACCACTGCATGGCATATTTGCCAACCTTTCAGCTTTATATCTGCTCACCTCTCTTGCTTTTTCTGTAATCTATTTTTTTAACTTTATAGGTATCAAAAGGAGGTTATTTCTTTTATGATAATTAAGAAACATTTATACAAAGTTCATCATTCTTCCTGTTTGTCAGGGTGGGACACAGGGTAAGGTATGTTATGCACTGCACAGCTATAAGGGGTGCTGTTTCTAGAGGCTATAACATGGATTTACTCCTATAGTTAGGCAATGCTCATCTGCCCAACTGTATATGCCAAGTTTACAACAATTCTGTCCTCCTGCAGTACTCAAACACATCACTAACACTTGCCCATGAAGCACAGCATATGCATGTGACTCTGTTGGACAAAGTCTATTCCTTCAGAGCAGCAGAATGATGTGTTTAGAGAGCAGGATTGGGGATTGAGCTGCATGGGTTTGTCTACCGAGTAGCTATGCGACTTTGGGAAAACTTATCTTTCCTCTGTCCTGATATCACCATCTGTAACATAGAAGAATTGGAGCCCAAATGGTATTTGTGATGATACAGTGGTATAATCCATGCAAATCACTTAAGCTGTGGATGTCAGGTAAGTTGGCAGACAGTAAGTACAAGTTGGCCTTCAAGAAACAAAGAAGGTGGTGGTTGGGGGATGGGGATGAGGTAAATCTGGTGTCTAGCACTGGTCTGTGATTCTGGAGGTACAGCTCAGTTGATTACTGCCCACCAGAGACTCACTCAATTCTGGGAGGGAGAGGTCTTATGGTTTTCAGTTACAACATGAATCTTTTGATAGGAACTATAATAATAACTTTTATTCGCCTGTTGAAATTGTCCTCTCCGAGATTCACTGCCTCAGTCTGCTAACCTAGGTCTAGTCCTGGAAGCTTCTAGTCTCTGTACAATACAATCTAGGCCTAAGATGTTTTCAGCCTCTGAGACTTACTGCTGAATAAGCTCACCACTTCCTAATTATTTCTGAACTCTGGCAGACAGGTCAACTCAGCTGTTCTCTCCCAAAACTCTTCTCCTAGCTGACTAATTCAATCTCCAGTCTCCGGGCTTCTTCTGGACTGCTCTGCTTGGCCTCAGACTAACTTTGGCAAGCTGTTCTAATCTGGATCCCTCTAATCCTCTGGTTCCTTCTATCTTTACCTATCTCTAACTTGTTTTCTTTTCAACCTGTCTCTGTAAAAATCTCGTGATAAAACCGTTCCCTTTCCCTTTCTTTCTCTGCTCTCTTCAATGGCTTCCCTTTCTTCTCTCTTTTCATGAGAGTTGGGCATATCCAATTCTGTCAAATCTTTCTCTGATTCATCACTTTGTTTGCCACTCAATTAGGTATCACTATCAAACACGGGTGCTTCCTTCTACAAACTAACTCTACCTTCTTGGTTTGGGATTGAAGGTATGTACTAAGGGCGTGCCTGTATTCCAGCCAGAGGAATTAAAGGTGTGCTTAGGGCCGAGCCACACCACAACTAGGTTTTTTCAGTAAATAACACAATCTCAGGGTTCAAGGTGTGATTTCCTCCAACAGGGAACTTTTGAAACATTAAGCAATAATAAGAAATAGAACAAGTTTTGTATTTTCCTTTCCTAAAAAACACATAATTTAAGGTTTGCACATAGAAGCTATTTTAGTATCTTTATTCAGCAATTACTTGGGAAGTTAAAACTTTAGAACATGGTCTCTATGCTGAGAAATGAAATGTGAAGTGGTAGATATGCCAGTTACCCTGGTCTGATTACATTCTCTGAAAAACTTTGGTGCCTGGTGCCAGAGTGATTAATTTTACATTCCATGGCCTACTGGGTGTATGGGCCATTGAGACTTACTTGTCTAAGTCTCAGAGCTGGGCTACAAACTCTTAGCTGTATGAAAGTCAGTTGTCATCAAATAGTATGGTTACCACTTTTAAAGAAGGCTAAGACACCAACAAAAATACTTGGATACAAAAGGCCTTAGAACACACATGTCATGTCTACATATGGTTGTGAACAGCTCAGTTTAGAAGTAATTGATGTGTCTCTTGAGGTCTAGGAGAACCTTCAGACTCCCTTCATTATTAGGCTATCAGAATTAGACTGAAATGCAGTCAGCCCATAGTCCAGCCCAAAGTTTCTGTTGTAGGCCCAGAAAAATGGCAAGGGTGTCTGAGATCAGCAAGCACCCCCTCTTGTGAAGTTCTGCCTATGGCTCGGACTTTGATGTCTTGAGGATGGCATATATCTGAGGCTAGCCCAAAGGATAATCCCTGTGACTTGAATACAAGCAAAAAGACTCAGATTATAAGCATTTTCTTTCACCAGAAAATAATGCCAAAGGTCAGACTTGGACACTAGCCCATATGTGCACAACAAGAGTGTGCTGGGCCCAGTTGTCCACATATTTGAAACATCAAGATAAAATAACAGTGAAGTCATGGGAGATCTCAGAAATCTTCTAAACCAGCAAAGAAAGGCCAAACTAATTCTAATACCATGGCTGCCAATATAGCCCATGGAACTCCAGTTCTTTGAAAGTCAATAATAATATGAGTCTGATTCTGGTGGTTTGAATAGGAAGGACCCCTATAGATACATGTATTTGATTGCTTAGCCCATAGGGAGTGACACTATTAGGAGGCGTGGCCTTGCTGAAGGAAGTGTGTCATTGTGGGGGTAGGCTTTGAGGTCTCATATGCTCAAGCTAAGCCCAGTGTGGCTCTAAGTCTCCTTCCTGCTGCCTGCAGATGCAGATGTAGAATTCTCAGCTCCTTCTCCAGTACCATGTCTACCTGCACACCACCATGATGATAATCATGACCTTTGAACTGTAAGCCAGCTCCAATTAGGTATTTTCCTGGATAAAAGTTGCTGTAATCATGGTGTCTCGTCACAGCAACAACACCCTAACTAACACACAGATCACGGCTCAGTAAGACCCAGTGATTAATCTGAGTACGGCAATTTCTTATGGTGCAACCAGGTGAGAAGTGACCAAACCAAGAGGCACATTAATAAATAAACCTGAAAAAGATAGGATCTCTTCCTCTGACGAGCAGCAGGCACACAGCTAACCCGTTCTTTGAAAATAAGGCTCTGTAGGCTTAGAGTCTGCAAATTTAGCACGTCTCTTACTGCAGCACACGACTGTGACAAGAGGCTAACAAGAATAAACCAAACTGTAGTGAAGTCTTGTTCTAGGGTGAACAAAGGTCAAGTTTATTATAGAACCTGCTGAGATTTCATCAATGATGCCAAAATTTCTTATATTTAGAAACTGTTTCCCTTTGCCTTGTGCCTTGTCAATCAGTCACTGCCGGCAGCCACGGGAGGATCTGGCACAGGCCCTCACCTCATGGACTCCTCAGTCTGCTTGCCACCCCCTACCCCCACTCCTGAGCTCAGGTGCTAAGCTGCACCTCTCATGTAAGTGATTCACTCATGTAAGCATTTCCTTACCTTTGCCTGCTCTTGGGCATCACAGAAACAAGTATAGATATAGTTTTAATGCAATTCCTTGAGAATTAATTCATATCCTGCTTTCTTCCTTTTTAAAATGAAGGTCTGCATACCATCTATTTTCAAAATCAGACATAGCAGCACATTCTAATGATCCCAGCACCAAAGAAGTGACTTGCTGGCCAGAGAACAGGAGGGCAAAAACCTGTGTTCCTTTGAAAGGAGAAGCCATAGCCAGAGGTAGCATGAAAACAGACTCGTGCGGGAAATGAACTAATTCCTCACTGAGCTCATTACTTATTTTTCAGATCCAAATGGAGGTAACAGGGCTATGAGTCAGACCCTTCATGAAGCTACTTGAAACCTTCTGAGGAAAACAAGAGAGTCAATAAACACCATTCTGTGTCACACAGCTTCTCCTACAGACGAAGTCAGCTGTGTGTAACTGGAATCTCTCCACAAGCCCATTACCATTTGATGGCTCTTGAAGGAAGGCCTGTGGCCTTGGTATTGCTGTCCATATCTCCAGCTCTGAGTGCTTTCTTTGATTAACGCAGTTGCAGAAAGCCACCTTGACCAAGTTTATGTTCCTCCCAGAGGGGACCTATATCCAGTGCATGGTAAAAGAGGTGTTCAGTGTGAAGACCTGGCCATACCACCCAATCACAGACAACTATGACAGCCTTGGAGCTGCCTCAGGTTCCACTGAGGCTGTGGACCTGCAGAGTCATTCAGATCCTTCTCTGTCTTTTCCAGAGGTGTTGGCCTCAGGGATGAGCCCTAATGAATATCCTTTATAATGTCCACTTCAGTTTACCTAGAGAATGCAGCCTAAAATAAGGGTCTGCACAGACTATGGCCATATGAACACTATCATATCCAAGGAAAGGGTATCCATTTATTGTATAGAACCTAGATCCAGGCTAAACTGGATGTTATTTCAGTATCTGCTGTGTTTGTGGTGCCAGCATCAGCAGGAATGACTACATGTTATCAATTCAAACAAGGAATATGCGATAGTTATTCATTGCTACTCATTCTTCATTGGAGGTATGACATGTTTTAAAGATGACTGACTCCCTGCTTCGATGTCTTTAATAATATGACTCAGACAGATTCTCATCAAGAGGTGATCTGGCCACAAACCTTATGCCTGGGTCAATAGAATGTGGTATATTAGTGTGATGTCAGTTCAGAGTTCGGCCTTGGAGGGATTCTATCTCCAGAGTCCTTATGCAGACATGATGTAGAGAAGCCTAAGTGATCTGTTGGACAGCACACAGGCCATGAAAAACAACTATGCACCAAGCATGCAGAAGGCACCACAGTTCCCAGCAATCCAGCAGACCGTCGGCTGAGTCTGGCCCATCTTAACTGCTGATCCACATAACTATCAACCACAGGAATAGCTGCTGTGCTATACAAGTTTTAGGGGAGTTAATTACACAGCAAACGCTATCTGAGAGAGTAGTGTGAGGTTAACTCCAGGACTGATTCTACAAGAACAAGTGTTTGGGTAAGCTGGTCCATTCGTAAAGCCTAAGAATCAATATTTTCCACTTCCATCTTTTATCTTTCAATTTCTAAGGCAGATGTCCAATTCAATGGTATTGAGTAGACAGAAAGAACTGTGCATTTTATACAAGTGTGCTTGGAATGCTACTTTTAAAAACGGCTCAAGCAATGGCTTAATAGACTAAGCTCCATAAAAACAGTCAAGTGGAAGTTTAGGAATCAACAGTTTGAAAATCCCCACATAGTAAATCATTTATGTTCTACGTCCCATAGACATGCAAGTGGAGGATTCTAGGAGCTGGGAAGATGGCTCAGTGGTTGGAAGCAGTTCACTAAATTTCCAGAGGACCAGAGTTCAGTTCCTCATATCCACGTTAGGAGGCTCACAGTCATTTGTAACTCCAGCTCAGGGGGATCAGACACCTGTGGCCTCTGTAGGTTATTGCACTGACTTGTGCATACGCTCATGCAGACACACATCTGCACATAATAATAAAAATAAGTATAATTTTTTTAAAGTGGAGAATTCCTGAAGTCATTCTTAGAGACTGTTTTAGAAATTTAGACATTTCTCTCTGTTCCTTATAACTAGGGGGAGGATAGGTCTTCAAGTAGAGAGAGGAGGAAGTGAGACAGGAGGGAAGGAAGGAAGATTGGAAAATAAATAGTCTTAACTTATTAAAAAACAACTTTCCTGACACCGCTTTGAAACCTGTTTCTATATCTATTGCTAAGGAGTCACCGGCTCTATAACCATTTCCTAAAAAAGCCACCCAGGCCCGGCCCCAGGTCTTGATTTAAACCCCTTTGCTGCTGTTGTGACCTGTCCAGATAATTGGCACGAAGCAGCTGTTTCTACCTGCAGACTGAAGCCATGTTTCTTTGATCTCATGCCCCGGTAGTTTGCTGAGTCATAGGCCTGAAGCCATGTTTCTTTGATCTCATGCCCTGGCAGTTTGCTGAGTCATATGCCAACCTCAGAAATTAGAATCATCTCACCTTCAGTCTTCAAAGCAAAATTACTCCTAATTCAACACGAGTTCAAGGAGCCCTGTAAAAGCTGTTGGAAAGCATTTGTTGTCTTGATATCTTTTGCTTTTCCAAACAAGATGCTTAAGATCATCAGCATTAGAGGATATCCAGCTAATAGCAGCAGCAGCAGCAGAAGCAACAGCTATACTGGAGTTATCCGTTGACTCATTGTGTAAATGCTCGGAGCCCTCCATGAGTGTAGCTGGCCCTGGGCAGGCGTATGTAATTAGCATGTATCAGCTATCACTGAACTCAGATGGTCCTGTGAGCAAATCTTATGAAATCTTCCTAAATGGGGCCTTGACCTCTCAGTCAAGTCCACATATTAGCATGAGACCAAGGATCCCATCTTGGTGCCATTTGCCATGACAGTTTTGCTTATGATGGTCTGACACTCACTAGCATCCAGAGAAACACTGCTTCACTTCTAAATAATTCCTTGTGGCTGTTTCTACTCCAGCTGGCTCATGTGTGTGTGTGTGTGTGTGTGTGTGTGTGTGTGTGTGTCTTTGTGCGTGTGTGTGTGTATATTAATACATATAAGGCTGTTGGTGAGGTAGAGAGTTGCAGCTGTGACCAGGCTAGTGTATTTCTGTGGCATTTTACATCTCTCTCTTTTTGAGATAGAATCTGGTCAAGATGAACATTAAGTGTGGTCTTCAAGGTGAAAGCCTCCAAGGGAACAAACGCTGTGGCATGTGGGCATGTACATGTGTGTACAGAAGAGGCAGAGCTCCACTGAATTTGTGACAATGTCATATAATATCAGAGGATACAGGCTTGAGTCGTTCTGATTCATCCAACAGATCTTCATGAGCTCCTGCTGGGAATGAATGTGCAAGCAACTAATGATCCTATAAAAGCTGTAGCTGGTAATTAATGACCTGAGGATGAGGTCAGCTCATGACCATTAACACATTTTCTAGCATTATTTACATTTTAAAATAAAGCATCTGGTTCCTGCAATTGTAAGTTTTGAAGTTAGCAAGGTATGGATACTTGCTTATAGGATTTACTTACATTTTTAGGTGTTTTCATAAGAAAACCAATTTGTGTATTTTGAGCATTCAGATGCTTAAGCATTTTTTTTAAAGATGTGAAAAACTCAGGTGCACTGTGGAAGAAATATAAATGCAAGCTGTAAGACTAAATAGACATAAAACAACACAAGGAAAGAAAAAAAAAACTCTGTAGAACTCTGACGAGTATGGGACCCAGCAAGATGGCTCAGCGTTTAAGTGTTTGCAGCACAAACCCAAAGGCCAGAGGTCCATCTCCAGAGCCCACATAAGGGTGGAAAGAGAGAAAGAACCAATTCCACAGAGCTGTCCTCTGATCTCCACACCCACACCACAGCCTGAGGTCACCCACTCATACCAGACACACACATAACAAAAGAAAAACCCAACCCAACCCAACCCTGAAGACAAGTAATCAGGAAGCTACTGTTGAAAAGGAATTTAAGAACTAGAGAATATAAAAGAGGAAACTTTAAAGTAACTCTTTGAGTACAAGAATTAAATATAGTAATGTTTTAGTAGAAAATATTGAAATTTCCAAAACAGTGAGGAGAAATACAGAAAAAGCTAAAGGGAATGTATAAAACTCAGGGTGCCTAGGCACCGTGGTGGTGTGGCCTAGGCATGGCGGAAGTGTGGATCTGTGTTAGCAGCAGCCACTGAAGCCACATCTTTTTCTCTCCTTTGGCTGAGTGCCTAGCCAGTCCAGAACATGACTGCAGAGCATCTAACATCAACATCATTGATAATGGTTATGTTTAAACACTTTGTTCCTTAATGCCATTAACCGACAGTAACAATAACAATTAAAAGGTGTGTTCACAGCCAGGTGTGGTGGCACTTAGGAGGTGGGGTGATCAGGAGTTCAAGGTCAAACTTGGCTTTATAAAAAGTTTGAAGCTATTTTGATCTACTTGAGACACAAGCACACATACAGAGAGACAGAGAGAGACACACACAGAGAGATAACAAAATAATATTCAAACTGAAGCTTAATGAAGACCTTTCTCTTAGTCCATTCAGTGTACAAAAATGAGGGTCCACTGGGACTTTTCGAGCAAGCATGTAGCCCATTTTAACCACACTCACCCCTCATTCCTCTCCTTTATTCTTCCTCTCGTCTCTCTCTGGTCTTTCCCTAGTAGTCCCCTCTCCTACTTTCATGGGTCCTCCTCCCCTCTAGATCCACAAACAAGCGAACATGGTTCTTGTTTTCTGAGTCTGGCTCTTTTCATTTAACATGGTGATCTTCAGTTCCACCCGTTTTCCTGCAAACAGCGTGGATGGTTCTTTCCGATGGACAAACACATATTCGCTGTTTGTGTGTTTCCTCAGCTACTCATCTGTTGATGGGAACCAGGCTGATTCTGTAACTCCGCTATTGTAAGTAGTGCCACAAGACTTGTGAGACTAAGAGAACTGCATGCTTTGATTCCTTCAGATACATACCCAAGAGCGTTATTGCTGGATCAGACAGCAGATAGCAGTTCTGTTCCATCTTTGAGGACCTTCTGTACTGATTCTTACAGTGGATGCACTAACTTACGTCCTCATCGTCAGTGTATAAGGGTTCTTTATTCCCTACATCCTCATCGGCATCTCTTGTTTCTTGCTGGTACCCACTCTGAATGTGATGAAAGGAATCTCAGAGAGCTTTGGCTTACATTCCTGTAATGGCTAGAGACATTAAACACTGGGCTGGTGAACTGGCTCAAGGCATAAAGTCATCTCTTGTCAGCCCCAACCATGTGAGTTCAATCTTTCTATTATTCCATGTAGTGAAAGTAGAGAGCCAACTCCTGCAAGTTATTTTTGTGAGTGTCAGAGGTCCTCTGACTTCCATTCTCACAACTGGTAAATGAGCACACACACCCAAATAAATAACATATAATAAAAAAACATTTTGACAAAAACACCACTTTCATGCATTTACTAGCTGTTTATAATTATTTGAGGCAGTGGGTTTTTTTTTTTTTTGCTTTTGCTTTTGTTTTTGTTTATTTGCTTGCTTTATTAGTTCATTTATTAGTTAGGTTATTTGTTGTTTTATATTTAATTATTTTGAGTTCTTTATATATTATGGATATTAATCTCCAGTCCCATGAATAGCTGTCAAAGATTTTTCTCCCATTCTACAGGCCATCTCTTGATGTTAGTCTATTTGCTCTGAGAGCTTGCTTTCCACCAGTCTATCCCACGCACACTCCCTCTAAGTAAGACAGTAATGATCGCACCAGGAATACGAGATGGGAATCATTACATCATTTTACAGGCTGAGTTCCTAGACGTGACCTGAGAGTAGCCTTTTCTACATTTCTAGGGTCAGAGTTGGGTAGGGTAATATAAAGTGTTAAACTTTTCTGAAGGCCTGGGATGCTCAGCCGAAGACCTTCCAGGCTTGTTTCAGAAGCACACCAGGCTATGATGTTTCCTGTTTCCATCTGCAGTGTTTCCAAAGGCAGCTGGGCTGCCTTGCCAACACAGCTCTGCACCCGGTATCTGGAAGCTTAAGAGTTTGTGACCAAGACGGCATTCATTGCCTCTAATCAAGCTGGGAAGCCCAATTGCCTTGCTTACTGAACAGTTTCATGAACTACCCAAGGCAGAGAAGAGGAGGAGAGATTTAGAATCAGGCCTCAGTTAAATCTTGTATGTACCCTTTGCAGGACAATCATGGGCAGGTAATTTAACCTCTTCAAGATTTGTTTTCTCCTATACTGCAAAAAGGCAAATGGAATTCTGTTTTACCTGCAGGAATGAAGAGTTTAAGTGAAAAAAAACAAACTAAAGCAATACACTCAGATTTCCCGTTGTCAGCCCTTCTAAAGCCTTAGCGGGTTCACCAGGAAGGCGATGGAATTCTCTTTTCTACGAGGCTTCAAAACCATGCAGAGCTCACGAGACAGAGGGTGCAGTGAGACCTTTCCATCAACCGTGCCTCCCTGGTGCTCTGTGAAGGACTTAAGGATGGCCCCTTGTCTGTCACTGTCAATATTAATGAGTCTTCTGTATCATCTGCTTAATAAAGACCACTTGACTTAATGAGATCACTATGTTGTCCACCTCCATCCACACTCAAATCAGTGAAAATACACTGGAAAATGAAAATATTTTCCCTAGAAAATTATGAACCACTTTTCTGTTTCAAGAAAACCCTTAATCCAAATTAAGATGCATGTGTAGCTCTTAGTGGCAACTGTATCAAACTCAGATGATCACTTCCAAGCACTGGTGAGAGAACTGAGCAGAGAGATAGATACAAAATAAGGAATGGTTATACCACACAGAGAAGGTCAACTTAAATTTACTTATATTTATTTATTCTTCTGTGTGTGCATGTGTGCATGATATATGTGTACAAATGCAGAGTTGAACACACGATGGCACACATGTGGAGATCAAAAGATAACTCTTGGGAATTAGTTCTCTCCTTCCAAGGTGGGTTCTGGGATTAAGCCAAGGTTACAAAGCTTTCAAGGCTAGCTAGCTATTACTTCTTGATCCATTTTGCTCACCAGTTAAGCAGAGAACTTCAGTATCACCGGTTTTTATACATGGGCACCAACAATGATTAAATTAGCTCTAGAGATGATTTGTTTGTTTGTGGTGGGATCGCCCGAAAACACTTAGAGACAGGTAAGCAAGTACAGGGAAGATAGTAATGAGCAGTTAGGATTCTAGGAAAGGGGGTGTCCGAGTAAGTCAATGACAGAGGCCATGCTCAGTTCATCTTCAGGCCACTGCTGAAGAAAATGAGCTTGGGTTCTTTGCTGCAGGAAAAACCAGACCTATGGAAGACTCTGAACCCTGCCCTAGCTGCACACCAAAGGATTCTGACTCCTTCCCGATATGACACAGGCCCAGGCCCACCATACTACTGTCTAATGTTTTTCGTTTTTTGTTTGTTTTTTTTTTAAAGCTCTGCTTTTGCTTTTTCTTTTTAAGATTTATTTTATTTATATGAGTACACTGTAGCTTTCTTCAAACACACCAGAGGAGGGCATCAGATCCCATTGCAGATGGTCGTGAGCCACCATGTGGTTGCTGGGAATTGAACTCAGACATTGGGAAGAGCAGACAGTGCCCTTAACTGCTGAGCCATCTCTCTGGCCCCCGTCTAATGCTTTAAAACTGGAACATTTCACTTAGCAGAGAAGGACTCTGGAAATTCATCCCAGCGTTCAGAAACATGTGCCAAGCTCTCTGCTACGCAGTGAGCAAGACACAAGGCTTGGCTCTAGGGACACATGAAAGTTAGTGATTATAGAAGTAGCTACATTAAAGCATGAGAATGGCAAAAAAGCAGGAATGACAGGTTCTATCTGGCCTTGGCCTGGGTCTCCGTGTCAGAGAGTACCCAGCAAAACAAAGCTAGACACTGAAGGTGACAAAGGCAAAGTTTACTCAGTACCTACTGTGGTAAGGAAGAGACATCTGCTACACAGATCAGCTGGAATTTGTAGCCAGACAGCAGGGCAAGGGGATCTGTGGACAGAAAAGTACTAAGAGGAATGGTGAAGATGGGGGATTCTATTTGTTTGTTTGTTGTTTGTCTGTTTGTTTGAGACAGGGTTTCTCTGTCCTAGAACTCACTCTGTAAACCAGGCTAGCCTTGAACTCAGAACTCAAGAGATCCACCTGTCTCTGCCTCCAGAGTGCTAGAATTAAAGGTGTGTGCCACCATTGCCTAGCTTGGGGATTCTTGATATACTGTCTTAGCTGGATTCTTGATAAAGGTGGGGCATAGACTTAGATGTCAAGAGGGAGAATAAAGAATTCAACCATCTGTACAAGGCGGTCAGATAAGAAAGAGAAGGGAAATTTCACTAAAAAGATTTAGGACTTTTGCTATGCTCTGCCACAGCAGCTGGGTGTAAAGCCCACAGATGAGGCCTAGTCACAAAGAAGGCTTGGACTGGAGAGATGGTCCAGTGCATTCAGCACTTGATGTGCAAGTGTGAGGATCTGAGTTTGAATCCCAAGAACCCACATGAGGCTGGACTCAATAGCACAATCTGTAATTCCCATGCTCCTCTTGTGAGATGGGAGGTAGAGACAGGAGAATCCCTGGAAACAAGTTGGCTAGATAGCCTGCCAAGTGCAGTGGGAAAACAATGAAGGGACCGGTTTCAAACAAGGTAGAAGGTGGGGCCAACACTCAAAAATGTCCTCTGACTGCCACATGCATCTACACTCTCACACACACACAGATATACAATCACATGAATCACACACACACACACACACACACACACATACACACACACGGGGAGACAGAGAGAGAGAAAGAGAGAGATGCCTGCATACAGATATATAATCACATGTATATCATACACACAGACAATCACATGCATATCACATATGCACACATACAATCATATTCACATCATACATATGGACATACAATCACATGCATGTCTCTCTCTCATACACACAGAAATGCCTGCATACATATGATCACATGCACATCACACACA